>OZ024755.1:29654887-29689887 GCA_964016885.1 Eledone cirrhosa
CTACGCCATCTTGTTTTTGTATATATATATATATATAGTTATACTTGGGGAGTGTCATATTGTTGTAATACTATTGCCAGAAATAATAACAGAGCACACTCACTGTTTTGTTGGTTTTCGCTTCTGTATCTCCACAGTTAATTCATTTGGTCCTCAATGTTTATCATTGTCTGACTAACGGTCAAAAATACAGATATAATATAGATATAAACACATATATATAGTCTAACAACGTTCTTTCGTTGCACATCTGCAACATCATCTGTGGTTCTATTATGTTCCTCCTATTGTATTGTATGTCTACGCCATTTTTATTTTATCTGTTTATTTATTTATTTATTTTTGTATTCTTCTCTGCGCAGGCGTTTGCGTGTGTGATTAGTGTTTGGTGTGTGTGTGTGTGTGTGTGTGTGTGTGTGCGTGTGCGTGTGCGTGTGTGTGTGTGTGTGTGTGTTCGCGTTTGGGTGACTGTGTTTTGGTTATTGTATTCTATCTTAGTTTACCAGTGTGTGTTTGTATGTGTTTGTTGTTATTGTGTATATATTTATTTATTCATTTATATTTCTCTTATGTCAGTATTGTATGTTTGGGTGTTCTTGGGTACTTGCAGAAACATGACAACAACATACACAGGCGAGACAGCCCGGAGCATAGGAGAAAGGATAGACCAAAACTGGGGGGAACTAAAGGGACGAAAAAACGGTTCAGTACTATACGAACACGCCAGACAACAACATGACGGTAACATAAACATAGAAATTAAAATATCTAAACATTGGAATGACCCAACAGGTTGGCAAATCAGAGAGGCAAACCAAATAGAGCTTAGAAAGCCAAAGCTAAACAGAAAGAATGAATGGAATAACAACACCCAAACAAACAATACTGACTTAAGAGAAATATAAATAAATAAATAAATAAATAAATATATACACAATAACAACACGTTTATTAACAAGGCTTGTGTCTATCTCAGGCTAACAGAAAAGGCATCTATGATATACCACACATTGGAATTTAAACCGTCTCCATGCAATTTCGGAACGAATATTTTACCCGTTCGATAAATCTTCGACGAGGAAATACTGTAACTCAGACAATAATATTTGATAATCCCCTTTATTAGACATTAGGGGTTTATTTAGAAGATATCTGTGTGCCATTTCTATCAGATCGAAGAGCCACATTTAGTCTCTGTTCCATTCGGTCAATATCGTAAAGTAGAAACCTATTCGACAAGGAAAGGCTTACGTTACATGCTTGTTTCCAGTTCAATGCAACAAACATCCAAAATATGCAATAGACTGATTGATTATGGATTGATGGATAATTAGTACGTTGAATGGACTAAATCGATATATACTTTCTATAAACGCAATAATTTGAAATTAATCCCCGTAATTCAGTCTCAGGTAAGATCATTCGAAGTATGATAGGAACAACAACCAATGACACATATTGTTTCTCCACTACAATAGATACTTCTCAGAATAGATTACAGTAATACATAGGGAAATTTAATACCACGTTATGATATAAGTTTACAAGTAGCATTAAATGAAGTGAAACAAAATGTACTGATAGATAGACAAGCAGTTGATTATTCGTGATTATTCGAAACGGTATTAAGATGAATTGTTTCCAATACAATTGATTTCAAACGGTTCAATAGCCATCCGCAGATTGCTATTTAATGAACCCAGAATTAACCAATATTCACGATTGGATGATTGAAATGAGATACCACTAGCAGTAAACGGATATTCTTTTGTGATCCTTATTGCTATAATTCTAAATGTGTTGCAGAACTTATAAATGGTCACTCTTAACTCGTTTCTCATGTCTTCCCCTTACCATCTTCGCGCTTCCTCAGTTTCTGGTCATTCTGCTATATCTCCTATTCGGCTTGTATTTATATAATACAGAGGGTACCAAAGTGGGCGCTACCACACCCCGGGGGGGGGGGGGGGGCGTTGAAAAGGTCCAAGGGGCACTGTTGAGAAGGCCTAAGGGGGCGGTAGAGATGATATAATAATATATTTAATATCAAATGATACATATTATATATAAAATAAAAAATATATAATATTTATTTATACATCGTATATATATATATATAACACATTGTTTAGCTCTAGTTTTCTTAACTATTGGAGCGCTTGCCAGCATTTCTACAATTTTGCGTTTCGTTTCGCTTTTTCTACCAGCCGGAATACGATTCTCGCTGAATTTATATTTGTTTTAATCTCCCGAGTCTTACAATTAACCTGTTAATAATTTTATTGACAGATTAATTCCATAAGTTTATTTTTAAATATTGTTATACCCGGTCAATATTTGTTTATAAAACTGATCTATATTATATTTTATCTGATGAAAGCGCACCATAATTTGCTTTGGTGTCCTTGAAATATGTATAATGAAAAAAATATGGTTTTATAAATATAGCTTCCATATGTTAATATATAATATATTATATATATATATATATATATATATATATATAATATATTATATATATTATATATATATATATATTATATATATATATATATATATATTATATATATATATATATATATATTATATATATATATATATATATATATATATATATATATATATATATTTCGTTTCTGAATTTGTTTAGCAAGATTCTTTATCTGAAAACGTGTGTTGAAACCGATATTGTTATGCTTTGGGAGGGTCATGTTGCCAATAAGAAACACACGCACCAGTTGCTTTCACTCCAATTTATTATAAATTAAATTTATAAATTTCCGGTTGGTTGGTTCCATAACCGGACAGTTGTTCATATATTGTCAAAGTTCTTTCGTCACACATTATGTGACCTCTTCAGTGACTGGGGATTCTTTTCTTTGTTTTGTGCCTCTCCTTTGTTGTCCTATGCCATCTTGTTATATATATATATATATATATATATATAAGAGAGAGAGAGATGTGTGTACGTAATAAATTTTAAGACAAATGAAGGACAAAGAAACATTGGTCAAGAGAGTGTCGTTCCTCTTAACGTAAAGTAAACGATTCGATCCTATCTCAGTTGAAACTGACCACCGATAGGCATCCCATAATGTTTCATCTCTTTGGTTACCTGACAAATTGGTAGCAGGTGATTCGTCAAGATACTGCAACCTCTGATTCACAGGCATGCGATTTTCTCATTTTCTAATTTTTATTTCTACTACAACACCTGCTCCATACGTTTCACTTATAAGCCACTTTCATTAAGGATATTCCGACTCAGTGTTCTATTGTCTAATTGCCAGCTATCGTTTCTTCACCACCAGCATATATCCACTTAAATAACATCTACCAAATTCAACTCAAAATCAATGACATCCCTGTGAACTGTCTTCCCTGCACACATATACACATACACGCGCGCATAAATATATATTCTATATTACATATATATAATTATATATATTTCATATATATATATATATATATATTTTAATAAATATATATATTTCATATATATATATATATTTCATAAATATTCTATATTACATATATATAATTATATATATTTCATATATATATATATATATATTTCATAAATATTCTATATTACATATATATAATTATATATATTTCATATATATATATATATATATTTCATATATATATATATATATATTTCATATATATATATATATATATTTCATATATATATATATATATATTTCATATATATATATATATATATTTCATATATATATATATATATTTCATATATATATATATATATATTTCATATATATATATATATATATATTTCATATATATATATATATATATATTTCATATATATATATATATATATATTTCATATATATATATATATATATATTTCATATATATATATATATATATATATATATATATATATATATATATTTCATATATATATATATATATATATATTTCATATATATATATATATATATATTTCATATATATATATATATATATATTTCATATATATATATATATATATATATATATATATATATATATATATATATATATATATATATATATATATATATATATTTCATATATATATATATATATATATATATATATATATATTTCATATATATATATATATATATATATATATATATATATTTCATATATATATATATATATATATATATATATATTTTAATAAATATATATATATTTCATATATTTATACATATAAATATATATATATGAACTTTTTTTAGTTATTGCTCGCACCAACCTGAGGTATCTGATTTTTAATGCGATGAAATACCAATAATGGTTGGAAAATCACTGACGAAGGACTATTTTTATCATATGTAACCCATGTGCAAACCACGCAGTATTCTTCTTTCTTCTCATGTTTTTTATATATATTTACTTCGGCTGTGTTTGTCTGTTTCTCTCTTACTGCTTCCCCGCTCTCTCTGTTTCTCTCACGTTCTTTCGCCCCCTCTGTCAGTTACACTTCCTCTCGACTGACCTCTTCCTCAAACTTCCACTCACTCACTCTCTGTTTCTCCCCTTCTCACTTCCTCCCGTTTGGCTTGTGTGGGTCTCTTCTTGCTCACATCTCACACACATCAACACGGTCTGTACCTATCTCGCTCATGAAATCCACCCAGCTTATGCTGACCGGACAACCATGTTGCTTGTTTATTTTCCTATCTTCGGTTTGCTTTTATCCTTCTATGTTGTTTACTTGTCCCCCTCGCCTTACGCGATTTCTGGTCCCAATAACTTTTCTTAGTTATTGCTCGCACCAACCTGAGGTATCTGATTTTTAATGCGATGAAATACCATTGATGGTTGGAAAATCACTGACGAAGGACTATTTTTATCATGTGTAACTCATGTGCAAACCACGCAGTATTCTTCTTTCTTCTCATGTTTATATATATATATATATATATAGGTTTGTTGGTTCACCATCCTTTCTTTCTTTCTTCCCTTTTTTCTTTGACGGAGAGGTGGTAGTGCATTATAAGCCTTCGCCCCCTCACCAGATGTTCATTAGTAGATTCAGTTGCCAGCACCTTGAGGGCGACTGGCCGAGGTAAAGGCAGCTAGTTGGTCAGTCGGCCTCTTTGTCTCTGTCTCTGATTTTTCGGACCCATGGTTTTTTTAAATATTCCTTTGTTATATTCCAATACCTGATGATATCATCGGATTCATATGGAACCCGGTCATTGAAATGATCATAGTATAATAAACCTTTCAAGGATTTACACCAGTCCAGCCTCCTGTTATTATATATATATATATATATATATATATATATATATATATATATATATATATATATATATATGTGTGTGTGTGTGTGTGTGTGTATGTATCATATATATATATATATATATATATGAACACAGCATATATATGTGAAGGTATGTATATTTCCTCTGATAGTTTGTAATATTTTTACATAGATCTATATGATATACATACCAACACACATATATATCCTAGAAACGATCGTAAAATGATTAATTTTTGAATATAAGGAACTTGTTCTTTGTTTTTATTCATTGTTTTTATTAATTTATATATATATATATATAAATATATATATATAAGTCTGTTTATGTATCATATATATATATAAAATATCTGAATTTGCCAATTATATGTTCTTTTTTTTCTTCATTACTAAAAAATCAACTTTTCTTTACACATAGAAATGCCATTTCTGCTTACATTTCTTCTCTATTTCTTTTATCTAAAATTCAAGTCCACACTTTTATTCTCCAATTTAAAATTAACAACCTGTGTTTTCGTTTATTTCATTTTCCAATTAAATTTATTTCTATGTGTTTAACGAATGTTACTACACTTAAAATCATGACACATTCCATTCAATCTATTAGTCAAATAATTGGAAAGGCAATATGTCCAAAATTCTAATTGGGCTACAATTGTACAGCTGTCTCATTCATCATCATCTTCAATAAATTTACCATTTTAATTCAGCACCAAATAAAATAAAGAAAATCCTGACTTAATATGGAAAAAATAAATGAATAAATGAAGCAAAGAAGATTGAGTCGTTTAAGAACTTTCAAAAATATATTTTGCCGCATTACTAGATTATGGCGTTTTGTGAAATGATTTTACATTTCATTTAAAGGGTCTTTCTTGCAAATAAAAATTCATCTTTTCCTTAGTTAACTTCCCTTGGCGTGTTTAAACGCTTAATGAAGCCACTAAGCTTCAATTACCCAATCAACACAATTGGTGACATCTCGAAAACTGCCACTTATAAAGAAAGAATTTACGACATCAAACAAATAAAAGCTAACATACACAATATATTTTAAAGTATTGGCATGCTATTGGGTCGTCAGGTATGTAATTTGTAGATAGGCATATGGTCGTAAGCTTTTATTCTATAAATTTCATACTTGACGACTCAATATATATTTATCAAACGTTTCCTGCTCGGTTGTGAAATCTTATTGCCTATCATGCAGCTCGTCTCTTGTAGACGAGAATCACCATTGATATTGCCTGTATTCTACACCCACACATATCAATATTTTAGACCACAAATCGTGTTTCAGCCGTAGTGGTTCCGTACTCGGCTCTTTAAACATGGCAAAACCCATCACTCTGCCCGTGGGAAAACAAAGATTAAAAGAAAGAGGAAAAGATAGAGGACAAATATTTCCCAGGACTGGAATGGTACTTTATTTATCGACCTCTAAAAGATTAAATACAAACTTGTTCTAGGCGGGATTTAAACAGGGATTACTGTGCACCAGAACAACGACCTAAGAACTCTGCCAATCTCCACCTCATATATATATATTAAATTATAAATGCGCGGAAATAATAGACAAAAATATTCTTATTTTTTCTTCAATTTCGCCCATTTTCTCGCAGCAATCTTGCACTAGAAATGTGCACCATCGCTGTGAGGTTAAAATTCTTATTTAGAGACCCCTCAATTTAAAGGATTGTTTCTTGATCCGACCGTTAAAAGTGAATAATTCTCGGGAGGGAGCAATTATCACATGATACAGCGGTCGCAGATGAGAGGTGAAAGCAGGACATTTAGCGAGTATCATATCTGCTGGAAAAAGTTATTTTCTAGCATAAACTTGTTCCATACCATTGGGTGATATTTTAATGTTCTCGGATCTAAGAGTCCGGAAAATGACGTATAACATATATTATTTAATTCGAGTTGCATCAGCGTTGAAATAATTCCCTTAGAAAAGAACACAGTATCAACGTGTAAAGGTATTGCAATGTCTTCTTCGATAATTATCTCCGATATCACTTGTTAATCTGAGAGAGTTACATCTAATGTCCTTAAGCAATTCATTTTCGGTTGCTAATTCATTTCGAGAAATCAACAAAATCACTGGTTAATATTTCGGATGAGATCACAAGTTTGGTCTTAGAAAAACTTACATCTTCTTGAGGGGAGTGTGAAGGTCTCACTTCAGACTCCATTCCAGACATGTGAGAAACTTCATGGATTTTTCTACATCTATAGACATGGAAGAATTCACAAAATGCTTTCACATTTTATGGCATTTTCTCAATAATTCATAATCATTTGAACCGACGCTATACTGAACATGAAAAGTTTGACATTTAACCAATAAATTGAGAAAGCATTTCAACGGTCCTGGTAAGCATTTTGCTGAGCTCTACGTTGCGTTTCGTGCAATCAAACAGTTCAAACTTGTCACCTATCTTAGTATTGAACAGCCCCCGTCAAAAGTGTACACGTATAGATATGGTGAAGTGTATTTGTAGACTGGCTGGCTCTCAACTATCAGCAGCAGCGCGTACATTTTAGTTGAATAGGTTAACTACAGTACGTTAAAGGAAGAAACATCCAGTGATTATATGATAAGAACTCATATATGTTCCTCTTTTTATTTTTTGTTAAATTTTCCTATTTTATTGTTAGATCTGCACTTTTTTTTGCGATTCTTAAATGTTTTTGTATAGCATTTCTCTCTGTTTGTCATCATCGACTTCATCATGCAATGTTATACTAGACCTTAATGCATCTCACCACCACCTTTACCCCGCTGCGTCAGTTTTGACCTTCAAATATTTGGAAACTTCTAATTAACTTATTCAATATCCACTGAATATAAACAATCCTGCTAATAATAGCTCTTCTGTTGATATGTTGAAGCATTTTGGAACTCGAAAAGAAAACAAAATATTAATCATTTCGGATGTTTGTTAGTGTGTTAGTCTCGTTATATAAAGCATTATACAAATATTACTGATGCGGATACAAACTACATTGAGTTCCGTCATTCGTAGAAATAAAAACCTGGCAATGATCTGTGTATCATTTCGGATAACTCTCGTAACACTGTGCAAATGTTTTTAACAAATACTTGTGCCAAACCCAATCAATAGAAACTAAAATAAGATGAACAAATACAAATATATTTTCTAGATGAAATGAAAATCAATCGCGAACGTTAAAATAATTTGAGATGGTTAGAAATTGCAAATATTTGTCTAGTCTAGTTTAATTTCTCAAAATTTATTTGTTCCTTTTTTGTTCATATCGTAAAGAAATTACTGCAAATACTGAATTGAAAGAAGATTTAAATGCATTTTGACATCACCTTAGTCACAGTAGTAAAACAAACATTATACATAAAAACCTGTTTGCTTTGGACATATCAGAAACATACGCCGTGTTCATCATATGCTCCTCCACAAAATATTTAGAAATAAAAAATATAACTTTGAAGAGAAAACATAAAAATTATACCAATTTCATAAATGTCTTGTGTGATATTGAAATATTGTCCGTCAACCTCTAACGTGTTGCTATTTTAACATTACATGTACAACAGTGTTTTAAATGCAGTTACAGAATTAATCAGTTTCCCCGAACGAATCTTCAAGAACAGAAACTCTCACCGGAGAAGTAATTATTATGTTTCTTTGTGTTGTTTGAATAAATCACGAGGTTTACGTTTCTCTAATTTGCTAGAGGCAATTTAGAATTTTTTAGGGAATTGTAACACTTCTATAATTTATTCATAGGAAATTGAGATGTTTCTATCTAACAGTGCTCGCTGCCATCGCTTAGAGGCACCTCTTAACTTTATTCATACGTTTGAGCTTTTGTTTAACTACCTAGCAGCTGTATTGTTTCGGAGGCATTTCTAAGCGTATCTATATGGCAGAATAGGGATAGACTTATTTTCCTGTGCAACTATGTTGAATAACCAGAATAATTATTTCTACTTTTGGCACAAGGCCAGCAATTTTAAGAGAAAGGAAAAGTAAATTAAATCAACATCAGTGCTTTACTAGTGCGTTATTTTCTCGACTCCATAAGAGTGAAAAGAATAGCCAACCTCAGCATGATTTGAACTCAAAACAAAGATCGTAACTAGAATAATAACAATATTACTTGTGAATCGGATAGAGTTACATCTAATGTCCTTAAGCAATTCATTTTCGGTTTCTAATTCATTTCGGGAAATCAACAAAATCACTGGCGAATATGTCGGATGAGATCGCAAGTTTTGTCTTTGAAAAACTTGCATCTTCTTGAGGGGATATGAAGATCTGATTGCAGACTCCATTCCATTCATGTGAGAGACTTCATGGATTTTTCTGCATCTATACACATGGAAGAATTCACAAAATGTTTTCCACATTTTCTGGCATTTTCTCAATAATTCGTCGCCCCGATAATTCATAATCATTTCAACCGACGCTAGACTAACTATCTAAGTTTTATTCTTCAACTACCATTGTTAAATTATTAAGTTCTGCCGCTTCGGTTCTGTTCGGGAGTCGTTTCCAGATTCATTGAAAACATAATTGCGAGAATCCTACATGAAACCCTAAAATGTCCAGTTAAACCATAATATAGTTGATATGTCGGTTATGCTTGAATAAATATTTATACAAATTTGTCCTCTCCATCCTCCGTATGCAACTTGAAAAATGTGTTAATATTAAAATTATAACAATGCGATGTCTACAAGAAAATGATTTGTCTTTTGCCGGAGGCATCAGTCTAGACTTAATTATCAGCTATAAGCTACAATTATGATTGTATCATATATTTCTTTCTTCCAAAAATGAATACCTCATTCACCATATATCTATTTACATTACATCCATTCCTCGAGTTGTTGATCCATTTCGACCGTCAAATCGTTGTTCTCTAGATTAGCCTAAATATCAAGCATATTTTAAATCCATATTTTGCGTTTCTTTGTCTTCTACTTCTCCTCCTCCTCCTCCTCCACTGCTGCTTCTTCCTTCTCCTCCACTTATTCCTTCTCCCTCTTCTTATTCTCTCTCTTCCTCTTCTTCTACTCCTCCTTTTTCTTCTTCGTCCGTCCTCAAAAACTCCTCCCACCAGATCCTATCAGAAGCAGACGCCTCCAATAGATCAGGTTAGATCCCCAAGCGAGACCAGCCAAGCACATGGATGTTATCCAATTATCTTGCTCGGAGTGTACTCCTTGGATTCATGCAAGTTAGTTTTGCCCGTAAAACCTGTCAAGCGATTCTTTTGTGAGACCTTCTAACCACATGCCCATAGTATCCGAGTGTCTCACTTTTCGCAACATTGATTTTCATTCCAGCCGTGCAGCACTCGGCATCGAACCTATCAAGTGCAAGTTGAAGATCATCTTCTGTCGACTTAAGTAACACCCGCCAGTCTTGATACCATTTCCAAGACGGCTGTAAATGTCAATACGGTTCATGCATATAATATACAGGGCAGGTGACATTATGCCGAAATCCGACACCCACATTGAATGGTTTCGATCTGGCACCATTTATCCTAATACACATACTAGAGAATGTAGTTAGAGAGATCGGGGCAACAAGAAGCTGACCATCGATAGTATTATTCTACACAACCTTCGACAACAGGCCCCGAGGAACGCGATCATGTGGCTTTTCAACGTCGACAAAACAAGAATATACGTCTTGGCAATACTCCCACGATTTCTCGAAAACCTGCCCCATTGTGAATATTTAGTCGGCCCGTGCTGTATCCAGGGTGAAAACCACACTGCTCATCATCTAGCTCGGGCTCGACAATCTCCCTGCATCTGTTGCCAGACACTTAGCAAAGACTTTAACGGGGAGGCTTAACAAGGAGATCCCTCTGTAATTGGAGCAATCTCTCTATAAAAATTGAGATTATCACTCGCGATTGCCATTGTTTAGGTTTATTTCTCGCTATCTAGGCCACCCGGCAGATAAGAGTCATCCAGAGAACACCTTCTTTATTTAAGGCGTTGATACCATCCACTGTAAATCTCTTTCGTGGATTCTAATGATTAGGGGCAATACGACAGGAATAAAGATGAAATTTGTATAAACTATATCAATTTATATTACTAATCACCACACCTAAATTGATCCATCCCCTCTAATGTAAGCTGTTTAACAGACATAATATACATCTAAGCAAATGTATAATCTGGTTTATACTCCACGATTTCCTCATCAATACACAATCACTTCATTACCACCCAACGAATACTGTTGTTCAATTTCATTATTCTAATATTACGTTAATGTTCTTTGTTCCATTAAATTCAATATATATATATAAAGAAGTATGGTTTGTTGTGTGTGCGCGCTCCTGTGTGTGTATTGCGTACTAGAATTATGAAATAATGTTAATTTTTGTTTATTATGGTAGCTAAACTTAATAATTAAAACAACATGGTAGGTAGATTTTCATTAAAAACTGCAAATAATTGATGCATATATATGTGTGGTTGTGTGTATGTATATGTATGTAATGTGTGTATGTCAGAGAGAGAGAGAGAGAGTGCGTGTGTGTGAGCGTGTGTGTATGGATGTGTGTGTGTGTAGATCATTAAAAACTGCAAATAATTGATGCATATATGTGTGGTTGTGTGTATGTATATGTATGTAATCTGTGTATGTCAGAGAGAGTGAGTGTGTGTGTGTGAGCGTGTGTGTATGTATGTGTGTATGTATGTGTGTATGTGTGTATGTGTGTATGTGTGTATGTGTGTATGTGTGTATGTGTGTGTGTGTGTGTGTGTATGTGTGTATGTATGTATGTATGAATACCACGTGCATTTGTATGTGTTATTCGGTAAATGAGTTTTTATTTGTAATTAATAGATTAAAAAATCCTACAAAAATAAGGAAGATTAAGATATGAATTTCTGAAAAGAAAGTTCAGTATGTCGCAAGGATTTTCAGAAACACCAGTGTAATTCATATAAAGATTGTGGTGAAAGGAGGTTTCCAATATACTATATAATTAATTTATGGATTAATTGATTAGTTGTTCAATTATTTTCGTTTCGAATGGTGAATATCGAGGCGATATCCTGATTAGCAGCCTATCATTATCTTATGAAAAGTTTACTGAAATTAATAAATAATCGAAGAATTTAGCAAATTCAAAAAAGAAAGAACGGAAAAATACATTAATTGGATATTATTGCTTGCTATGTTTCGTTCTGCTGAGAGAGGTCTCGTCTTTGGGGGAAACAAGACCACAATACATTTTCCATAATGACGGTAAAGCGTTTTTTTTTTTTTTTGTAATATAAATTTTTCTCGTGGCTCTAAGATTCTATGGATAATTGTGAATTTTAGAAATTTCCGTTAACTACCGCCATAACATTAACACACACACCTACATATATATATATATATATATATATATATATACATGAGTGTGTGGGGGGTATTAGAGGTAAACAGAATTAACAAAAATAACAAATCAAACGGCACATTACATGACAGAAATATATTAGTTTAACGCTTGAAATAACAGGAATATATATATATATATATATATAGAGAGAGAGAGAGAGAGAGAGAGAGAGAGAGAGAAAGAGAGAAAGAGAGAGAGAGAGGGGGAGAGAGAGAGAGAGAGATATACACGGGTGTGTATGATTGTGTATAGAAGATTATATTAATAAGAGGAATTCCAAGTTTGTCGGATTTACTCGTTTTATTTACAATCCTTTAAAATTTATAATGGTATCATAATGAAATAGTATGGTAGAATATTAAATTTTAAGTGTTAATTGAACAAGTACTTTCATGCTTTCGCAATCTTCAGGTTCATAATATGTGGTGACAGTCAAGTTTGCAATTTCCAACTGAAAATTGCAAACTTGACTGAGGATGAAAGGCAAAGTTAACCTCGGCGGGATTTGAACTCAGATCATAAAGGGACGTAACTATGCTTCAAAGCATGGTGTCCGACTCTCTACCGATACTGCCAATCCATCGCCCCCGACAATCCACCGACTGTCGACAATAATATAGAGAAATACAGGAAACCTTTAAGGCTAAACATAAATAAACTAATTGTAATTCCATTAATACAAAAAGCATAGTGAAATATTCAACATTGTAACGCTGGTGAGGTGGAAAAATTTAAACTTTTATCTAAACATGTTTGACAATGGCTAACAATAACTAGTTCTCCTAGTCGCCGAACCTGCGAACAAAAGTGAGAGAAACTACGAAAGATTTCAAGATTGCAAGAAGCGGAAAGAGAGAGAAAAAACAGTAAGCGAACATAGAAAAGAGCAGTAAGGTCACGTAAATAAAATCACGTTGTATGGCGAAGTTGTGTATTGGGAAGATTGTACGGGGGTTGCTTTGTCGGGTTGCTGTGTCCTTTTGGACTACGAGATGGATTTCTAAGGGTTGAATCTACGTCCTGTATACTCAAGGTCGCTGGGTACTTTCATTCGTTTCTAAGATTGATTCAGAATAGCTTTGAACCGCACCACACTACCAAACGGGATATATATATATATATATATATATATATATATATAAAGATATGCTGGTACTAAGCCATAAATATAGAGTTATAGATAATTAAAAGAGAGCTAGTAGAATATTATCACAGAGTCGATAAGTAAACTCACAGACTAAGACGAATTCATGTAATGTATTACATGATATAAATCTCCAACAGTACTTCGCTTATATTATGAGGCCTTTAAAGAAAAACGAACAATTTACCGGTCCCAATTAATACATACATGCTTCACTGGTTTTTCCAGATAAAACCGTTTCAAGTACACCAATTGTTATTTGGAAAATGTTTATTTTATCTTGAAAATAAATAAAGGCTTCTCAACGTTCGTGCATCTCGGACTTATAAACAATGTTCTCATTGTGTTTACCCGTATTTCATCCGATAAATAATGGCATTGTCATATAAATGTTAATGTTGTACCAGAAACTCTCTTTGATATATCAATTCTTAAAACTAAAAAGATAACATTAACATTCTGGAAACATTTTAGCATTATCGATAAATAGAGGAAACCGTTCCATATAGTATTATACCAGAATTATTTCGCAGAAAGTGTTTTGATTTTTCCCTCTCCCCAATACAACACTTGATATTCAATTCATTAATAGATGCACAGTTTCCCGGCTTAGCAAAACCCAAGACTAAATTGACGGCTCTCCTTGTAACCAACATAGAACAAATTTATTCTAAATTTGGCGAGACGATAACGGATACTTTATTGATTACTGATGTTGGCTCAAAGTCATAAAATTGAAGTAGATATGTGTATTCGATCTTATCATTCCTACGTCCGTGATTAATAGTTATTCTATCAATGTCAGACATATAAAAAGCAATATCTTCCCTGGCAAATAAGGTTAAATCGAAATCCGCAAGCATTTTTGTACTGACACATTAAGAATAAATGTGTTATGAAATAAGCGAGAAATAGCAACAAAATATTACTTGCATACATAATATATCTGGGCAATAAAAAGGTATTCAAGGCCGTGGCTTCAATACCTTTCCATCATAGGTCTACTCAGTCACCACTGCTCTGTGTTTAAATAAGAAACATAAATACAATTGTGCAAAAAGTGCATCTGGATCTTTTACTTCAATTATGTTTACTCACTAGATAGTATGGTATGGTATAGTATGGTACAGTATGGTATGGTATGGTATGAACCCGTAACTCCTGGGGGGAGTCGTAGGGGCGCCATATTGACATACAGCGTTTCTTGGGCATTTTAAAAACCTGTCGAAGCCCGTCTCCTTTCCAGGTCTGAATACACCAGATTTCTTCTAGAGAAGGATATATATATATATATATATATATATATATATATATATATATATATAATTGAAAAAGTGGAGAATAACATGGTCAACAGTACAAAAAAAGGGGATTTTTTTGCAGTCTAACAATTGTTTCACTGATAGAGTTGTCTAAAAATTGCTGAACACTAAAAACAGTGACACTCAATTTTAAATACGATGTTAACTATTAGATCATCGGAAACAAATAAGAAGAATTCACAACATCTAATTGGATTACCTTTCACGATATTTTGTTATCTTTTATATATATATATATATATATATATATATAAATGTGAGAGAATATATATGTATATATATATATATATAAGTGAGAGAATAAGCTCTGAAATCATCAGACGTGTCCGTCGAACCTGCGGGTCCAGAATCAGTCAGATCCACACAATGATCGCGTCTCGATCTGTCCGCCGGCGAAACAATTATAACACACAATAAATTGAATTCAGGTGTATCACTGATTTTTCGTTTTCTAATATATATATATATATACATATATATATATATATATATATATATATATATATATATATATATATATCTTCTAACGATTCTGCCAATTCACCGCCTACTCACTAGATACAGAAGTAAAAATAGCTATTGCCTATATATAATTTGCATATGGTACATCTAAATAGATGCTCATTTGCATATAACTCAACTTTGAAAGACTTATATTATTCTTATTTCAAATCCGAGAGACACTAAAGCTAGATAAAATCCTGATTGCGTTCCTAGACTGCTAATGACGTAGATGTGACACGATCACTGCTTAAAGCCCAGAGCGAAACTAATGTATGGTTATTTTATATGAGGATAGTCTATGCTGTTATATACACCTCTGTTATGGTTTTGTGTGATATGGTTGAGACTCCTTTCCACTTATACTGACAATTACATATTTGAAGAGTGAGAGACAGAATCTGCTGTTTTTGTAATACAGTATCATACTGAATTCACTGTCATATGTTGTTTTCCTTTGTCAGTGTGTGTGAGAGCCGACAATCATTTTGTTGAACGGGGCTAAACAATCAACATAACTGTCTTACCTCTTACAATTCTTAGAGCAAAGTAACACACGTGATTCTCAGGCACCTTTCAGTTACGAATCTAAACGCATCATGCACTCGGAAGACATTAAGGAGATCTCTAATCTGTGATATGAAATCGATATTTCAAGGAGATCCTATCTCATATATCAAATTCAAACGATGGCTTGACAATGTCAACTTATGGACTCGACTTGATCTTTGAACTCTGCTGCTAGTGATCGAACTTTGTGGAGAGAGATATCACATGTTGATGTACAGTCTGCAACTGGCGGAGTTTAGCGTCACAAGAAGAACATCTTTTATATGACGTGATGCGTAAGATAAATATATAGTCTCTGATGTATCATATTTGAGAAAAATGGACGGTGAGAAAAATAACGATTAGAATGTCTTTGAACATAGATTTACTTCATCAGTACGAGTATATAAAACCCAATGTTATGCCATTCACCAACCTAGAGTAGTTAGAAAGTGGATGGGGCCATAGCTTAGAGGTCAAGACGTTCAGCAACTGTCCTTTAACCTCACATTGAACTAAGACTGTGTTTGAAGTTGAGTAGACATGAACTATATGTAAAATTGTCGCTTGGATTGTATATGCAACCGTGTCATAGATCCTGTCAACATGATGCTGCCTCAGAAATATGATAGTATCACACATATCTGAAGAATACTCAGCCACTTAAATATTTATTTCATGAGTAGGACGTTCAGTCTATGGAACCTCAGATTTATATTTCTCAAATCTAACAGCAGCAATATGCAATGATTATAATGTACGTTCATCGGAGTATGTAATTACTATACAGTTCCTATCCAGTTGTAGATTTAGCTTTTACCCATTTATCACAGCAAAGAACTGCTGTGATCAAAGTGAAAACCAAAGTCCTGCTAGAAAGAGCAACTAAATGCCTCTGAATCTCTAAAAAATGAATCCAAGATTACATTAATTATTGTCGTCAAAGATACACGATACCTGAAAAAATATATGACGAACTTGATTGAAATTCTTTTTTTATCGTGTAGTTAGGTTGGACCAACCAGCAACTGGAGTTAAGCTCTAGTCGTATATAGCCCCGTATCTGCCTACAAGCGAATTATATATAATTTCAAAAATGTGTTCGTTAGATCAAACTGCTTTCAAAAGTATTACATAACCATGAATGCTCTTAAATTACTTTTTTTTAAGAATTTGCCTACAATGACTCCGATCTATTTCTAAATGTCATTATTAGGAAAACAACACGGTAAATGATATTCGAAAGCAAACATAACATGTCACTGACATTTAAGTGGAAAGAAATGGAAAGTTCATGTAATCGGACAAAACTGCAATATTGCTACGGCATTTCTGAAAGATTTGTTACGGAATGATTTTCTTCTTTATGAAAACGACCAAAAGTATTAGAAAATACCTTTTTTATATTGTATTCCGATCGAAGAAAATGGTTACTAATTCATTTATACAGAATTTCATATTGGTATTTGTATTTTACAAGGGCAGAAACTTAAAGATCAGTTAAGATAATTCTTAAATAACCGAAACAAGGTTGGTTTCAGATTTACACAGTATGCAATGATACTGAAAATCGCCTGCAGCGTATAATACTGAATATAATCGGTGTACGATGTGCTGTACAAAGGACAGGCCTGTGTCTGTCTGTGTGTGTAAAAAATGCTAAATTTGGATGTGGATTAAAAAAATGTTCTGTCCATTCACAAAATCATTTGAATGTTGAATAAAATCAAATACAGAATTGTCAGTTCAAATACCTATTTAGTCACCTTTGCCTGACATACTTCCACGGACCATAAAATATCTCACCAAATATTGTTGTCAATATAATCGTCTAAATCCGTCCTTGAGTCTATGTAAGCAATCGTTAGAGTAGCGGACAGCGTCTTCTCTTTCTTCTTCTTCGTCTTGGACGTCATGCTTTGCAGCGAAGAGTTACGGCGCTTTATGGTCTGGGTTCAAATCCCGCTGAGGTTAACGTTGTCTTTCATCCTTAGAGGTCGATAAAATTAAACAACAGTAATACACTGGGGTAATTGCTGGCCTTGTGCCAAAATTAGAAACAATTATTATTATTATAAGGGTAGTGGTTTGTCAGTATCGTTAGATCATCATCATCATCATTATCATTATTATTATTATACGTAAAAATGGTTACAACAGTAACCATTTCTACGTATCTGATTCTCCACAGTTTTTCTTCACCTCCTGGTATTTCTCAACTATTTCACTGTCCTTTTCATTCACCCTGTGGTCCCATGGTGAAGCAGTATCCACAATACATGCCTTGTTACTCTTCAACTCTACACTAGCAATGTTAGCCTTTCTAGCCACGATAAAATAATCACGCTTCACCTAGCAAACGATTGCTCAATAAACCTTACAAAAAGAAACAAATTATTATATTTGTGATTGCTGTCGTTGTTTAATTTATTGTTATCGTTCTAGGCAAAGCCTCGTATGCACAAATCACGTAAACTTATCATCTATTTAAGTGTCTTTAAAATGTTTTTTTGTTTTTTTTTGTCAATATTTTGGCTTGTTTTGTAGTTGCTTTTGGCGCTAAGAAAAACAGTCAGTTTTCCTCTAACCCCATGGCTGAAAAAGAATTATTCTCAGAAACGAACAGGTGGTTATCATCAGAATTGAACTGTCAAAGTTCAACCCAAATTTCAGCTCCAACCTCAAGCACCGTCGAAGACAGTATCAAAACCAATTACAAAATATGTGAAGCAACAAAAACATAAAATAGCTCTTTCGATGCATTACAAACAGCGGATACAGTTGCCACCATAAAATCTAACATGACCAAAAACAACAACGACAATAGTAGTACCACTTTGAAACAAACAAAAAGAATACAGAATGCATTCAAGTGAGATTACGTAAGTTCCTTGAAAACATACACTTCGAAATACGTATTAGTTGCAAGTTTATCAGCCATGAAACAAATTGAAGCAAAGACATGTTCGTAGTAACAGACATTCGTAGAAATAATGAGACAAAAATAAGTTCATCTGAGACATTAATCGACACCAACTTCGGCGAAAGACATATTTATTGAAAAATATTTTTAAAGAAATAACTTTAAAACAACTTATTCTACTGTTAAAATGAGTCCAATTTCAAAATGATAATAACAAATTATAAAATGAACATTTATTTTCAGACTTCAATATTTTTTATAAATATAATATAATTATAAGAGTATAAACTTAATTATGAGAAAATAAATAAATGTAATTAGAAAAAAAAAATTAAATGTAATTACAAACAAATGAATGTTCACAAAGATGAAAAGATCATTTATCTCCAAGACAGCTCAATACCTCAAAGATAACACATGGTATCTCTGTTTCTCTATTCCAGCACAGCTGTTCGAATTCATTTTTAGAAATGTATACTATATCATCCCTTGATATATCTCGAATACCACTTCCATGAAGTTAACTTTTTGACACAAAACCCGGCGTAAATGGTGATATTGTAATACCATTTCCCACCATGGATATATATATTCTCTTTGGCACTGGAAACATCAGTAAATGAGAATAAGATAGATTGAAGTGACGGGTGGGATTTAATTGTAAAAGATGTCCTTAGATAAAAATAACCGGTCCATTCATGTTGACATCGCTTTTATATATATATACATATATATATATATATATATATATATAAACATACATTTATATATACACAATATGTATATATATATATATATATATATAAACATACATTTATATATACACAATATGTATATATATATATATATATATATATATATATATAATATATATATATATATATATATATATATATACATATTGTGTATATATAAATGTATGTTTATATATATATATATATATACATATTGTGTATATATAAATGTATGTGTATATATATATATATATATATATATACACATGTGTATATATAAATGTATGTTTATATATATATATACATATACATTGTGTATATATAAATGTATGTTTATATATATATATACATATACATACATATTGTGTATATATAAATGTATGTTTATATATATATGTATATATATATATATATATATATATATATACATATTGTGTATATATAAATGTATGTTTATATATATATATATATATATATATATATATATATATGTATGTTTATATATATATATATATATATATACATCGGGTTTTATACAGAGTGCTGTGTGTATGTTTGAGTGCATGCGTAGACGTATAACAGTTTTGTTATTGCCGCCACCTTCCTTGAGAATACCAACCTGGTGATATCAGATGTTTTCTTCTGGTAGAGAGAATCTGCTGCATTCATTCAATTAAACTAGATCTGACTCAAGCATACCTGTTAAATACTGAGGTAAATATGGACTAAACCGATAACACGTCCCACACACACACCAAAAAAAAAATGTAGGATTGAGCCGATAAAAGAAATCAATTTTTGTTAGAATATATCACACGTGGCATATCGATCGCTCCTCAATTTTATATTTTGATAATCAAAAGAAATGAGAAACTTTCGACTTTAAAAGATACTTTCATCTCTGGAGTTAGATGTAATAAAAAATGTAATAGATGAAAGCCTGAGTAAGGCTCGGGTTTCAAATCGTTTATTCCAAGAACAGATTCTAAGAACGATATGTATTAATTAATTTCTTATTTATATATATATATATATATATATATATATATATATATATATATATATATATATATGTATATATATATATATGTATATATGTATGTATATATGTATGTATATATGTATGTGTGTGTACGTATATATGTACGTATATATGTACGTATATATATATGTACGTATATATATATATGTACGTATATATATATGTACGTATACGTATATATATGTACGTATATATATATGTGCGTGTGTGCGTGCGTGTGTGTATGCGCACGTTCATTTTTATCATGTTATGATTTATGGTGATGTCAACTATACTTGTTCGCTGACAAACGTAATAACCATCTACTTAAATGTGAGTATGCATGTATGTATACGTACATACATATATGTATACAGACGTACAGTAGTATGTATATATACACACACATGCACACACATATATATATATATATATATATATATATGTACGTATCGGTTTACCGAACATTTATTATAATTGTTTCTACTTTTGGTACAAGGCCAGCAATATCCCCAGTGTATCCCCTGGTACTTTATTTTATCGACCCCGTAAGGATGAAAGGCAAAGTTAACCTCGGCGGGATTTGAACTCAGTCCGTAAAGGGACGTAACTGTGCTGCAAAGCATGGCGCCCGACCCTCTACCGATACTGCCAATTCGCCTGCTCGGTTTGTTTGTTTGTAAACAAACAAACAGCCCGAATTACGCTGTACGTCTGTATACATATATGTATGTACGTATACATATATGCATACTTACATTTATATATATATATATATATATTTCTAAGGCGGGTAAAATTCCCGAGATCCATGGACGAGTTCTCTCCAGCCGTCTCTGTCCCTCATTATCGCTGCCATGTCCTGCGTCTCCAACAGACCAGTGTCTGTCCTTAGGGCATCAACATACGTTAACCTTGGTCTTCCTCTTCTAGTGTGTCCATGTAGGGGCTCCCAAAGGAGCACTGAGTACAATGTCAACTCTGGATGTCGGTGAGCATGTCCAGCTAACCTCAGTCTCCTCTGTGTCACTTTTGAGCTGACTTTTGGGATCCTCCCATACAGCTCTGAGTTTTTCATCCTCAGTGTATACTGATTAATGTTCAGAGCCATTGCTGTAGTGGAGTCTGTGCTGCTGTATGGGTCTGAGACTTGGACACTGACCAAGAAACTCACTCAGATGGTGGATGGGTGCTACACGAGAATGTTGAGGATATATATATATATATATATATATATAGTTAATTCCTATTTTACATTCTTAATATGATCTTATTAGCATGTTGTTTGTCTTACTTGTTAGTTGTTGAGGCCTCGGCAATTATAAATGCTTGATAGAATAAACAGTTCTTACACAAACAATGCAATACGGACTGAGATAAACCAGTTAAATACACGTCGTCTTATATTACTGTAGCTTGATATCGATTGGCATTACGAAATAGTGACAAATAATTCAATATCCGAAAAGGAGAATTGAGAAAATATCCAAAGCAGATATTAGAAAAAGAAAAGAAAATATCAATTACAAAATTATATATATTTATATATATTAGAAAAACAATCAGTTCTGTAGTCACTATAATCACATATGCTGCAGAATTGATGTTCATATATATATATATATATATATATATATATATATATATATATATATATATATATATATATATATATATATATGAAAAGGGAAGTAAGATTCTATACAAAACAATGGTTGTAGAGAAATTGTCTAAATTTGAGCTAACTTCCTGAAGAGTCCGGTGCTCTAGGTGTCCGATGCTATCGGATATCTTAAAATGCGGACGAAACCATGGTAGAGGTAACTAAATATGTTCACTTTTCTCCTAGTTTATTTTACACCTAATTATGTTTGGTTGACTGTATATCTGAGCGATTCATACACGCTGTCGAAATACTCGATAAATATTCCGTCGCAACCGGCGCGAAGGGCTGCTTTCGGTTATTTGTCGGAGATTTCTTCATAGAAGCCTTTATTCTTATAGCTTGGTCTAATCGATTTTTTATATGGTTAATTAGGCTAATTGGGAGAGGAAATGGAATATATTTTATCTGGTGATTCTATAGACATGTTTTATGATATATAGCTCTGATTATTTAATTTATTAACTCTTCATTGAGCCACAAAGTGACCCGTTGCAAAACACATAGAGAGAGAGAGAGAGAGAGAGAGAGAGAGAGAAAGAGAGAGAGAGAGAGAGAGAGAGAGAGAGAGAGAGAGATGGCTGCTACAGGACTATAACTCTTTCTTCCCTATGCTATCATACGAATGATAGCATCCTTGTTCAGTAGAAGTCATTTCTATATATATATAATAAAAGATTCCTACAGTCTACCAATATGTTGAGTACTATTTTTAACTGTGGTTACCTCCCACCGACACAACTCCGGAATCTATATTATATATATATATATATATTTAAGTTTGGTGGTTCCCCACTGGATAGAATTCTTCATTATGTATAGCCAACTTTGATGTAATATTTTTAAAAAAGCACTCGACGTTATGTAACTCATCCATCTTTGATGTTGAATCTTGTTGGTGGTGCGAGAACGGAGTTAATTATTTTTGAGTAAAATGACGAGGCCAGACTGGTGGAATTCCTTCAAAGATTTATTTCAGCAAACACTATGTACATTTCAGAGGCCAGGTTCCGTAAAATCCTGATGTTATCATCAGGAGTCTTTTGCATAATAGTTATATAATAATGGAATAATGGTAAACACAATACAAGAGGCTATAAGGATATAAAAAGCTGATAAAAATGATTTTGACTGGAAGGCAATCAAGAGGGCCAGTTGTTGTCAGTTTGGTTGATCACCTTCGATATATATATATATATATATATATATATAATAATTGTTTCTACTTTTGGAACAGGGTCAGCAATTTTCCCAGTGTATTACTGGTACTTTATTTTATCGACCCAGTAAGGATGAAAGGCAAAGTTAACCTCGGCGGGATTTGAACTCAGACCATGAAGGGCCGTAACTCTTTGTTGCAAAGCATTGCGTTTGACCCTGTACCGATACTGCCAATCCAATAATAATAATAATATTTATACTTATATATACACTATATATAATTATAAACAGGAAAGGTCAGTAATTCACTACCACCGTATTACCAGTAAGAAAAATAGCTCACTGTCAATACATCAGATGTTTTACAGAACCGGAATATAAACTACAGAATAATCAAAACTATGTTCAAAACATTTTATTGCTGACAATCGACTTTTCCAAACTTTCGTTTGGAATCATCGGAGCACTAGCAAAGTTTAGACATATAATTTACCTCCTATTCCACAGAACAATCGTAAAGATACATAGATGTTAGTGTTGTCATTAACGGTGTCATATTTAAAGAGTGATTTAAAGATGATGTGGTCAGTATCAGTGGATGCGACAAATATTATAAAAGAATAATACAACAATTATAGAGGAATTAAAGAAGAAAGTTACCCACAAAACGAGGACATAAGCAGTACTATGCAAGCGTATAGCAAGAGTGCAGATGTGCTAGGCATGTATAGAATAACCAGGTAAGAATCAAGCAATGGTACTAAGCATATATATCACAGTATGGCAAAGGTATCACATAATACAATACATGTATAAAAGCATATTAAGCAGACAGAGATGTGTGGGGTATGAAAATCAGTTTCTATGAAGTTTATGGTGGATGTAATGTGATAATTGTTCTGGTAATGTTCAAATGTGCATGTGTTGTGAGTATTAATATCAAGGTTTTCCTTTCCATTACATTGGTTATATTTTAGTAAATTTTTATCAGTAGCTACAACTATGGATTGTATATTGGTCCTATTACAATCTTATCAAGGGTTCGAGTTGTATATATATATATATACAGAGAGAGAGAGAGAGAAAGGTCTATATAGTGATAACAGTCGGTAGATAGTTTAGTATGTATGGAGGGGGGTAGTCACGTTTGAAATATATATATATATATATATATATATATATATATATATATATTTAAAAAATAGAGGTGTAACACACGAGTTGTGATATATTAGTAAACAGGAAAAGAAAATGCTGGCAAATTTTTCCCAGTGAAAAATAGCTTAATTAGGAATAAGTATAAATTAGTAATAAGTATTAGTTAGTATTCAGTTTTAGTTTTAAGTTTTTACCGGTTACCATTTTCTTTTCCTTTTTACTAATATATATATATATATATATAAATATATAAATATATAAATATACACATATAAATCTACCACTCCATGGTAGGGTCTAAACCTTATGAAGAACTCAATGTAATCCGTATGTAGATGTCGTGAAGCAAAGTTTAAAATACAAAAATTTTCAACGATATAATTCAATTGGATACAGAGTCAAAATAGAAATATTAAAACAATGAAATTAAACACAAAACTGTTAACTCATAGTAAAACTCATTATTTTACGATCGTTTCTGGGGGGTAGTTCCCTGCATGTTCATTCAATTATTGATCTATGTAAAACATATTACAAAATATCATAATAAGAAAAAAATACATACGTCTTCACTACCCTCAAACATCTATACATACCCAATATAATAAGAGGAAACCTTTTAGAAACCATAAAAGAAATGTAACATTGTATAACGCTCCATTCAACTTGCAAACTATGGGCTAAATCCCTAAAAAAAAATTTACAATTCTCGATAAGCATTTCCCACCTAACCACAAATACCATCAAACCTTAAACAGAAATACAGTAAAATTTTCTTACTTCACATCGAGCAATATACAACAAAAAATAAGTGCATATAACATCTATAAATGTAAAAAAGCTCCATCTATACCACACATAATAGCACACCACACACAAGATAACTATGGTAATACTACAACGCGTAACCAGAATATTACTGCATACCCACCTGCTAGATCCGCTCAATCACCTCACCAGCACAAGACAACAGCCTACAACCAACTACCATCTTCCTCATTCTTAATAGGGACTAAGATTTACATACCCAATCTAACTAATAGAGTCCAAAACAACCATGATTCCATAAACGCTATATCAAGTATAATTTCACCAACTAGCAACAATTCGGACCGCAACCACCCTACCGTAAACCCTTCTCTCCCAAATAAAAAGGTAAACACTAATACTACCACTATTATTGAGAATATGGATAGCACATCTGAAACCCTATATGCAAACGGTTGTAATTGTAGAATAAAAGATAATTGCCCCCTAAATGGAAATTGTTTAATTAATAATATAGTATATAAATGTGTAATCACCACTAAGGACTCTAATCAATCCTATATAGGATCCACTTCTAATCCATTTAAATCGAGATTTTATGCACACACCCACAGTTTCCGAAACACAAAATTAGCTAATGCCATTTCTTTAGCAGAAGCAGTTAATAATTGTAAAAAGAATATTAAATATAACCTAACTTGGAAGATTCTTAAGAGAGCTATGATATAGGTGAATAAATGTGTGAGTATGTGTGTGTGTGTGTGTGTGTGAATATGTATATCTGTATGTGTATGTATATGCATAAATGTATGCCTATATATAAACATGTGTGAGTATACATGTGTATATATTTTTATATTATATATTTTTCGAACAAATTATTCCTCACAACAAAGAAATAACTAACTTTTCAAGATTGTTCTATTCCATTCTACTTGATGTAACACACTAATCTCAGTACCCCTTTTCCTCCAACCATAATCTTCTTTGACCATCAACACTTTTATATACAATATATCTAAATTCATTTACACTAGCAACTTTCATTTCTTCTCTTAAAAGACATTTGATACGTTATCCACTGATGGCCTATTTATTCATCTTCTACCACCAACCTTAAGGATTCATACTGCCCTTTTCCATTCTTGACATTGGTCAATTTCAACCTGGTTATAAAACCTTACTTATTCATATGTATGTTTTTTTTTGTATTCTTCAATAAACAAAACTAATTATTTCTGAAGACGGCGAGTAGTAAAGACGTATGTATTTTTTTCTTACTATGATATTTTGTAATATGTTTTACATAGATCAATAATTGAATGAACATGCAGGGAACTACCCCTCCAAAACGATCGTAAAATAATGAGTTTTACTATGAATTAACAGTTTTGTGTTTAATTTCATTGTTTTAATATTTATATATATATATATTAAAATAACAGATTAAAGTTTAAGCAAAGAATCGCTGCTTTCACCCTTAACGGGATCTTCTGAAACTTCTTATTATTACTATATATATATATATATATATATATATTGAAAGAAAAAACACCCTTTGCACTCGAACATGTTTTTTGAAAATTCAACATGACCTCAATTAAAGTTACAACATTTAGATGATTTGATACATCATGTATCAAATAAAAAATATTTCTGTTGCCAGTTAGCTTTGAAAAAAAAGAATCGTTCACTATAAGTGTAGTTGACTTTAAAGACCATTTTGATCAGACTGGGAAAATGTCAGTTGCAGAATATTTAGTGAAGTAAGAAAAGCGGCATATAACAGAAAAATTATGTAGTTGTGTTGGTGGCTTTGGTGGTAGTAGTAGTTGCTGTTGTGGTAGTGGTGGTGGTGGTGGTAGTGTTGTAGTCAATGTTGCTGTTGCCCTCGTCTTTGATTTTTGCTGTTCTTCAAGTCATTCCAACTTTCTCAAATTCACTTTTTTTTTTTTTTTTTAACTTTGTACAGGAATCCCAGGAACTCCTAATCTAACACACATTATTTTTAAAAGATGGTCGCCGTGATGCAAAACCAATTTGACTGCTATGTGCCATATGATTCGGAAGAGAAGCTGTGAATATGTTTAGATGATGAGAGAGAGCTATATACCATGGGAATATAGTAATATACATTTTGGCGTGAGTTATGCCACACTTAAGTATATATATATATATATATATATATATATATATGTATCCCAACAATTTAAATAGAACTTTTGCATATATATATATATATATATATATCATGGGAATATAATAAGATACGTTTTTACGTGAGTTATGTCACACTTGAGTATTCATATATATATATATATATATATATATATATATATATATTGGTAAACGGAATAGAAAATGCTGACAAATTGTTCACAGTTGAAAAATGGTTTAATTAGGAATAAAAGAGTATTAGTGATTGTATGGGTTAGTATTCAGTTGTGGTTTAAAGTTTTTAAGTTTTTACCGGTTGCGCATTTCTAAATGCTTTTCAAAAATAATTTTGAGATAGAGTGTCCGTGCTGTTTGCTCTGAGCACGGACACTCTATCTCAAAATTATTTTTGAAAAGCATTTAGAAATGCGCAACCGGTAAAAACTTAAAAACTTTAAACCACAACTGAATACTAACCCATACAATCACTAATACTCTTTTATTCCTAATTAAACCATTTTTCAACTGTGAATAATTTGTCAGCATTTTCTATTCCGTTTACCAATATATAATAACTTGTGTGTTACACCTCTATTCTTTTAACTATATATATATATATATATATATATATATATATATATATATATATATATAGGAAAAAGTATGGCCCCGATGGCAGAGCTCAAGTCGTTTCGACGGCTATTTCTGAGTCCAGAAATAGCCGTCGAAACGGCTTGAGCTCTGCCGTAGGGGTCATACTTTTTCCTATTTCCCACTCTACTACTCTAAGTATTGAGTACTCTGGTGCGTTATGGTCCATCTGGTGGTTCCTTACCACATTTCCTTTGTTATATATATATATATATATATATATATATATATATATATATATATATATATATATCATGGGAATATAGTAACATACATTTTACGTGAGTTACGTCACACTTAAGTAGTCATATATATATATATATAACGAAGGAGGTTTGGTAAGGAACAAGATGGACCATAATGCACCAGAGTACTCAATACTTAAGGTAATAGAGTGGGTAATAGGAAAATGATTGACCTCGATGGCAGAGCTCAAGTATAGCCATTGCACGATATACCATTATTAATAATTATTAATTAATTGTTTCTACTTTTGGCACAAGGCCAGCAATTATCCCAGTGTGTCACTGGTACTTTATTTTATCGACCGCCGTAAGAAAACTTTTATACTCTGCTATGTATTGAGTACCTTACTTACTGTGGTTACCCCCGATTCCACTGGTAACCACAGTAAGTAAGGTACTCAATACATAGCAGAGTATAAAAGTTTTAATATAGATGAGATTCTACAGGACTAGAACTGTTTCATTCTTTAGAAATCATCAGGATTCCTGATGATTTCTAAAGAATTAAAGAGTTCTAGTCCTGTAGAATCTCATCTATATTATATATATATATATTTATATATATATATACATATACATACATATATTTATATTCGTATAACGGCTCATTTCGTTTCAGCTGTAGAGAATTCATACATAACACTCTTTCTGAGCAAACATTAGTCATAAAGAGGGAAATACAGGGAGATTATACCTGATTCATAGCTTCATGAAGTCATAACTCAGAATCCAAGTATTGCCTAGCAGCACAAGAATATAAACCTACGTTAATTGACTTTTCTATTGTATATTCCGTTACAGATCACTTTCAAAGTGCGGCTATGTATGTATGTATGTATGTATGTATGTATGTATGTATGTATGTCTGTATGTCTGTATGTATGTATGTATGTATGTGGATGTGAATGTATGAATATATGTATGTATGTATGTATGAATGTATATGTGTGAATGTATATGTGTGTATGTATATGTGTGTATGAATGTATATGTGTGTATGAATGTATGTATGTATGTATGTATGTATGTATGTATGTATGTATGTATGTATGTATGTATGTATGTATGTATGTATGTATGTATGTATGTATGTATGTATGTATGTATGTATGTATGTATGTATGTATGTATGCAACTGAGGGTCGCATGGTAAATATCCAAGTTAATACTACATCAGTAAAATTAACAATAATAACGTCATGAAAAAAGCTACTAAGAGAAACCCTCGAAAATTTATCGCTAATACAGCAGGGGAAAATTTAACGCTAATACAGCAGGGAACATCATAATATTAACGACATGAAAAAGCTACTAAGAGAAACCAGTTGGTGCTACTGGTAACATGTATCCCAGTACAACCTGTCCCATGGTCGGGTCGTTGGCGACTAAACTGGCAACCCCACCAAGGTTTCTTGGTGAGGAGGGTGACTTTGGACATCCTGCAGGACTAAAAACAAAACCTGTCAAAGGGCAAAGGAGCTCTTAAGAGTCAATGGCCATCCAAAATCACCGGGAGAGATGACCCCTTAGCCTTTGTCAAGGCAGAATTCTAGGAGAAGGAAAACTCTGATATAACACCTGCAACCCTGATGGTATCCAATGATGTTGACTTGTTCTTCTTTTTGGTAAATATCATCTTGGTTAAGAGAGTGGGACTGGCTTTGTGCAGTGCCTTTGCTCACTATAAAAGCTTCACGGCACAGGCATTGCTTTATATCTGGAGATCTCTCTGCACTTGTCGTCACATGGTACCATGGGCCCAGCACTATGTGTCAGTAATTGTCACAAGTGTAGTGTTTGTACCAGAGTTTTCAAGTCGCTGGCTCGACTAAAAAGTCACACTCGTTCAGCGCATCGGTAGGGGTTCTCCTACATGGATATAAAGTAGTGGCCGTACTCGAAAACGAGTTGGCAGCCACCATGTATGTATGTATGTATGTATGTATGTATGTCTGTATGTCTGTATGTATGTATGTATGTATGTATGTGGATGTGAATGTATGAATATATGTATGTATGTATGTATGAATGTATATGTGTGTATGTATATGTGTGTATGAATGTATGTATGTATGCATGTATGTTTTATGTTTGTATGTTTTTATGTATGTATGTCGGTATATATGTATGCATGTCTGTTTTTATGCGTGTATGTATGTATGTATGTCTTTATGTATGTAAGTATGCATGTCTGTATGTATGCGTGAATGTATGTATGCATGTCTGAATGTATGTATGCATGCATGAATGAATGTATGAATGTATATACGTATGCATGTCTGTATGTATGTATGCATGCATGCATGCATGCATGAATGTATATATGAATGTATGCATGTATGCATATATGCATGTAATATATGTTTGCATGTATGTAGGTATGAATGTATGCATGCATGCATTTATGTAAGTTTGTATGTATGTATGTATGTGAATGTAAGTGTGCATATGTGTAAGCATATACACATACATGTGTGAAGGTGTATATATATTGTGTGTGTTTGTGTGTTTGTGTTTATGAGTGTATATGTGTGTGTCTGTGTACACACACACAGTATTTAAAGTGACAAACTGGTGTCTTCGTCAATAGTGCAAACAGAAAAATAATTGCATTACAAGTCGGAAAATTGTTTCAAGAGATTTGTATCCTGCGGCGAACAGATTTGAATAAATAATATCCGGCTGTTTTTACTTTCTCTATTCTATTAACCCTAGTGGTATGACTTAACATTAAGAGGAAGTATCATACTCCTGGAATTTTCCAGTCTATCCGAGACTGGCGAGGAACAAAAGAGAAAGTTATCTTGCTTGAGAGTGAGTGAACTCCGGCAAGTTTCTCCAGACTAGATGGTACCGTCGCTAAACAGAACGACAGAATTAAATCTACGTAATCTGAACAGGAAATATCTGTTTGAAAGGCTTCCCGGCGTGTTCTGTCTGTCAAATTTCACTCGTAACTCTTTGCTTGGCGTAAAGATTTGTTAAAATATTCTTCTATGTTGTGATTTTGTAATGTATGAAAAATATGTAGAATCATTTAAACAATCCCCAAACATAGCACACAGCATTAAACATCATAAAACGCCTGAGGAAATGTTTTGTCTTCCAGATGTACATATCTAATAGTCAGGCTGCGCTTAATACTATACTTACTTGAACACAAGCAAGGAAGACATTATAACGTGATTGTTCGAATGTAGCAAATATCACTCTACCATTCAAAACACACTAGGAAACATTTAGTGTCTAAAGGTTAATCATTTCTAACATAGGTTCGAGCTTATGTTACAAATATTACAGTGAGGGATCAATCGATTATATTGACTCCAACTGGTGATATAGTACTTTCCTTCTAACTTCCAGCTCTCACTGAAGAACGAAAAAGAAATTTGGCCTTGGTAGGAATTAGAACACTGGAAGTACATAACCCTAAGTAAATACGTCCTGCAAATAATGTATATATATATATATATATATATATATATATATATATATATATATATATATATATATATATACACACATGTATGTATGGGTGTTTATATATATATATATATATATATATATATATATATATATATATATATATATATATATTAAAGACATGGATAGATAGATAGATAGATAGATAGATAGATATGTTAGTGTGTTTGAGAATACCAGTGTAAAGCAATGGCTGGAACTGCGTTTCTTTGCGGTCGAAAGCGATCTCAACCATTCGATCAATAGAGAACGAATAATGAAGTACCGATATAAAAAATAAAATTGTATAAAAGTGCGGTGATTTCGATGTCGATATTATCTAACATATATTTTAATTCAGTAATGCTATCCGACTGTTATTACTAGCAAATCGTGTAACCATGTAGATGCTTCCTTGTGGTTTAGGGCATTTACTACAAAGAGCCTATGGAATATAAAACTTGTTCAACAGAATCTATATATAAATTTCTACGATTCTGTCACAACATGTAAAGAGAGAGGAGTAGATTGACTACCTCATACTACTCCTTCCTCTTTACGTCTGTTGCCTGCGTGAATGTATGTGTGTGTGTGTAAAATGAAAGAAGGGGATGATGAAAAAAACTGTAACAAAAGATGACTGGCGTTCCATTTGCTACGCAGTGTGAGTGTATATTTAAGTCTGTGTTTGTATAAATATATGTGATTTTGTGTGAATGTATGCCTGCGAGTGTGTATTTGTGTAAGTGTGTCTGTGTTTGCACGCTTATATGTTATATACACATACATATAAATGTATGCATATGCACATACACATGTACACACACATATACACATATGTGACAGTGTATGGAAAACATGTATGTGTTATAAAATTCTGTCAATCCATCTCAGAATTATTTATAATGTTTAACTTGTTCATTCCTTTATTTATTCTCCCTGTTTTCACCGTCGTTTAAAGTTAGAGTTTCTCTTCCCACATCAATAATAGCACATACTGAATAATCACTATGTATACACATGCTTTAATATTAATTGAAACGTCATTACATAAAATACGGTAATTAGGATCGAAATTATAGTGACAGTTTAAATGTTATTGTTTCGTTCACGGCACACGTTTCTTTTCAAAGCTATACATAAATATAATTTTAGGATTTCAAAAATTATATAATCAACATTTCACAATTTACGACTGTGACGTTATGAATAATGTATTTGTTGCATTTATTATTAAATCATTTTTATACGTTGTATTGTTGTATTGTTGTATTGTTGTATTTAATGATTTTGTTTCCAAAATATTTGATGTGTCCAATTAAAATGGAATAATTGCCTGAAGCGTTAGAGAGCCGAACGAAACGTATTACGATATTAAGCCAAGGGCCATATCAACTGAGTTCAAATCACACAGATATCCACTTTAACTTTCATATTATGGGACTCTGTAATCTATCTAATCTCGCAAATAAGAAGAACCAGGGCCGCTCCCAGGAGCATTGGATTTGATGTACTTCATATTTGTTTCGGTTACTGAATACAATCAGGGGTTACTGCTACTCCTGAAGATCAATAGTTCTCTTCTAACTCGAACCGGAGCACCTTTCCGTTGTCAATTTGCATTGATCATCTGCGAAGGTGTAGTGGTTCTCAGAACCACTACACCAGTCTTTCGATGCATGCAGCTGGAACTACTGCCACCCATTGATTTGGTTGGATTTTTCTTAATTTTTTTTTCAAATATATGGCCGTTGAATCTAATGAGTTCTTCCACCTTTTGTCAGGTTTTTTTTTTTGTCCTGCGGGGTGTCCAAAATCACCCTCCCCACCAAGTAAACTTGATGGGGTTGCTGGTTTAGTTGCCGACGACCCGACCATGCAACAGATTGTACTGGGTTAGATGCTACCAGTAGCACTCAAGAGTGACTTGACATGACACTGTAAATAAAATACAAGGTTGTTGGACTGACAGAACCGTTACAGTATTAGAGGCCTTGCAATATTTGTTCTGATCCTGTGCGAGATAAATTCAAATCCTGCCGTGGACAATTCGTGTAGTAAATTAAATTTAACTAATCACTCATTAAACACCACCCTCTTCGCTGCATTCTCACTCTCTCTCTATCTCTCTCTCAGCAGTTTCTGAATCCCCAAAAACTTTAAGTCACACATGGCTTCTACCTATTTAAGAAATACTGATTATATTTTTCGTACCATTTACTTTTAAATTCAATCATGAAACGTTGAGGAAATCATAAATTCAATAGAGCGTTGAGCAACAGTGCTTGTGGTATTTAGTCATGTCCATGTGCACTCTGTCTTCAGATTCCGAAATGTTAATTTTGCCTTTCATTCTTCTAGATCAGGCATGGGCAACCTTCTTCGAGAAGCGGGCCGCATGAGATACAGCTCATCATCACGCGGACCGCAAGCGCTAGTTTACATTCGTGTCCACATTAAAAAAAGGGGTGTAACTCAAGTTTTGGTTTGTTTCTTCAGAATTCGTACGCGTTGTTTTCCTCGATCGTAAAAATGATAGAATGATAAATTACGACTGAAACGTTGGGGTAAAAAAATCAGAAAGATTTCACTTAGGTGACTTAGACGAGCCATTCAGGAAGCTTCATGGGCCGCACGTTGCCCACGACTGCTCTAGAGTGTCAAGTACTGAACTCAATCCTAAATAAACATTTAAAAGCTCCAACAAGGGAGCATATACGGGGTCACACAACCTATTAAAATTAGAATTCAAATTTACATCAAGCCACTTTAATGGGATACATTGTATCATATAAACATTGGTACAATAATTCTGAGATGGCACGGGCTGGC
>OZ024755.1:29694887-29704887 GCA_964016885.1 Eledone cirrhosa
AGGAACCATGTGGACCGTAACGCACCAAAGTACTCAATACTTGAGGAAGTAGAGTGGGTAATAGGAACCAGTAAGACCCCTAGAGGTCTTACTGGTTCCTATATATATATATATATAGGCCTTCCAGTTTCATTTCACATTATATACGAACATGTCTGTATATTTTAATTATTTTAACATTATTTTTAAGAGAACATGATTTTTAAAAAATAATTTGAAGTGAATTTGACCCAACGGGTCACGGGTGGTTTAATATTATAATATAATTGTTTCTACTTTAGGCACAAGGCCAGCAATTACCCAGTACATTACTGGTACTTTATTTTATCGACCCCGTAAGGATGAAAGGCAAATTTAACCTCGGTGGGAATTGAACCAAGACCGTAAAGGGCCGTAACTCTATGCTTCAAAGCATGGTTTCTGATGCTCTGCCGATTTACAAGATAATGAACTAGGATTAAGACTCTTCTATATTTAAATACTCTCATTATAAGAATTACATCTCATTTTGATAACCACTCGCCCTTCATTTTGATAACCACTCGCCCTGTTGACGTCAAGTCCCTCTAACGCACTTGGGATGCCATCCAGTGCAATCTGGCCTCAGACGGGCTCACGCGCCAGCTCAACCAGCATCGCCTTGCTTGTTTTCGTGCGGCCTCCAAACCACACAGTGGTGCATGGCTCCATGCCCTGCCCTCCTTCACCACTGGCACGCAGCTAGACAACCATAGTCTGCGAATCGGCGTTTCCCTGATGCTCGGCCTCCGGATCTGCCTGCCACACTAATATCGCTGCGGTTCCACTGTGGACTCTTTCGGCCTCCACTCGCTTTCCTGTCTCCACAGTGCCGGCCGCATCCCACGCCATACTGCCCTCAAGGAGGTCATTAAGCATGGCTTGGACGCTGCAGGCTTCCCTTCCCAGCTCGAGCCGGTGAGACTGGATCGAGGGGACGGCAAAAGGCCAGATGGCATGACCATCTTCCCGTTCCGCGGTGGAAACCCCTCGTCTGGGATGCCACTTACACCGACACTTTCTGCAGCCGCAACCTGGTGCAGTCTGCGACTGACCCAGGTTCTGCTGCACGTCGGGCTGAGGTGGCCAAACTCCTCAAATACCGGTCGCTCTCCGACAGGTTTGCGGTCGTACCCCTGGCAGTGGAGACTTCTGGTGGCCTCGGCCCCAGGGCTACCACCTTACTCACCACCATAGGCGCTGAGCTGGCCAGCCGCAGGTGTGAGCCCCGCGAGTTGGAGTGGCTTTTCCAGCGCGTCTCCCTTGCCGTCCTCCGGGGAAACGCCTTCTCCATTCTGTCCGCCGGGGCTTTGGGTGGGCCCCATCGCGTACCAATACATTAGTTAAATACCATTCTTTCATCTGATATATCCCTAAATTATATTTTGTACAATATACACTAAATAAATATATTTGGAGCGGTGAAAAACAATTACACGCAAGGAAAAAAATGAAATCGAAAAAAAAAAATAAAAAAAATAAAACAACAAAACCAACACAGCCAAGACGGTGATACATTACATTGATTATACAAGATATACAAAACATATTCATCACACAACAACATATCACAATTCACATAACATATTCTACACAACATATTATACAATAAGATAGCATTTCAAACAACAAGCTGAACTCCATAACAAAACAGAAATGATGCCGTGCCTTAACAGAGGTTTTATATACACCAAACCACCAGTCCCCTCCTCGCATGAATAAACATGTAAAGCTGCAAATACTTCATAAACACACGATATTGTAGAAGTCGATAACAACGATATCAATGATAAACATAATAGCAGATACAGTACTCAAACCTCTGTATGAACTTAGGAATCAAATGCGATTGTTGCAAGAGGAGGTTGCAGTGAGTTATTCAAATCACAGACCTTTCACCTCTCCCTCGTCCGTCGCTGAGATTTGCAATAGCCTTTGGGGTGGGTGAGAGATGTCTTCTCTTGTGAAAATGGGTATAGCTTTCATTATGTAAAATCTCCCCATTTTGCGTCATTTCTCCCCGTTTTGTGGCACTTTTTTTTCATGGTGTTCCCCGTTTGGATTTTCATAAGTTGGCAGGTCTTAAATCATGACGTATCGATAATGAAATCTCTGAAATCGATACATTAATTACCAAATGAGAAATTTTTCAGACAGAGACATGAATTCAATGGTAGTGATATAAAACAACCATAGAGTTCGTTTCTAACATTCAAACAATCGTATATCCATATATGGGTAAACTTGTGGCTGAGTTGTTAGAGAATTGGATTCGCAGTCGTGAGGTTGTGAGTTCGGTTCCTGGAACAGGCGATGCGTTATGTCCTTGATCAAGACACTTTATTTCACGTTGCTCCTTCTACCTGGAGTTGAGACCGGTAGATAGTATTAGCAATTGGAAAAACCAATGGAAACATTGTTTCCTTGGTCCGATTTGACGAAAGTCGATCGACTATCGATGGGTAACTTAATATCAAACCATTTAAGCACATAACGCAGGGAACTGATAAAGTAAACACATATATACCCTGCAATATTTACTTCTTTGGCGCTATTTATGCAATCTATCTTTATCTGCAGCATAGAGTTCGCTTTGCCCAGGATAGCTTTGCCTTTCATCCTTACGGGGTCGATAAAATAAAAGTGGCTGTAATACACTAGGATAATTGCTGACCTTGTGCCTAAAGAAGAAACGTTAACAAAAGTTATTTCTTGTTTGTGTTTAGGCAACACACCATATATCTATATATGACCTGAAAAGTGAAAACCACACATTTAATTTCAAATCATTAACCCTTTATCATTTAAACTGGCCATATCCGGCCAGAATTCTCTCACCTCTTTCTTTTCAAACCGGCTGTAACTTGCTACTCTTTGAATCTTAACATACTTCCCATTTAATATCCCCAACGCGTTCTTCGAGTTTGTTTTGTACAGTTTATTACACCGTAACAAAAATTACTCATTTATTTAATTATCAATTTTAATAATGAAAGTAATTTTAATCCTGTATCTCAGAACTATCACCCCTCTAAGCCTTTTATCTGGAATTAACACCCATAATTTGTATTTTGTAAACCTATTATGATTACAAGCCTATTAATTATTTCATTAATTGCATTTTAAATATTATTCAGTTGCCTCGAGTGTTTTGTTATTTTTTGTTGATTCCATTCAATTTTATGGACAAACCGTTCCTGAATAATTTTCCTTGCTGAACTATGTTTAATTACGTTATAAATAACGTATGCGTTCGTACAAGAAATTACTTCATTATGTCCCTACATTACCAGGCCCCGGTAATTGTTGCCGTCTGAAGAAGTGTATACGCTTAGAAAGTCAGAATAATTATATAGGTGGTACAGAGGGAATGAATTCATTTTCCTCGAGAGATATTATTGAGAAAAATATTTAGCCCGCATAAATACGTATACGTGTGTGTGTCTGCGTGTACCTGCGTAGGTATATGTGGTTGTGTGTGTCTTAACGACTTTGATTAGAAATGTCTCCAAAATATATAAAGAAAAAATAAGAAAATCTGCTTTTCTTCGGGCACATCTGGGTTACCAATGTCACGAAATAGAACTTTCTTCTTCAATACTTAAGAATTAAGAGTACACACGACTGCGAACTCACAACAATTTAACACTCATATGGTTTCCATTAATGGTTTCTAAAAATAAGTAAATTTCGTACAGGGATTATAATCAACACTCTAGAAGCAAATAACAAAATCACGTTGAACGTTATCATAGTTTTCTCTGCATATGTCCTTATATTTCAACGATTTATAAAAAAAAAAGCAAGGTCTTTTCGTAATAGGAAATCAATTAATCTGGCAATATACGGAAAATTAGTTTCATTCTGCTTGCAAAAATCCTCTCAAACCTATTCATTTGTATCATTATGCAAACAAAAGATAGCATTCCCTGTGTGGTAATGTGTGTATAACCCATGTGTGTTATTAAACACACACACACACACACACACACACACACACACACACACACAAATTGTTTTGGGGGAAGTCAGTGAAATGGATCTGGTGTACACTAATACATATACATATGTATATATATATATATATATGAAAATGTTTAACCCCGACGGCAGAGCTCAAGCCGTTTCGACGGCTTAGCCGTCGAAACGGCTTCAGCTCTGCCGTCGGGGTTAAACATTTTCCTATTACCCACTCGACTACCCTAAGTATTGAGTACTCTGGTGCGTTACAGTCCACCTGGTTCCTTACCACACATCCTTCGTTATCTATCTATCTATATATATATATATATATATATATATATATATATATATATATATGTTATGTATACTTCTACTTATTCCTCGGAGAATTAACTGTTGTGTAACTACTTCTAAATATGTGTGTGGGTGTGTGTGTGAGAGAGAGAGAACACACGCACACCATTATATATATATATATATATATATATATTATGTATACTTCTACTTATTCCTCAGAATTAACTGTTGTGTAACTACTTCTAAATATGTGTGTGGGTGTGAGAGAGAGAGAGAGAGAGAGAGAGAGAGAGAGAGAGAGAGAGAGAGAGAGAGAGAGAGAGAGAGAGAGAGAGAACACACGCACACCATTATATATATAGAGAGAGAGTTAAAGAATAGAGGTGTAACACACAAGTTATTATATATTGGTGAACGGAATAGAAAATGCTGACAAATTGTTCACAGTTGAAAAATGGACCTGTGTCATTTGGAGACGAGGTCATATATTTTATCGTTCCTGAGGTTTTTAACCCTAGGAAAGGAAAATGCTTCTCTGATGATCTTTGTTTTTCCATTAATATCCAAGTGATATCTAATGTTTTGCAAAGTGAAACTGTACAGTAAGGGCCATTTGAATAGGTAAATATTTATATTATATTTTTTAATTTTGAAAAATTGGTTGAATTTTACTTGTTCTGCTTATCTTGATATATATATATATGCATATATATATATATATGCATATATATATATATATATATATATATATATATATGCATATATATATATATATATATATATATATGCATATATATATATATATATGTATAGATAAGAAATGTATAACCTGTAAAATAAGCCCCCATATTAACTGTAAAACTAGAAATGTAGTGTATAGCATAAGATGTACTGAAGGACAATGTAGAAATAAAAATATAGTGTACATAGGTGAGACAGCTCGTAGTATAGGGGAACGGATAAATGAACACTGGCGAGACCTTCAAGATAATAAAGAATCATCTGTACTCTACCAACATGCTAAGATAGAACACAAGGGTAAATTAGAGAACATAGAAATAAGAATAGAATCTACACACAGAAAAGATGCAATGTTTAGACAAATTACAGAGGCAATAAACATAAAAGAATTACAACCAAAATTAAATAGAAAAGATGAGTGGAACAGCAACATCACAACTTACAATTAAGGACAAAATGAAAACACACACACATAGAACAAACAACCAACCAATAACATGTAAATAAATAAATAAATGAACATAAACACACACAGACACCCGGATGTGGCGCATGCGCAAACTGAGCACACAACACACACACAGAAACAAAATGGCGTAGGACAGAAAAAAAAAGGAGAGGCACAGAAACAAAGAAAGGAATCCCCAGTCACTGAAGAGGTCACAGAGTGTGTGACGAAAGGACTATGACTATATATAAACAACTATCTGGTTGTGGAACCAACCAACCAACCAGAAATTTATAAAATAAATTTATGAATTTGTAAATGTATAAATATATAATAAATTGAAGTGAAAGCAACTGGTGCGTGTGTTTCTTATTGGCAACATGACTCTCCCAAAGTATAACAATATATATATATATATATATATGCATATATATATATATATATATATATGCATATATATATATATATATATGCATATATATATATATATATATATATATGCATATATATATATATATATATATATGCATATATATATATATATATATATATGCATATATATATATATATATATATGCATATATATATATATATATATATGCATATATATATATATATATATATGCATATATATATGCATATATATATATATGCATATATATATATATGCATATATATATGCATATATATATATATGCATATATATATATATATATATATATATGCATATATATATGCATATATATATATATATATATATATATATATATATATATATATATATATATATATATATATATATGCATACATATATATATATATATATGCATAACATAATTTGTTTTCAGTTTGAAACTTTAGCAAAATATGGGAATTAATTTAACAATTGTTTGTAAGAAGAAACAAATATTTTCTTCAGTCAGACACGCTTCTCCAATTAAAGTTCTATTCACAATTCGAACTGAGTTTGACAAAAAGATAAAATGTTCAGATAAACAAGATTCTCAATTGATCTTACATTTAGCATACTCATTATAATCTTTATAACCATTATTATTTGTGTTGTTAATACTATTAATATTGATAATAATATAAGAAAACAACGAGGAAGATGATATATGTTCGTTAGTATTGCGACAATGCTGATAGATAAGCAATTATTTCAAAGAAAAGTAATAAAAATCTGATTCTAAAAAAGCAAACATGGACAATATCAGTATAAAAAATATGCTGAGCGTTGTATTAATAGTGGGGTATTTGCCTCTGGTAAATCACGCCACTGAAGTCAGATTTCCTTTACTGATAAGAGGAGAGTCCAAATGTTTAGCTGAGTGTCACTGTCCAGAGTTACTTGCTGCGATTAGTCCCAACCACCGTATATTTCACCCTCAACCAGCTTTTGTCTAATATACTAGATATCCTTATCTGACCACTTCCAATTTCCCCCTTCAGCACATGAATCACACTAAGAAAAACTGGGACCGGCCACCGTCGAGACCTCAGGCATACTTGGATCCCGTATTGCTTAGCTCCTCCGCAAAATCAGAGCATCGGCGGCCCCTCTGAAGAAGGAGCCCTGCGTGGTTGGGTGGCTGTTGCAGCGGGTGTCATTGGCCATCGTCCGGGAGAATAATTTTGCCGTCTTGTCAGTGGGGCGCAGCACTTCTGCCCTCTTGCTCTTGGCCCAAAGTCCAATCGCCCTCCTCTCTTCTGCGACACCAAAGCTCTTGCCATCCCCTTCCCGTTCTTTTTCTTCTTTCTTTCTCTTTTTTTTTCTATATTTCCTTATTCTTTCTTTCCTTTTGTTTCCCCTCTTTTTTTATTATTTCTATATTGAGAATAAACACTTATTATTGGATTGGCAGTATCGGTAGAGAATCGGACGCCATGCTTTCCAGCATAGTTACGTCCCTTTACGGTCTGAGTTCAAATCCCGTCGAGGTTAACTTTGCCTTTCATCCTTACGGGGTCGATAAAATAAAGTACCAGTAATGTACTGGGTAATTGCTGGCCTTGTGCCTAAAGTAGAAACAATTATTTGTACACAGATTGAATTAAAGTTCTACAATGGACTTGGCCTACCCCCATTCCTTCCTACGCGTGATAACAGCCGATCGACATAAATCCACATGTCCATAATTGCAGTGCCTCGTCTGATTTCTTAAAGGAGGATGTCGTTTGAAGCTGAGACAATATTCTCGGTAATAGAGTGGATGCAGTTAATTAGGTTCAACCAGCCAGATTTCGTGATTGCTAAAGAACTGTATGCCGATCCAAGCTTTGATTTGCGCTTGGCCCTCGACGGCAACTCCACAAAAAATATCACAATTTAGGTATCTCTCTTCCCCATAAAAGCAATGATGACATTGGTCTGGCTCCAGAAACTTGTCTACCCGACAGCCTTGTGTGCTGTTTCCGTCCATAGTAATGGTGCAGAACCCTTTTCAGAAGTTCGTCCTCAAAATTTGTATGGCAAAGTTCATTGCCCACCAAACATTAATCTACGTTTTAATTACATTATGTAACACAGTAGCATATAAATATTTAAAATTCATAAATTTATCATGCATACTAATTTCACATCAATTAATAAGAAGCATTTAAAGTTACCTTTAACTAATTTAGATTGCTTTATATTTCCCGGCGCCTATGACGCTTCGTCCTCGAGGAGGCACCTTAATTTTGACAACCAAAAATTTGAAAGAAAAAAATAATAAACAATCTTCGGCCTCCAGGACGCATGGTAGATTTTTTAGACTTATTTTAGGAAAAAAGTAGCGCCTTGGACGCTGGGAAAGAGAGTCACTATGGATATATAATAGTTCATTTAAATCACTTCGTCAACATAAGGTTAACCTTAGCCTGTAACAGACACCGCTTCACCAACAAATCATACCGTGGAACCAAAACTGTTACAACGTGTATTGGGAATCAAGCTTCTTCGCAATAAGGTGAATCAAGCCTGTCCCTATAAAGTGAGTTGTTTCCTTGTTTGGTAGGGGGTGGTTGACAATTAAGAGAATTTTATTATTTCTAATTTGAATCATAAAACCAAATTAAATGTAAACAATTTTACTGCTTTTCTTTGCATCAATATTATTATATTGACGCTGTCGTTCTTATTGTCTTTTTTTTTTTGTTGTTGTTGCTTTTGTTGTCATTGATTTTGTTGTTCTAACTGCCGTTGTTTTAAAATTGATCATTGTTCTCATTTGTCAGTGTTGATAAAAAAACAAAACAATTCTAATCTGTCATTGTTCATGTTCATATTGTTATTATTGATGTTGCTTTATTTTCTTTCTTTTTTTTGCTTATATTATGCTGTGTTATTTGCTGATGTTGATAGATTTTGTGTTATCGACGAAATTATTATATTTTCTAAAATTGTTTTTATTAGGTGGTGTTTCTTAACTTATTTATTTTCTTTTGCGTTGTTAAATTCTATGGCAGTTTTTGTGTCGTGCAAGTTGATCTTTTTGATCTCGTTAGTAATGTTCATAATACTAAGATAAATATGATGGATATGCCGAGAAGGAGAAGGAGAATGAGAAGGCCAGACGGGGTAAGGAATTCATGCAGGTGAAAGACGAAAGAAAAAAGGTCGAAGAATGTTAGTAGAAGAGAAAATAGATTTTATAATTATATCAATATTGCAATCATCCTTCTGATTGTTGTTGATGTTGTATATCTTTGTTGTTGTTGTTATTACTCCATTCTTTATATATAAAACGATATGCACATCAAATGCCAATTCATTTGCATAAAAAATCAGATGGGATTCTGAAAGGAATGGATAAATATATTCGTGTGTGTGTGTGTGTGCGCGCGCACTTTCTATTCATATATATATATATATATATATATATATATATATGAATAGAAAGTGCGCACACACACACACACACACACACACACACACACATATATATATATATATATATATTTGAAAAAAGGGAAAGAATGACTTCACTTATAGTTTTAAACAATTTGAGTTAATTTTACAAAATTATGATTTCGTAGATCTGTTAACTTCGGTGGACAGATTTTTAAAGATTCCTAGATAACTTTTCTATATATATATATATATATATATATATATATATATATATTGTATTAATCTCCAGAGTCTAGCTATTGAGCAGTTAATTTTATTGATTTTTTTCAGTTACATATATTGACTGTTGAATGGCTCTGTTATATTTAACCATTCTGTTGAGAGCTTTAATTCGATTTGTGATATTTTGCATTCTCGCAATAATACACAACTGAATCATTCGCTTAATAGAGGTGTTACCTCCCTTGCTGAATCCCACGAGGGGTCAGTAATAGCTACACTATCTATAGCATATTGGAGCAAAACCCGTTGAAAACACGACTGCCTTGTTCATCATCTCACCAGAAGCCCAACATTCTTTATGTAGGCGGACAGTACCTGATTTGGAGTCGCAGAAACCAATACTGGATTTTACCATCAGTCCAGGGTCCGGGAAAGTATCAACACATATATTTTTATTGTTTGACCCGAATTACTTG
>OZ024755.1:29714887-29724887 GCA_964016885.1 Eledone cirrhosa
AGTAACAATTTTATACATGTCTGTAATGTACAAATATACATTATTGTACACCATGCTGGATCAATGGACATATGAAATGTTCAGCATCAGGTGAATATATCTTTTTCTCATAATATTAATCAGAAACTTCTCTGACTACCGGGCCAGTTCTGACAGGATGAACAGAGTTAATTAATTAAGATGGCCAATTCTGTTCTTTTGCTCATGAAACTGTAGTAAGGGGTAATTTGTTAAGCCTTCTAGTTTAAGGTTTATCAACGAAGACTCTTCCCCTAGGGTGAGATGCTTGTGAAGTTTTTATCTTTACTGGGGTCTACCGTTTTTGCAGAGTGTGTGTGTGTGTGTGTGTGTGTGTGTGTGTGTGTGTGTGTGTGTGTGTGTGTGTGTGTGTGTGTGTGTGTGTGTGTGTGTGTGTGTGTGTGTGTGTGTGTGTGTGTGTGTGTGTGTGTGTGTGTGTGTGTGTGTGTGTGTGTGTGTGTGTGTGTGTGTGTGTGTGTGTGTGTGTGTGTGTGTGTGTGTGTGTGAGCTCGCGTAATCTTTTCAAATTCCACCCCGCTCGTCCCTTCAATCTATCTTATTTCTCATTCTTTCTTCTGATGAAAGACTACCATCCGAAACGTTAAGATTCTCTTCCTGCTATTTCAATCGTTAATCTAATATATTCCTCCCATATACTGTACCGACTGTGTTGTTATTTCTGTTTACATTTTACATATATAGGTATGAGTAGGACCCCGACGGCTGAGCTCAAGCCGTTTCGACGTCTAATTCTGGACTAAGTCATTTAGTCCAGAATTAGCCGTCGAAACGGCTTGAGCTCAGCCGTCGGGATCCTACTCGTTCCTATTACCCACTCTACTACCCTAAGTATTGAGTACTTTGGTGCGTTATGGTCCACCTGGTTCCTTACCACATTTCCTCCGTTATATATATATATATATATATATATATATATATATATATATATATATAAAGTGTAAGTTTCTACACAAAACGAAGGTTATAGAGAAAATTGAGGTTGGTAATGGCACATGGAATATATAAGAGACAGAATACTTTTTTGTGAAAAAACATATAATTTTATAAGGTAAGGAAAGAATAAAGGGTATAAAAAAAATACCCTTTATTCTTTCCTTACCTTATAAAATTATATGTTTTTTCACAAAAAAGTATTCTGTCTCATATATTCCATGTGCCATTACCAACCACAATTTTCTCTCTCTCTTTATATATATATGTGTGTGTGTGTGTGTGTGTGTGTGTGTGTGTGTGTGTGTGTGTGTGTGTGTGTGTGTGTGTGTGTGTGTGTGTGTGTGTGTTCTAAACTTAATGATGGTAAAACTAATTGAGAAGGAAAGGACGTAAGCTGTGGTAGTCAAGACGGTATTTCTAGGGTATATCTTGATGTGAGAAATAATGTAACTTCTTTAAAAGTAGCTGAAATGCCTATAAAGCTATCTCTGCAGTCTTATAGGAATAGATGCATTCCATGGGGACAATATGGTGGACGCTTTAGAATCTGAAGTAATATGGAAAAAATAAAGATATAAATATTGTAGTTGTTGGTCGAGTTATTGTGATTCTCATATTTGGTAATATCAAAAGCTTAAAGATAGAACTCTTTTACCTATTTTAATTATCTATGTATGTCGCTGATTTCACATACTGGTGTTTGATGCTTCTCATCGCCTTCTATTAAGATTTCTAAGTATCATATCAAAATCACAAATCATTTCTCTCTCATTCTCTTTCTCACGCTGTGTCTCTTTCTCTAACTCCCACTTTATAACTCTTTCTTTTTCTCTCTCTCTCTCTCTCTCTCTCGCTTTCTCTCTCTCTCTCTCTCTCTCGCTTTCTTTCTCTCTCGCTTTCTTTCTTTCTCTCTCTCATTATCTTCCTTTAAACAGATAATTTTCAAAGCCATATAGCAGAGAATTAATAAAAGACAAGAATTCTTAGCTATAGGAAAGGAGATGATGAAAAAAAACTGAAATGGTTGTTTAAAGAATAATGATCCAGTGTCTTACATTAAAATCCCATTTTCAAACTCATGAAATTCGAAGAAGTGCCAAACTGAATCCACTGCGTGAATAATAATACTCAAGAGGCTTGAATTAAATATAACATTTTCATATAAGTATTTCTGAAAATTGTTATACAGATGAGACCCTTTAAGAAAGCTATCCACGTGAAAACAAACTCGCCATATTTCTTATTCATACATCCCACTTGAAATTAAATACAGTGGAATGGCTCTTCCAGCGCATATCCCTTGCCATCCTCCGGGGAAACGCCTTCTCCATTCCGTCCGCCGGGGCTGTGGGGAGGCCGGCACGTGGGACCCCATATGCACATAATACAGAGAGATAGGGAGGGCGAGAGAGATGGAGTTTATGACAGTGGGTGTTCGGCTTTTCCGTGTGCCAGATTATCATAGATCTTTAATTATAAATAAGAGATTAATCATTTAAGTAAATACTCTCTCACTCTCCATAAATATCTACACTTATCTCTCCCAATCCCCCTTTGTATATCAATTACCACCAAACCATCCCCCTCTCAATAAATGTCTTGTAGATGATGTTTTTATATTCTGGGGCTTTGTTTCTAACAGTTGAAGCCTAATGTGGGTACAGGCTGTGTTGGATTATTTGCTTTAATTAACACTAGGAAGTAATGTATAGGTACATATCCAACAAGCTTGAGAATAGCGACAGCATTAACAGAAAGGGCAGTCCCTGGATAGATTTACCTTCTCTATTCAGGGAAAACTGATAACTATAACTGACCAATCAAAACAAAACATGCTATTAAAGTGAGGGAAGAAAGAAAATGGAAAGGAGAAAAAGAAAAAAGTATCGAGTGCCGTAAGAAAAGGAGATTGGGAGGGACAGTCACTACACTCCAGTCTGAGAGGTGCCATATGTAAGAGTTGGCAGGAATACAGATTTGAACACAGCGAGTCTGGCTTTTACATCTAACCCCTTTCTACTGCACCAGCTTCCGAGTTGCTTGTATATAATTTAGCCTCCTGACTTCTATCATTCGTGAACAAGGCCCCGAGATGTTTGAACTTCTCCACCTGCTTCCATGTAACTCCAATTTCATGTAGAGTACATTGAGCAGGCTTCCAGGAGAGCACGAATGTCTCAATCGTTGCAACAGACCTATCAATTTTATGTTGGAAGTCCCCCTTTGCAAATTCCAGCCGACTGATCTTACATCCGCCAGTCTTGATACCACTACTAACCCAGTTGGTAAACTTCCTCAGTTTGTTCAAGGATTTCTCTGAGTTTGAATGCAATATTTTCCTCATAACTGGTGATGACATCCTTATCAGCCAGAACTTCCCAGTTTAACCTGTGGGTCAATTTTGAACTACCATTTTCTTTAGGTAGGCTCAAATTGCGGATAATTAGATGGTGATCAGTTGACAGCTCTCTCTTTTAACATGAACATCCAACACAGAAACGAAGAGATCAGATAGAATAACAAAACCAATTACTGATCTCTTCGGCCGTATATATTTCTGGATATCTTTGCGCTGGAAGAAGGTGATCATAAGGGAAGGCCATTACTAAAACGCAAATCTAATACGGCGTTTGCGTTCGTGGTTAGATTGGGTTCGCCCTTCCTTCTAATCACTCCTTTCCGTGTCAGGTGGTCAGAGCTAACATGTGCATTGTAGTAAATTAGAATATATGACTCAGTCCTAACTACATCAACATTGCAGTGGTTTCATCATTGAAGGATCTCTATATAGACTCATTTTCGTGCATAAACTTGCACCACCCACAGAGACGTTTCTTTAAGCCTAATTATCAAGGGGTAACTCCTCCTTCCCAATGGATTCTAGTCTATGATACCTTCCGAGAGCCATGGACACCTGAGTATCTCCTATCCCAACTGTGCCGTCATTTCTGTCACCACACCTGAATAGAGGAGTTTCCATCCTCCAACCAAATCTACCCTACCAGTGACATAGAATTTGTTAAGGAAACCCCATCTACACCGAGCAGGTAGTGGCTGGCCTCCTCCACTACGTCCTGCTCTTTGCCTTTAAGGGCTCTAAAGTTCCATTTGACATTTGTTGAGGGTTGCTTTCTTTCTGGAACCCTCTTTGTGTTCCCTTGATATATATAGAGAATTTCTAGAGATGCCTGCAACTGCATGCCTGTATAGGACTCACGCACTTATACACAGAATATTCACGCACACATATACACAGAAACATTCGTGGACTAACGTGACATATAATCCCATGACGCTATGTACATATGCCCATTATATACACATACTAGCTCAATCACTTATTTACAAAAGCTTATCTTCCCTTTGCTTTTGGTGCTACAGTTGCTGCTCTTTGTAATGTTGATGTTTAACCCTTTAGCATTTAAACCGGCAATAGCCGGCCAGAATTCTCTCATCTCTTTCTGTTCAAACCGGCTGTAACAGGCCACTCCTACTGATGTTAGGGTGTTGTTCTGAAATGAAATAATTGTTTCTACTTTAGGCACAAGGCCAGCAATTATCCAGTGCATTACTGGTACTTTATTTTATCGACCCCGTAAGGATGAAAGGCAAAGTCAACCTCGGCGGGATTTGAACTCAGATCGTAAAGGGACGTAACTATGCTGGAAAGCATGGCGTCCGACCCTCTATCGATACTGCCAATCCACCGCCCTCACCGTTCTCAAATGAAATAATATCAAAATCTCGTAGATTCGAATTATGTGGGGTAAAGTCTTTACCCAGAAAATACCATAGTATATATAGAGTAATGTAAATGCTAAAGGGTTAATTTAATGTTGGTATTGCCGCTATTGCTGTTTGAGTTGTTGTTGTTGTTACCGTTGCCTGTCTCTTGGCCCCTTGATCATAGACCATTAATCCTTCTTTTTGTTTTAAGACAGTGGGCTATAAGACAGTGGGCTATAAGACAGTGGGCTCTAAGACAGTGGGCTTGAGGAAAATTCAAATGTTATCTATCTCTAGTAGATAGTGGGTCCCACGTGGTCGTCTGTTTGTTTGGAATCCCAATTCTTGTTATTTCACATTACATAGGTTGGCAATGTCCGTGGGAAAAGTATTGCCTGTTCAATTTCCCTTCTCCCACGCACCTATCAATTAATGGGGCTGGTATCTATATCGATGTTGTAAAGAATTCTTTTAATTGGATATTTCTGATACTGTATTTACTGGTAAATCTTTATTAACATTGCTTTATACCACGCCCTTTTCTTTTCCCCCTCCTACTTTTCTTCTTCGTCTTCTTCTTCACCAGTTTTTTCTCCTTTATTTTTCTCTCCTCTTCTTTCCTTCTTTTCTCATTTTCATTTCTGTATTCTTTTTTTCTACACTTTCTATTTCATTTCTTTTCTTCTTCACTTCTTACTTTTCCTCTCCATTCACTCATCATGCTTCCCCACCTCCTCGTCTTCATGTAACATTTCCTTTCTTCTCTTCTTTATCCTCATCTCCTCCTCTTTCTGTTTCTGCTCCTCCTTTCATTTTCTCTTCTCTCATCTTCCTACTTTCTTTTCTTCTCTCTTCCCGCTAAATGTTCATCTGTTCATCTGTGGTTTCTTGTTCATACAAAATTAGCTTTTGTTTGCTATTTGGTAATAACTGAGAGGGTTTCAGAAATTCATGACCATTGTGAACATTTGTCGAGTTTGACATTACATGTCTTCTTTATTCTACTATAACCAAAATAATATTATTGATCACTACTAGTTAATCTGCTGCAATGATTGATAATGCAATCAGCCAATCTAAACTTTGATGATATTTAATTTCAAATAAAATGTTGTTTCTCTTATTAATGGTAATAAGGAGAATCGCAATAAAGAAACTGCTTTGGGTTTTACTATTAATTATTACCAGTTAGGAATAGCAAAGTCAGTTAAAATGCCGTATAGTATTAGTTACGTGTTTGTATATTTTAAGTTCAGATCTCACCTAAGGTTAGACCTTGCCTTCCATCTTTCTGAGATCGATAAATAAATAGCAATAAACTTTGTAGTTATGATCCAAGAGTACTCAAACTATACTTTTATATAAAAAGATCAACTCGTGGTGTGAATAGGTTATGCCTGGAAGGAAGGTTAGCTGGTAAGAGAAGCCGAGGCCGGCAGCCAAAACGATGGCTTGATAATGTCACCTTATGGACTGGACTTGATCTTTGCTCTTTAAGCTCTACTGCTGATGATCGAACTTTGTGGAGAGAGATATCACATGTTGATGCGCTGTCTGCAACTGACAGAGTTTAGCGTCACGAATAAATGATCCCATAAAATCCATCCTGAAAATGTGTTCCATAGATTTTATGATAGAAATGTCATAAGCTAACAGGATCGTGTAGAAGAACTATCATAAAAGGTGTTGCGATACTTAACAAAGACCATACATTCAGGAACTAAGCGATGTATGCTGCTCTCCAACCAACTACTTTATTTCATATTGCTTTATTTTATCCCTCTCAACAGAATTTATGAATAACTGTAGCGGCTACGGGTTTGCTTTGCGGCGGATTGACGTCACCTTCAGGCGAAGGATTCATGAACTTAGTCTCTTAAGGTTTATGAAGCCGAGATAAACTCCTGTCGAAATGTTATTTCTTTTCTTATGTATAAGTACGAGCAATAATTAAAGTACTTCTAATTCTGAAATATGTTTATTTCCTTAATGCTTGAAGTTGAAACTAATCGAGTCAGTTACAGAGGAATCACTGACATCAAATGTATAAATTTATACGCAATACATTCAACTATTTACAGCTCAAAAACAAAGTTCAATGCGATAGACTTGAAAATCAGAATACTTGGAAACTAAACTAAATAATTGTTTCTACTTTTGGCACAAGGCCAGCAATTACCCCCAGTGCATTACTGGTGCTTTATTTTATTGACCTCGTAAGGATGAAAGGCAAAGTTAACCTCAGAGGGATTTGAACTCAAAACGTAAAGGACCATGATTCTATGCTGCAAAGCATGGTGTCTGACGCTCTACCGATACTGCCAATACACCGCCCTAAATTAAACTAAACGATTGTTTCTACTTTTGGCACAAGGCCATCAATTACCGCAGTACATTACTGGTACTTTATTTTATCGACCCCGTAAGGATGAAAGGCAAAGTTAACCTCGTCGGGATTTGAACTCAGACTGTAAAGGGACGTAACTATGCTAGAGAGCACAGCGTCCAACCCTCTACCGATACTGCCAATTCACCGCTCAATCCAAAATAAATAATGCAGGCGATTTAGATCTGGATGGAGTTCTCGGGTTTCTATCAGCTCTTGCCTTTAATATATCAACTGAACCATGTTGTGTATAAGAAGGGGCGAACAGAATATAGAGTTATTTTAATAATTCCATGCAAAGCCACTTTATGACCTTCAACCATTTTTTTTTTTTTTTATTCCCGAGGATATCCATCACAATCGAAGAAATAATATCAACTGAAGATGGAAATAGGTTCCATGTCTCGACTCACTGAAAACTAACCTTTTATTGGACGGTGTTCAAAGAAAAGAAAAAGAAAGAAAGAAAGAAAGAAAGAAAGAAAGAAAGAAAGAAAGAAAGAAAGAAAGAAAGAAAGAAAGAAAGAAAGAAAGAAAGAAAGAAAAAACAAAGAAAAAAACAAAGAAAAACAGAAAAACAAAGGAAACAAAGAAGGAAAAAAGGAAACAAAGAAACAAAGAAAAGAAACAAACAAACAAAGAAAGCAAAGAAATATAGAAAAAGAAAGAAAGGTAAGAAACAAAGAAACAAAGAAATAAAGAAAGAAAGAATGACTTGAGATGGAAACAAAGACATCTACAAAAAGAGTGGATAAGAGAGAAATATAATTTTTAAAGAGGTAAAAAGAGAAGAGAAACAACTGCAGAATAAAATAAGTTATTTAACTTATTTTATTCCGCATAAAATAAACTGTATGATTGGCTAGTTAAGTTATATATACATAATGTACATGATTGAGTTTATACATAATTGTTTCTACTATTGGCACAAGGCCAGAAATTACCCAGTACATTACTGGTACTTTATTTTATCGACCCCGTAAGGATGAAAGGCAAAGTTAACCTCGGCGGGATTTGAACTCAGAATGGCAAGGGCCGTAACTCTATGCGCCAAAGCATGGCGTCCGACCCTCTACCGATACTGCCAATCCACCGCCCCTTTTGAGTTTATACATAATCAGACTCATTAACTGCTTAATGAACACAACCACAAGCGAGGGCTTTGTTTCAGGGGGGGGGGGGGATTTAACAGGGGACAAGCCTCTCCCAATTTTTCAAACGTCTATATTTTTTGTTTATTTGATATGATAAATTCCTTTTAACCTTATTTTTTTTTTTTATATCTGAACTTCATTTCAATATGTAGAATGTTCCTTATGTGATAGGGTCCAGGAGAGGCACCATAAGCAATTTATGCTCCTTTAAGAATCAACAAATGTAGGTTTGTCCCCCTCACATTTTCAATGCAAACGAGGCTCCTGACCACAAGGATATGGTCCGAACGTGGAAGAGCCGAACTCCCACTGTCATCGCCCCCATCTTACTCGCCCCCTCCCCCCCTCTCATCTCTCCGTATGGTGAGCAAATGGGGTCCCACGTGCTAGGCCTCCCCATAGTCCCGACGGCCAGAATTTATTCTAATGACGGAGAAAGGAAGTGTGAAAGTCATGAGCTTGGCGCAATAGCAAAACGTTAGACTAGAACAGTATCTATTTCCTATTTCTTTTTACACTTTATATTTTACATTTAACAGCTTTTTCTTTCTTTCTTTTAGCAAACTGCAGCATGAATGCAGATAGCCGGGTGTCTTACACGTACATTTGTTATGTATTTCTATATACATATATTGTGTTTCATTTGAAAGTGTCCACCTCAAGTTTCAATCAGTAACTCTCTATATCATAATATACTTCAGTCGATTAGGCGCCTGTAAGCAATCGAAAGGATAGCATTATTGCCCACGCTTTTCTTCTAAGACGAAATGGCCACACATTAAAAACAAATAGGAATGAGAATATGTTTATCAGATACAAGGCAAAAGTAATAAATAATTTCTCTTTTATCACATTTATGTTTTCGAGGTGGGGAAACTAACGATAGGCGCTACACACATGCGCAAACGTGCAACCACACATATGCCTAAATACGTGATAGATAGATACATAGAGAGAGAGAGAGAGAGAGATATTATTGTATGCATAGGGTGGTGGATTGGCAGTATCGGTAGAGGGCCGGACGCCATGCTTTCCAGCATAGTTACGTCCCTTTACGATCTGAGTTCAAATCCCGCCGAGGTTGACTTTGCCTTTCATCCTTACGGAGTCGATAAAATAAAGTACCAGTAATGCACTGGATAATTGCTGGCCTTGTGCCTAAAGTAGAAACAATTATTGTATGCATATGCATAAGTGCATTCATATGCACACTTCTACAAATATATCTGTACATTACACGCATATATATATACAGATAAACAAATGCAGACTTAATACATACATATATTGTGTATAGATATTATCCTTATCGAGCCCTCTGTGGATTTTAGTCTTCACATTTATTATTATTACTATATATATATATATATATATATATATATATATATATATATATATATATAGTGTACTAACTCGGTATAGTGAACTAACTGTTGTGTAACCACTTCTACCTAACTCGTCCTTTGGACTGAGTGCTCTACCACTACGGATATTACCTTCCAGTGTTCCACCACTATATATATATATATATATATATATATAAATATATAAATATATATTATATATATAAATATATAAATATATATAATATATAAACATATAATATATATATATATAAATATATATTATATATTATATACATAATATATAAATATAAATATATAAATATATATTATATATTATATACATAATATATAAATATAAATATATAAATATATATTATATATTATATATATAATATATATATATAAATATATCTAAT
>OZ024755.1:29729887-29739887 GCA_964016885.1 Eledone cirrhosa
GTTTGTGGCTCAACAGTCATTTCTTTTCTAGTTGTGTTTGTATTTTTTTACATTATTTTGAGATTATTTCACTTTAGCTGATCTCCTAATTCTAAATGCTACTGATTGTGGAAATTCGAGGAAATGTGTAACGAACACAATGTGTATTCAAGAAGACAGCTTCAAGACAGCAAATAAAGATTAGAATCCGGGGAAATTGATGGCGGTCTGTATCGGCAAAATATCATTTAGTAAACTAACGTACCCACACCGTAAATAATTGTTTCTACTTTAGACACAAGGCCAGCAATTACCCCCAGTGCATTACTGGTGCTTTATTTGATAATAATAATAATAATAATAATAATATTAATAATGTGTTCTTTATTAACCACAAGGGTTTACATAAAGTAGACATTAAGGACATTACAGGACAATACAGGACAATACAGGACGGTACAAATGGGCATTTCTGCGTGTAAAAAACATAGGATGTAATAAAATAATAATAATAATAAATGTTTCTACTTTAGGCACAAGGCCAGCAATTATCCAGTGCATTACTGGTACTTTATTTTATCGACCCCGTAAGGATGAAAGGCAAAGTCAACCTCGGCGGGATTTGAACTCAGATCGTAAAGGGACGTAACTATGCTGGAAAGCATGGCGTCCGACCCTCTACCATACTGCCGATCCACCGCCTTTATAATAATAATAATAATAATAATAATACTTTCTTTATTATCCACAAGGGTTTACATAAAGTAGACAGTACAGGACAATACAGGACAGTACAAATGGGCATTGGGCATTTCTGCGTGTAAAAAACAAAAACAGAGGATGTAATAAAATAACGATGAAAAATTCCCCAATAGGGGCGAGACTTCGGAGGGACATTTGTGGAGAAAGCCCATTAAAAGGCCACAGTGACCCTGACCACCAGGGCAAGTGCCCTCTCCCAGTTTTCCACCTTTAATTTACAGACACATATTCTGAGTAGGCCCATTCACTCGGGCCATTCTTGCTTCTCTCACCCATCTTTCAACAAAATGCTGGGAAGAAAGCACTTCCCTCTCTACCCTGATTTTCCTTTTCAAATGAAATTTGAAAAAGTTAATCAGGGCATCACCGAAGAGGTAAGTGCTCGTCTTCAGCCCTTTCAAACGTGTCCACCACACTATCTCTTTCGCCATGGTCACCAGACAGATAAAAACTGCCTGCCCTTCCGGCTAAAGGCAGAGGGCGGGGCAATCCTCACGATGGACTCAGCTGATAGCCGGATCCGTCCTACACTCTCACATCTTTCAGTTCAAACCAGACATAACTGGCCACTCATAGTTACGTTAAGTTATTGTTCTCAATATAAATAATCTCGAAATCTCATAGATTCGATATTATGCGAGATAATTAGGTAAGATAAAGCCTTTACCACAAAAATACAGTAGTATATATAGAGTAATGTAAGTACTAAAGGGTTAAATGAATTGAAGTTTATATTTTGTATGAAAACCATATTGCGGACTCTAGATTTTGTAATATTACTTTTTGACTGATCACAAAATTTAACCTGTGGAATAGTGGGGAAGATATATATATATATATATATATATTGTATCAGATGGGAATATCTACAACAATAGAAAATCTCGATATAAATATAATTGTTTCTACTTTTGGCACAAGGCCAGCAATTCCCCAGTGCATTACTGGTACTTTATTTTATCGACCCCGTAAGGATAAAAGGCAAAGTTAACCTCGGCGGGATTTGAACTCAGAATAACAAGGGCCGTAACTCTATGCGTCAAAGCATGGCGTCCGACCCTCTACGGATACTACCAATTCACCAAATATAACTGCGACAAAATTTGAACTCACATGCATAAGAAATGTTGTGATACTAACTGATGGTATTATAATGATTAGCATCAGCAGTATCGGTAGAGCGTCAGACAATATGCTGTGTGACAGAGTTATGGCCCTTTACGTTCTGGTGTCAAATCTCATCTAGGTTGGCTTTGCCTTTCATCCTTACGCGGTCGTTATTAAAACAAAGCATTAGTAATGCACTGGGGAGTCGATTTAATCGACTTTCCCCTCCCACAAAATTGCTGGCCTTGTGCCTAAATCAGAAACCATTATAAAGATTATAAGGAACTGAATAAGAGTGGCTGTTTAGCAGAAACATTGCAGCGTTCGATGATTCGCGTTATTTGTTCATCCATTTTACATTCTGAATTCAAATTCCGTTGCGGTCAAATTTGCTTTACTAATTTCTAAGTTCCATGAACTAAAACACCAGTGATGTACTGGGGGTCGATTTAGTTGACTCACTCCTGTCAGCCAAATTTCTGGCTTTGTGCCTTAATTAGAAAAGATTACGAAGCAATTAGTAATATATATTCATGTCAACTCAGCACTTTCGTTTATTTTACCTTTCTCAAGCTAATCCTTCTTTAAACACATTTCCCTAACACCACTGTTATCTAGCCAAAATCGAACTGAGAAAGAAGCGAATCAAAATAATATATCCAAAAGCAATATACAAAGACAATATGCTGGCGTATTAAATCGTTATCTTGTAAAGAAGCAGCTCACTTATCTTATTACAGACGCATGATCAGCCATGTTGAAATATTTAACGAAAAGGTATTTTGACACATTTTTCATTTGTTAGACTTTCTCCTTACGTAGCAAACATTGTAATAAGGAAGATATTGTACTTTCTTTGCATCGGTCGCAATAGCTTCAATAATACTCTCGGGTTATTTCCATTCATTCTGCTATTTTAAGAGCACAAATATATTAATTCTTCCTTCCTTGGTATATGAAGAGTTGTACCATTTTTGTTTTGTCTGTGTTTAATTATTTGCAGCTTTTCATTCTGGCCCTAAAAAGTGTCTAGTCAAGCTTAGTTACCAACAACTGAAAATCAACACAGGCGCCAGAAACTCTGGACAAAAGCTATGGGAGTAATTTGTCAAGTCAAACGTGATTTCTAGCTAATTGGATACCCACAATGCTTCCATGTAAAGAATTTCAAATAATTGTGTTTACAAATGCTCAGCGACATGACATCACACAGTCGCAATATTGCACATATTACATGCGCATGCGTAGATATATATATATATATATATATGTATATATATATAGGTATATATATATATATATATATATATATATATATATATATATATATATATATATATGTATATATATGTATGTATATATATATATATATGTATATATGTATATATATATATATGTATATATATATATATATATATATGTATATATATATATATATGTATATATATATATATATGTATATACGTATATATATATATATATGTGTATATATATGTATATAGATGTAGAGAGATAGATATAGATGTATATGCGTGTATGTATATAAGTACTCACACAAATATATATAGAGAGAGTGAGATAATTAGCCCGTTAGTTTGGATTTTTTTTAAACTCTCTGAATGGAAAAAAGGATGAGTATTGATGTACATGGACACATGATCCAACATCTTTGATTTGCCGGACCAATGTGTTACCATTGGTCCGGCAACACCAAAGAAGTGGGTTCGTGTCCCATGAACTCATCTTTTTTTTTTTTTTTTTCATTCAGAGGGTTTTTTAAATCCCAACTAACATTATTTCTATATAGTCAAATCCTGCCAAAGCACATGTTACTACCTAATTTTCAAATTCGCGAGCTGTTTGTAAACAAACCCGTGTGTGTGTGTCTGTGTGTGTGTGTGTGTGTGTGGGTGTGTGTGGGTGTGGGTGTGGGTGTGTGTGTGTCTGTCTGTCTGTCTGGGTGTGTGTGTGTCTGTCTGTCTGTCTGTCTGTCTGTCTGTCTGTGTGTGTGTGTGTGGTTTAGAGGTTCGACGAGCAGGCAATCTCCCTACATGGCACCAAAGGCAACATGTTTATCAATGCTATGTTCGTGCAATTAAGAAGACAGTGTCTGCGGAGCCTGGATACATATAAACAGGTCCGTATAGATCACCCATTAAACTAAGGATAGATATGAAATGCAAGGTCCTATTTCAAAGGCTTATGTGTCCAGACAATGAGTAAAACGTTGGTTCAGATTCATTCGGTCATATGCCAAGAGCAGATACATTTAGAAATGCTGATTAAAACTAATTCAATCATTAATAATTGTTTCTACTTTTCCACAAGGCCAGCAATTACCCCCAGTGTATTACTAGTACTTTATTTTATCGATCCCGTAAGGATGAAAGGCAAAGTTAACCTCGGTGGGATTTGAACTCAGACCGTAAAGGGCAGTAACTCTATGCTGTAGATCATGGCGCCCGACCCTCTACCGATACTGCCAGTGGTAAATACACATAAGCAAAGAATAGATCGTTCGACTGCTAAAAATAGCAGCAGCCCAGAACCATTCGACATAGGAAAGCTCAACTAAATCGCGCCGCTTGAGATGATATACGCGTGTGTTTTTCCTCTTTTAACATACGTGCTTTTTTAGTCTCCTAATTATTATTTAATAGTGATGAGTATATTGATTAGGACATCCACCGACGAGCAATACCTGATCTATATATCTCCTCACTGAATTGCGAAACAGTTCTCTTTTGAACCCGTTTCGATGATAATAGTTGTTATGGTCGGTTCGTATACCGTAATTTGTCCTTTTAATTGAGTTCTATAAACCGAACTACCTATAGTTAATATATTCGTCACCCTGGTGGTTTTATATCGCTTATGATTTTTAGACACATAGACATATGCATATGTAAATAAATATATATAGAGATACATATTTGTGTGCGTGTGTGGGGGGGGGGGGGTTGCTTCCAACAGAAATGGTCGCATTCTTTAAGGGTATGTCAATATTTATTTACGACCCCGTAAGGATGAAAGGCAATGAAATGCATTTGAACTTAGAATTTCAAGGGCCGTAACTCTATGCGTCAAAGCATGGCATCCGACCCTCTACCGATACTGCAAACCCACCATATATGATTATATATATATATATATATATATATATCATATATATATATCATATATATATATCATATATATATATCATATATATATATATATATATATATATATATATAAATATATCATATATATATATCATATATATATATATATATATATATATATCATATATATATATCATATATATATATATCATATATATCATATATATATATCATATATATAAAATTCAACATTGTATGTATGTTTATTTCAGATTACAGTCTCGTAATTCATTAACTATTGTTTGTTGTTTTTATATATATATATATATATATATATATATATATATATATATATATATATATATATATATATATATATATATATATATTTATATATATATATATATATATATATATATATATTTATATATATATATATATATATATATATATATATATATATATATATTTTTTATAGGATCAGGTCATTTAATTTTATATATGGTTATCACCAAAGAATTAGAGGCTTATTTAATCTGGCTATTGTCGCCTTCTGGCAGTATTTGATCATTTGTTGTGTTTCCTTTAGGTTTGTAGATATTAGCATAATTTCATTAATCAAATAACTTGAGGTTGTTATCTCATATACTCTTTGGATTATATCATTACATTCCGTACGTCTCCCAATACGCACAATGCCGCCATTACATTCATGCGCACTACTACATAAAAAGATATTCACCCAGAAATAAAAGGCATTGTAACATTCATTTTGTTTGTGGGTCTTTGTTTAAATATATACATGTATGTTTGTGTGGGTGTGCATGTGTATGTATGTATATGTGTGTGTGTGTGTGTGCGTATATATATATGTGTGTGTGTATGTGTGCGTGTGGGGGGGGGTCAGGTCACTCTCGAGTGCTACTAGTAACATGTAAACCAGTACAACCTGTCTCATGGTCTGGACGTCGACGACTAACCAGGCAACCCCACCAAGCTTGCTTGGTGAAGAGGGTGATATTTGGACACCCTGCGGGATAAAATACAAGACCCGGCAACGGACGGAGGAACTTAGCAGGGTCAACGGCTATCCAAATAGTACTTTTGTTTCACCTGGGAGTAAAAGACCCCCAGTTGTTGTAACAACACCTTTCTAAAGAGGGAAACTCTGGAAAAAAAACCTGTGGCTTCGGTAGGATCCTATGATGTTGACCAGTTCTCCTTTTCAGGTAGTGTTTTCGATGCTCAGAGAGTGGAATTGGTCGAGTGCAAGGCCTTACTCCATTTAAAAAGCCTTCAAAGCACAGGCATTACTTGTTCAGGTTATGTTACAGGCTTGTGTGACTGGCTGTAGCCTAAACGTGCACCAAACTCTATAATCTGACAAGCGATTGCAAGACTCTTAGCAGAGTTTGCAGCCATCATATATATATATATATATATATATATATATATATAGCGTTCCTGTGTAGATAATTCTCTATGTTTAGCAGAAGAGTTTCCACTAATAGCAAACGTATGAAACGTGGGTGCTGACGTAAAAACCATGGATTCCGTCAAACCAATGTTACATATGGTTGAAGCTTCTAAGCCTGAGATGGCGTCTCAACTAAGAGAGAATTTCCACTGCCATGCTGCAATCCCCATTCAACGGGAAAACTTTGAGGGTAAACCACGAGGAACTATCACGTACCTGAGTCAATCCATCGTTGTTGGAAGCCATTGAAAATTTCACCTGAGGGGAGAGAATATGGTAACTTGAGTACATCATCTTTTCCAAAGCCGATTAGTTTAGTAACATGGTCTTTTGGAGGGTTTCGTTTTCGCTCAGTCAGATACAGTTTATTGGGAGCTAACATCACTGATATACACCTGACCATACATGTCAGGATTATTGAAAACAGAGCAGTATTGTTTCAGGAGTATAGTTTTAGCATATATAGATATAGATATATTTGATATATCTCACATGAAATGATACAGCCAATTTTCCACACAATACAATTAGTTAGCACCCCGAAAGTTTAATTGGGAATATACTCAGGTATTTCCTAATGTTTGTTGAGTGAGTTGGGATTTGGCCGGAGTATCGCTATTAGCTTTCTCCGATTATGTATTTATATAAGAGTGGTGGATTGGCAGTATCGGTAGAGGGTCGGACGCCATGCTTTCCAGCATAGTTACGTCCCTTTACGATCTGAGTTCAAATCCCGCCGAGGTTGACTTTGCTTTTCATCCTTACGGGGTCGATAAAATAAAGTACCAGTAATGCACTGGGTAATTGCTGGCCTTGTGCCTAAAGTAGAAACAATTATCTATTTATATATATATAACGAAGGAATTGGACCATAACGCACCAGAGTACTCAATACTTAGGGTAGTAGAGTGGGTAATAGGAAAAAGTATGACCCCGACGATCAGAGCTCAAGCCGTTTCAACGGCTGTTTCTGGACTAGCGGTCAAAACGACTTGAGCTCTACCGTCGGGGTCAAACTTTTTCCTATATATATAAGAGAATGTGTTAAGATTAATTAAAGTTGAAGAATAAACATTTAACTGCTCTTATATATCCTAAATATGTACACATATGATCAATATTATGAAATATTTCTCTACACGAATGTACTGATAACTCTGAGTTTTCATCTAAGGATTTACGTTTGTTTTCATAGGTAAAGTATTGAAGATATTCGATAATGTCAACACCAGTATGTGACGGTCACTTTATCTTATCGACCTCTCGTAGATAAAAGGTTATGGTGATCTCGACAGTATTTGAAAAACGTTCACATTATTTATATTTCAGATCTTTCAAACTACAAGATCCACTTAGATCGTGACAACGAAAACAACTGATGAATTACAGAATGCAACAAGATAATTATCTAATTAGTGCTTTGTCAGATCACTCCTCGAACATCCCTCTTAAATCTGCTATGAATTCCCTGTGTAATTATTATCATTTCGTGTTATTGCTAAGATTTACCTTATTCTTCAAATTATTCTAACAATAAGTAGTTTGCAAATCAAGAATTGTTTTTTATATATATATATATATATATATATATATATATATACATATATATTTCATTTATATATATACATATATATAAATACATATATATATATATACATATATATACATACACATATATACATACAGAAGAGAATTACTGTTTGCGGAGACATATCCGGGTGTGGGTGGTTTGTCCGGGATTACTTGGAGGAATTTGTCCAAAGACTTCTTGAATTTTGTGTGGTCAGTTTCTGTTTTGACGTGTCCTGGTGTGATGTTGACGAGAGCAGGGCCGATTGAGGTGAAATAATTGTGCCGTATTGTTGTTATGAGTTGCGATTTAGATTTTTGAATGGGACGGATAGCACGGGGCCCAAGCCTTGGGTGTATCTTGAAGGCGATGCCAACATCATTTGGGCAGTGATGATGGAAGATTTTCCACATCATGCAGATAATATAACGCTCACGGCGACGTTGGAGTGAGTAAAGTTTCAGGTTTTCTAATCGACCCCAGTAGTCAAGGTATGACATGCCATCTATCTTTTTCGTGATTGCCCTTTGAGGAGCTTCAAGTTTCATGATACTTTGTTTCGTGTGGGGAGACCACAGTGGACAACAGTATTCAAGGTGTGGTCGGGCGAAAGTAGAGAAGAGAAGGATAATGGTGCGGGAATCTCTCGACTGGAAGGTTCTGAGGATCCAGGAACACATTCTGCGGGCCATGTCAACTTTGCTGCTTATATGCGTGGTCCAGCTTATGTTGCTGTCCACGGTTACTCCCAAGTCTCTGATGTTGTTAGATGCCACGAGAGTTTCCCCGGAGGGAAGGGAGTACGGGAGTTTCAGAGCATCCTCTTTTCCAAAGTGGATCAGTTCGAATTTGTCTTCGTTCAGTAACATGTTGTTCTTTTCTGCCCATTGGGTAACAGCCAGTAGGTCTGACTGAAGGCTTATCCGGTCATCCACGCCATTGATGACCTTTTGGAGCTTGGAATCATCAGCGAAAATTTTAATGTTGCTGTGTTTGATGATGTCAGTGATGTCATTAATATAGATGATGAAGAGAAGTGGGCCCAACACAGTGCCTTGTGGGACCTCACTACTGACTTTGGCTGGGCTTGATTTGACTCCCTCAACTACAACATGTTGGGTTCTGTTTGACAGGAAGCTCTTGATCCACTGCAGCAGCTTTCCAGTGACACCAATATTGGACAGCTTTCTCAGTAGAATGTTATGATCAACCCTGTCAAAGGCCTTGCTGAAATCAAGGTAGATAACATCAGTGTTGGAACCCTCTCCCAAGGCTCTCAAAATGTCATCAAAGTGATGCAGTAGCTGAGTCAGGCAATCCCTTCCATTACGGAATCCATGCTGGTTGGAGTTCAGCATATTGTTACTCTCAAGGAAGTGGGTCATTCGCGATCTCACCACTCGCTCAAATACCTTAATGATATGAGAGGTGAGTGAGATTGGACGGTAATTCACGGCAAGGGATTTGTTTCCCTTTTTGAAAACTGGGACAACAGACTGGGATAGAAGGTTTTCTGGCACATATCCAGCATCCAGTGAGTTCCGCCACAGATTGGCAAGAGGAGATGCAAGTTGGTGTTGACACGCCTTCAAGACACAAGCAGGGAACCTATCGGGACCTACTGCTGAATTATGCTTGATTTCCTTTATTGCCGCCAAGACATCAGGGGCGCCAAACGTTATGTCCGATAAGGTGTAATGGGGAGTAACATCGCCGATACAGCCCAGATCGGCCATATCAGGATTGCTGAAAACAGAGCAGTATTGTTTCTGCAGTATCTCACCCATGGTTTTAGCATTGTCTTGAAGAGTGCCATTTTCATCAATTAGAGGGCCAACAGTAGAGCCAGTGATTTTGTGTTTTTTTGCAAATGAAAAGAACAATTTGGGATTGAGTTTGATTTTCTCAATGGCCCAGGCCTCTTCAGCTCTTCTCTGATTGTTGATGAGGGACATTATGTTGTTTTGGAGGTTATGTTTTTTAATCTCTAGTGATGAAATG
>OZ024755.1:29742387-29754887 GCA_964016885.1 Eledone cirrhosa
CCAAAATTCAATTTAACCCCAAATCGTATGAGACTGAGATATTCTGCGATTCAGTCCTCTTGGCGGCTGCTGCTGCTTCTTCCGATGTAGATGGCCTGGCAGGGAGAACACCGAAAGGCCTAGGTGGCGTTGATGGTAGTCCATGAGAAAGAAAAACAGATACGGAAGAAATGGTATGTCTCAAGACCAGCAAATTTGAATGTCGATGAGCTCCACATCAGTACGAGTTTTATCTTTATTTTATCGATCCAGGAAGAGGTTAACCTTACACCCAAATAAGAGAGGAGCCTCTAGAAAATATGTCCAAACCACTAGAAAATCTCTCCAAACCACTGCCAAAAGATATTTAACTCTCTCAACCCTTTCATGACCGCATTTCTAATGAAATACACTCTATTTTAATCAATTAATGAAGAATTTTGAGGGATTTACTAAAAGGATTGGCAGTATCGGTAGAGGGTCGGACGCCATGCTTTGACGCATAGAGTTACGGTCCTTGCCATTCTGAGTTCAAATCCTGCCGAGGTTAACTTTGCCTTTCATCCTTACGGGGTCGATAAAATAAAGTACCAGTAATGAACTGGGTAATTGCTGGCCTTGTGCCAAAAGTAGAAACAAGTATTAATTATTTCATTAATAAGATAGTAACTCGTAAGGTTCTTATATAAAATTATGATGGAAGATTTTTATTTAAATTTGAAATCTTTAAAATGGATCGTTTTATTTCATAAAACCAAAGCTGGTTTTGGCCATGTTGGTAACTAAAGGGTTTAAAGAAATAAGACATATTCTATAAAGCAATAACATCACAAACGTCGATAACAAGGAAAAAATACCAAGTCATATTTTGAGTTACAGCTCATATACATTTGACGTAGGCTTGTTAGTGTTTAATTTTCTAAACGATCCAACACATTTTCTATAAGAAGATGTATCAGTTTCCCATGATATTTTGCATGCGCTATAATATAGACGCCGTCAATTTTGTGGAGTTCCCTTCGCAACCCTTTGATTCAGGTTTGACTCCCATACACTGGATGTCTATGACGTAGGGCTGGGGAAATATGGAGAAGTATTAACTAGCTGCCATTAAAAGATAAATAAATTTGAGAATTTTCAAATATTCATGCTTTGCTTCAAATTAAAAGTGATCTCATGAATTTCTTGCAGCGAGAAATAAAATGAAATAGCCATGAGAAGGCGGAGGGTGTGCCTCTACGTAGTTGCTTGACGGAAAAACTCATATGAGTCAACGGCCATCTAAAAAAAAGAAAAACAATTCCTGCCGAATCAATGTGTGGCAGTAGTTTCAGCTACACACATCAAAAGACTGGTGTAGTGGTTCTGAGAACAATGCGGCTTTGCTGATGATCAATGCAAATTGACAATGCAAAGGCGCTCCCGCTTAAGTTAGAAGAAAACTATTAACCTTCAGGAGAAGCAGCGTCCCCTGATTGTACTCAGTAACCGAAACAAATATGAAGTACACCAAATCCAATGCTCTCGTTCTTATTTGCGAGTGTAAACTCGGCCAGATTACATTAGATTGACGTGTTAGAAATAACAGCCAAATACCTCTCAAATCAAAATCTACCACGCCCAAATATGGAAAGAGGCATTGAATCATGAATTCTTTTTATGAAAAAAAATAGATATGAAACGGAACGATTCCTGTAAACAAAAGCAAAAATAGTTACAAAGAAAATCTAGATTATCTCGCCTTTTCTTAAAGCAGGGTTGAGATATCTGGTGGACACATACAATAGCAACTGGTAAAATACGAATCTCACGTTCTTTTTTTTTCTCTCTTGAAACTTAAGAAAATTAAAAGAATTCTACTTTATCAATAGATGTACATGATTCTGCCAGATACGTTATGTCGGATAAATCACATTTTATATGTTGTGGCAACAGGCTACACTCATGATGGCTTCAAACTTAATTACAAAAGAAATACAAACTAATATCTTTCCTCAAGAAAACAGTTATAATCGACAACCAAATTAAATAAAATATTTAAAAGAATAATTCAGTAAACAATCACGTTGTTGTTTAAAATATAAATACGTACGGCAAACAGAAACGAAGTTTTTAATTATAATCTTTTGGGAAATGACTGTCTCTCTATCTGAATGTGTACAGTTATACATTATCTTGGAGTAATTATGTGGCAGTGATAAATAGATTATCACAAAGCCAAAGAATTAATTACGAAGTAAATGTATCATATGTCCAAATCAGTTGTTACTGATTTTTTTTTTATTGTTTTTCATTTATTGCTCTAAATCTAAACGGAAAACAAAAGAACAGCAATTAAACTTTAATTATAAAGTAACTACACACACACACACACTCACATAAATATATATATATATATGTTCGCATGCCAACACAAGAGCAAGAATGAAGTGTTCATTCTACTAACATGGCTATAAAATTGAGGCTTGTTTGCAAACGAATCAAATGTTGTTATTAATATTCGAAAAAACTCAGATTACATTTATTGTATTCAGCCATGTAGAGTGAAATTTTCTTATTTGAATTTAGCAAAGCCGGCCATTTATCGCTCGTATACAGGAAACTGACTGTCTAGTCTGCTGATATGCAAATATGGCTGATCAGTGGATCTGCTAATATGCAGATCTGACTGATCAGCCAGTCTGCTAATATGCAAATCAGGCCGTTCAGTCACTGTATTTTTGAAAATAGCATATATTTTCACTAGCTCTGACAGTTTGGCAGGTGAAAAGTGAACTGTACTGATGAAGGGTGATAACCAGAAACATTAGTGTCTGCAGTTCTGTTCGCATGCCAACACAAGAGCAAGAATGAAGGGTTCATTCTACTGACATGGCTATAAAATTGAGGCTCGTTTGCAAACGAATCGAATATTATTATTAATATTAAAAAAAACACAGATTACATTTATATATATATATATATATATATATATATATATAGGAGGAAAACAATAATGAAGATTTGAAGATGCACCTAATTATTTTTACATACATCCCCGTTTAAAATATATAATGAAGAGAAATTATTTCATACAAAATATATCATATATGTATTTTTTTAAATAAAGGTAGATTTTTTCAGAAATAGTCATGGTTATCTAATTATTTTTGGGCTAACTGGTTTCGCTCTGGTTAGCATTAAAAAGTTTCATTTTGATTTATGATGGTGCTGGATATATATTTTGCTCACGTGTTGCCATGTGACATTTTGAATGATATCCTCTATTTTTATTGACAAATGGAAGAAAGAACAATACATGCATGATGTAGAACTAATATTTATTTATTCAAAGATTTGCGGCTTATTCGTTTAATCAGTCAATATAGAGATTGCTTCAGGGAATGAGTGTAGTATGTAATATCGTGGCGAATTGGGTTTATAACCTAACGAAACCTATTGTATTTCCCGGCGTCGAAGACGCTACTTTTTTTTCCTCAAATAACCCTCAAAAATCTACCCGGCATCCTGGAGGCCGAAGGTTGTTTTCTTTTCCAGATTTTTGCTTCTCAAAATTAGGATGCGTCGGCGAGGACGAAGCGTCTTCGGCGTATCTGTACATGTCACTATGTTACAACTAATTAAATGTGTGTGTGTGTGTGCGTGTGCGTGTGCGTGTGTGTGCGCGCGCGTTTGTATGCGTGGGTGGGTGTATATGATTTCTTTATTTTTATAATTCTTTCAACATTTGCAATAAAGAGTGAAATTAATTCTATCAAAAATAGAATTCACCATCACTGGAATTTAGATAACAGGTATCGAAATAATTTTCATATCGAAGTTTTTCAAATGATTTGCAGCTTTACTTTACTGCTTATAGATTCTCTTTTGAACGGGTTGGATAGTTGGCCATTTATGTAGGGTGACACCTTCAACTTTAGACATTCAGAAGAAAAAAAAGCAGCGTCTTATTAAAAATAAATTTATAATCTTTAGACTGAAAACTGGAATCATTAGAATTCTTAATTTTCTGAGATTGTGAACTGAGCCTTTAATAAGAGAAGTTAGGTGAGTAAAACAGATAATGGGGAAATGTGTAAATATATATAAACCGATAAAGATGAGGATTATAGATGATAACATTGGAAATGTTCGGATATGAGCAAAGAAATGATAAGGAGGAATATTGCTGACGATAACGAAGATAACGTTTATGAAGAGATTTTTTACGGTGACAACGTAGACGATGACACAAGAGCAACGATGGAGCCAGCACTGGTTGTGATGTCGCTACTGATGATGAGGTTGAGTTGATGATGAGGGTGATGGTGATGGTGATTGGGATGAAGACGGCGATGATAATGATGGAGCAAAAGAAGAACAAAGATAGGATGAGGAGGAAAATATGGCAGCAATGATTGTGGCGACCATTGTTATAATATTGGCGGCGTTGGTGAAGTTAATAGAGATGACAAGATACAAATAGTTAAATGATACAAACTATGGCGTCCGTAGGGATAACGTTTTGTGTTTCTTTTCACAAACAAGCTCCTAACATGAATGTCCACATAATAGAACAACCAAGTTTAAAAATCAAAGACAGCAACAACAACAACAACAACAACAACAGCAGCAACCACAACTTAGTACGAAAAAAATATGACAGAATTACAGAATTTTACAACGTCAACACCACCTCATAAGCTACAAATTAATAAAATGAACACGACATAAAACAACAAAACTTTAGCCCAAGCACTAACACCACCACAACGACAATGACAACAACTATAACAGAAACAAACAAAAACAAAAACAACAACTAACAACAAAAAGACCAACAACATCAACAGGAATAGCAACAGCAACAATAAAAATACTTTTAGAGCAACAGCTGCAAAAGGAACAGAATGTTTCAGAGAAAGACCTATATTAGGCCCAAACAGCTAAAATAAATAAAATTCAAAAAGTATGGATCCGATGTAGCCATCCTCCCAGAGGAGTTGACAGCAACAGAAGAAAAAAATGTTATGTATAAATCCATTTCCACAAAGAAGAAACGGCCTGGGTCAGCCACACATACGGAAGTAGACGGGCACTTAAAGACATAATACCCTGCATAGAACACAACGCCTGCGCCTGTCATTGTGCGGGCACATCAGTGCTCTTTAAGAGTGGAGATCTGACCGTAAAACCCTCGATGGTTCCATGTAAAACTGCCAGCTATGTTATTTTCCCTTCATATTTAGGAAGATTATCAGTAAGGGTCAGGATTTCTTGAAAGCCCCCAGAGATAAATATCTGGTGCATTATATCCAGCGTAACCTTGTTAGCGTGTGATACCCTCTTGGAAATAAAGAGAACATGTAGAGAACACGGGTCTGAGATCAATTTTTAGATGCTCCTCGCAGATTGTCTCTTTAAGATGCAGCCTTGGGTGAATGAAGACTAAAATTAAGCACCTTGCATCTGGAATGTTGCCAGGCGCTTACAGCCGTCTACCTGTCGGGCAATGCGGTCAATGAAAATTCCACTCAAGATTTCTGTAGATGACTAGTGTTTAGTAGGTGCAGAGATGTTCTCGGGCAGACTCTGGGCGTCGACGATATCAAACAGAGAAGTCTGTTGTGGGGGAATGTTCGAACCATGGACTATGGAAAACGTCCAGAAATTCTTGGCTTGGCAGTGCAACAGGGAAGTACTGCTGGTTCGAGATAATCTCTACGTGCACGGAAGTGCTGTCAGACGCGTCTGTGCGAGATAGATGCAGTTCTGTACGCGCTCGTCCAGTGTTCGTGCATTACTGACTTGTGGAGTTTTGTCGAACAGCTATTATTGCGTGTAGGTCTGACCCGGTTATCAACCGGGTGTTCTTGGGGAGTAGGGTGGTTTATGAGTGGTGGGGTTCCCTGGATTTTTGCACCCACTATTATGGAATGTTTATTGTTATAATTGAATTATTTATTGTTTTTACACGTTTTTTATGTAAACCACCACTATCCCTGTTTTTGTTTTTTTGTTTTTTTCGTCCATATTTCAGCACTTGTGGCCAATAAAAATTTTTATTATTATTATTATAGTAGTATCGGCAAAATGTCGGACACCATGCCCTGCGGCTTAGAGTTACGGCATTTTACGTTCCGAGCTTAAATCTCACCAAGGTTAGCTTTGCCTTTCATCCATACGATAAAATAAAGTAGCAGTAACGCACATGGGTCGATTTAATCGACTTTCTTACCCGCCAAAATATTGCTGGCCTTGTGCCTAAATCAGAAACCATTATTATTATGTAAATGATTTGGCAAAAGCATAAAGTAGCTTTTGTTTTAAAGACGAAACTTCAACGATACCATAAAATAAACGTAGTATTCATTTTTGACGAATTAGTATCGACAGTGAATTTTCTTATTAGATAATTTCCTCCCATCTCTTGTGATACCATATTCTGATTTTGTGGACTTGGTGAACAAATACATTTTTGTAAAACAATCTTAATTGCATCTTAAAGCAATTTGCTTGTTACAATTTCTCTTAAGCAATATATTTACAGAGCGCCGTTGTTACCTTTGCGTTTTTTTCTACCACTAACTCTTCACCACACACTTCTCTCTGTCTGGTAATTTTCCGTTCCGCATCTTTTATTTCCATCTCTTTCGTTCAAGGACCTACTCTTCACACTGTTGTGCAATCAAAAGTCTTTCGAGTAGTATCGTTTCCCCGAGGCTCAGATATAAACAATCGTGATATTTGAAGTGGGAATATGTCTGGTTGAGGAATGAAATTGTATGAATTATATTTTAGTTTTGCTTCTAGAAAAAACACTACTCACCTTCCAGTTTGTATTTTCCCCCTTTATGTTCTTCAATGGAATCTATTTTTAAAATTTTTTTTTTTTAAAGACAAGTAATAATGATATGTAAGTGTCACAGATGGGTGAGTGGTGAAGATTTCAGAATATTCTCGGTTGCATATTCACAGTTATCCCAACTAGATTTAAGTAGGTACCACAGATTGCTTCAGATCAGGACTGGAGGCAACATCACCACTGTAAAATAAAAAGTGTTTCTTTTGCTTGCGGGAATCTTCAAATTCTTATATACGTTTTGTTCAGACAATTATTTGCATGGCTAAGTTATTTGGTCAGCTGAAATGCTGGAAATAACAGCTTAAACATTCAGAAATCACGTCATACCGTCTCAAAAAGGAAACATTTCACAATTTTGTCATAAGTTCATAAATAGAAGTGAACGTCAGAGCTTGGAAGAATTGGATCATTTGTCTATTTGATCAGGGTTGATCAAAGCGTTTCAATTTCAGTTAAGGCGTAAAAATATATTCTTGTACAGAACAGAGCTGCTTAACCCATTTTCCTCATTCATGTATACCTACTTTCCTAAGTGATTTATCCTGGACAATGACTTCCTCTTCTCGTTGTACACACACACACATATATATATATATGTGTGTATATATATATATATATATATATATATATGGGCGGCGGGGGGGGGGGGGGATTATGTGCATGTATACATATATGTTTGACTATGTGTGTCTGGGTCTGTGCATGTGTGTGTGTACCATTGAGTGTGTCCCTGTGTTTTTGTGTCACTGTGAGGATGTGTATGTGTGTCAGCGTGTAATACAATCAACAGCTAGGATAAGATTGGTTATATGTTTCATTAATTATTTACATGAAATTTGCTCCATAACGCGGGATTTATAAATACAAAAATTGCTATCTAATGATCCGTCTCCGTTCGTTTAATTGGAGAACTAGAAAGAGAGAGATTGGGGCTTCAGGAGAAAGGAAGAATGACAAGATGGTAGATAGATAGATAGATAGATAGATAGATAGATAGATATGTTTCTTTATTAGCCACAGGGGGGCACAAAAGAAGGGGACAAATACAAAGGGGGAAGTTTACATACAATAAAAACGTATAAAATATTATCACAAATGCAATTTAAAAAAATAGATAGATAGATAGATAGGACTAGTCAGTAATGATATACTTAGAAACATAGTTAAGATCATTAGGACCAAGTCTAACCTATTCCAGTGGGAGAATAGCGACTCCGTCATTAAGTGATTTAACTCCTTCGACTCCAAAAAAGCGAAGTTCCCGCAATTCGACATTGTAGATTTTTACCCGTCGATCTCAGAGACACTGTTAAACAAAGCGTTGGACTTTGCTACCACTTACACTACCATCCATGTATTAGTTACTTTGTAACTTTACATAGCAATAATCAGGTCCCCACTTCTTTCCCATTGGGTGGCATTTTGAGAAGGTGTCATTTAACATGGCCTCAGGTCGATTCATAATATTTGAGTGAAATTGGTTGGTTGCCGAATCAATGGGTGGCAGTAGTTCCAGCTGCATCGAAAGACTGGTGTAGTGGTTCTGAGAACAATGCGGCTTTGCTGATGATCAATGCAAATTGACAATGGAATGGCGCTCCTGCTCGAGTTAGAAGAGAACTATTGACCTTCAGGAGAAGCAGCTTCCCCTGATTGTATTCAGCAACCGAAACAAATATGAAGTACACCAAATCCAATGCTCTTAGGGGCGGCCCTGGTTCTTCATATTTGCGAGGGTAAACTCGGCCAGATAAGATTAAATGAAAATGCATGTAACCTTGAAATTGCCAGGCGATATATGAAATGAGATCAATATTAAAACCCTCTAACAAGAAATATATAGTGACAGCATATTCCAGCTTTTCTTATTTGTAACAAATAATGAATATTTACCTAAGCAGATCGAAATTTCGTGATCGATTTTACATTTTCCAGTTGATGGGAAGATATTCGAAGAATCAATTACTCGGAAAATATTAAAATATGTTCCATACGTTTTAATTTCTTTGTATTTCTAATATAATTGTTTCTACTTTTTGGCACAAGGCCAGCAATTACCCAAGTGTATTATTGGTACTTTATTTTTATTTTATCGACCCCGAATGGATGAAAGGCAAAGTTAACATTGGCGGGATTTGAACTCAGAAATAGTTCTTTTCTAACTTGAGCAGGAGCGCCTTTCCATTGTCAAATCGCATGGTTCATCTGCAAAGCCGCATTGTTCTCAGAACCACTACACCAATCGTTTGATGCGTGCAGCTGGAACTACTGCCACCCATTGATTTGGCAGGACTTTTTTTTTTTTTTTTTTTTTTTTTTAGATGGCCGTTGACTCTTATGAGTTCTTCCGCCCTTTGTCAGGTTTTGTAATTTTTGTCCTGCAGGGTGTTCAAAATCATTTATATAGCTCTATACAAAATCATTTTAATCATTCTACTTTTGAAACAAGCGTATAGATTGCCAATCTAAACCTATGGGGAACGGGGAAAAACCAGAAGGTTTTTGTTTGGTTTGGAACATAGTATTTCCCAGCGCCGAAGTCGCTTCGTTCTCCAGGACGCACCCTAATTTCGACAACGAAATATCTGAAAAAAAAAATAATCAACCTTCGACCTCCAAGACGCATGGTAGATTTTTGAAACTTATTTTAGGAAAAACGATGAACAATTACAAATATTATCCACTGTGGAGCAGTTCATTGATGACATTAAAATGGAGTTTGGACTAGATAAATGCGCCAAAGCAACGTTCACCAGAGGAAAGCTGCCGAAAAGTTCAGACAATCTTGATCGAGGGAATGTGATAAGAGAACTTGATCAAGAGGAAACTTACAAATATCTAGGTGTTTGTGAAGGATACGGAATCAAGCACTCGACAATTAGGGAAAGGATAAGGAAGGAATGTTACCGCAGAGTAAGAGCATTCTTAAGAACGAAATTGAATGCAAGGAATAGGATCGATGCCATAAACACGCTTGCCATACCAGTGGTAACCTACAGTTACAATGTCATCAATTGGTCAAGCACAGAGATCCGTAGGCTCGATACAAAAATTAGCAAATTCTTCACCATGCACAGAATGCATCACCCTAAGGCAGATACAGATAGAATATATCTCTCTAGGAAAGAAGGAGGACGTGGGTTAATCCAGTTAGATATTGCGTTGAAAACTGCAACAATTGGATTATCTACATATCTAAGGGAATCACATGATTGGATGATCAAACTCGTTTTGAAACACGAAAGCATCAAAAGATCATACTCCATTACAAAAGATGCACAAAGATACAGTAATGGACTACAAATTTCAGAAATTCCATTTACTGCTGAAATGGAAAACACAGAAAAAGCAAAGCAAAAGTAACTGCAAAGAAAGAACTGCTACAGAAACTGGCTAAGAAATGGCAAGAAAAGCCTCTGTATGGAAAATACCCAGAAAGAGCTAACAATCCTGATGCTGACAAAACTTTAACCTATCAGTGGTTGGCATCCTCTGGACTGAAATCGGAGACTGAAGGACTGATTATATCAGCACAAGATCAGTGTCTGCCAACAAAAAATTACCAAGCCAACATAATAAAAAATAGATGCAACCCATTATGCCGTGTATGTAAATAACAACCAGAGACCATTGATCGTATAATTTCAATGTGCAGTCCTATTGCTCCAACCGAATACCTAAACAGCACGACAGAGCTGCACAATACATACATTGGATAATGTGTAAGCATTTTGACCTGCCCCATCAAAATTGGTGGGAGCATCAACCACCTCCCATACTTGAAAAAGATCACATCTCAATCTTGTGGAACTTTAACATCCAAACAGGCCGAAAAATAGATGCAAATAGACCTGATATAATATTGAAGGACTTTAAAAAGAGGGTATGCCTGCTAATTGATATATCCGTTCCAATAGACAAGAATGTATCTATAAAAAGATTTGAAAAATTGAGCAAGTATAAGGACCTGGAGATAGAACTTGGAAAAATGTGGAAATTGAGAACTAAAACAATACTAGTGGTTGTAGGCGCTCTAGGAATGATACCTAAGGGGTCTAATGATTACTTATCGCAAATCCCAGGAAGCCCGCGTATAGGAGAAATACAAAAGATAGTATTAATGGGAACTGCCCATACACTAAGGAAGATTCTGTCAATATAAGTACATCACAAGTCTAAACACCTAAAGATGCATGTGTGTGTATGTATGTTCTTTCTTGAACATGGCGGACCTTGTTGTCTCTTGAGGTCACTGGTTGTGACTTGGTGATAACTCGTATGAACATAAAGCAAGATAAATCCAACTATAATAATAATACAAGTAGTATTTGTTAAGCCTTCATTACGTTTATTGATTGGCGATGCGCGTTTCGCTATTGATCAGGTCAAGGTTCGATCTGTATCGCTGGACCTCTGCTGTTGTAATGACAGAATTTACACTCATTTTCGCCCTACACCTCGCTACAGACGTGAATCTAACCATTGAGTGCTCACCTGGGTGAACCTACAGTAACTTCACGTTACGCTGCGCGCGTGCGTGCGTGCGTGCGTGCGTGCGTGCGTGCGTGCGTGCGTGCGTGCGTGCGTGCGTGCGTGCGTGCGTGCGTGCGTGCGTGCGTGCGTGCGTGCGTGCGTGCGTGCGTGCGTGCGTGCGTGCGTGCGTGCGTGCGTGCGTGCGTGCGTGCGTGCGTGCGTGCGTGCGTGCGTGCGTGCGTGCGTGCGTGCGTGCGTGTGTGTGTGTGTGTGTGTGTGTTATACAAGTGGAAGGTTAGTAAAATCGAAGTTATGGCGGTGGCCAAACTCACGGGGTAACAATTAGGTTTGCACGAAGCAGTCATTAAGAATGTATCGATAAATCGATAGGCTACAACTTAGAGTAATTAACATAGCTTTGATAGCGTGACAAATTGAAAACTGCTGCTACGGGGACATAACCACATGGTTCGGCAAAACAACGAAAATACAACCAGGTTATATATATACATATATATATATATATATATATATATATATATATATATATATATGTGTGTGTGGAGGAAGTTATAGTTCACTTGAAGCATTGTGTAATGAGGTATAAACGTTTGTATTTGTAAAGCCAAAACAATGCAGGTATGCATATAGAATATAAATGCAAATGCAAAAGATACTGTTGACAATTAGTCTTTTACCTTAAATTTATTTAAATATCCTTAATTTTCGAGATAATATCTCTTCTTCGGAGGGAAGTAAAGTTGTTAAACCACCGTTCTAAATAGCTTGACTTGGCAAGTTATTTAGAACACTGGTTTAACAACTTTACTTCCCTCCGAAGAAGAGATATTATCTCGAAAATTAAGGATATTTAAATAAATTTAAGGTAAAAGACTAATTGTCAACAGTATCTTTTGCATTTGCATTTATATTCTATATGCATACCTGCATTGTTTTAGCTTCACAAATACAAACCTTGAGAGAGAGATGTTTATATATAGATAATTATTGCCTTATTTGGCTCTTACTGTCCGCAGTAATTATTTTTATTTATACACCTCGGATGGATGAAAGACAAACTGACCTCTGGCAGGATATGAACACAGAACCTAAATGATTTTATTCAAATAGATCAATAACATCTTTTTTCCACCACCACCACCACCATCATCATCATCATCTCCCACTTTTATCTTTTTCCTCT
>OZ024755.1:29757387-29759887 GCA_964016885.1 Eledone cirrhosa
ATAACTATATAACTATATAACTATATATAACTATATAACTATATATATATATATATATATATATAACTATATATATATATATATATATATATAACTATATAACTATATAACTATATAACTATATATAACTATATAACTATATATATATATATATATATATATATATATATAACTATTTCAATCATATCTTATTTTGTTTGACCCGTTTAGCTTGTTCGCTTTTTTGGCGAAGGTGGTTAATGGCTTCTTAACCATCGTCTCAGTTTGTATGACCATTTTAACTTATGTTTATAGCCCTTGTATCTTCATATCCATGGAGCGCTTGTCTGCACACTACGGAAGTTGCGTTTCGCCAATTTCTACCCGCCGTAATGCGATTCTCGCTAAATTTATATATATATATACATATATATATATATATATGTGAGAAAAACCACAGACCCTCCATCGTAACTCTACTTTTGAAAAGCAGAAGAACTGCGAAACCGGTAAAGGAACCAAATAAATATATATATTTTTTTTAAAAATAAGACTCCAGTTGCATTTTCGATTTCATCTTTTTTTCTTTATACTTCCACTCGTGTAGGACACCTCGGTTATTTTTCATTTTTGTAAAAAAAACCTCACTTTCTAATATATAAATATATATATGCAACCCCGTTCTTCCCCCAACCCTTACTTTCACACACACACACACACACACACACACACACACACACACGTACACCTACACACCACCTTCAGCCCTCCCCGCTCGGACACCCCGTCTCCGTCTCCCCACTCCACCCGCCACCACCCCTACACACCCCACACCCTTCCACCACCTGTTTTACTCCCCTTTTAATTTCAGTTTATTTTGATCATGCTTTTATATTCAAATTTATTTCATTCCTTGTATTTTGATCATGCTTTATTTTTTAATTTTGTTTTTATTTTTTTTCATTCGCACCGTTTCCTTTCGCTATATGTCTCTCCACCAATCCTCTACACACCCTTTGAACTCTGTTCCCACACACTTCTCACCTGAGGAAGGGCTTATGCCCGAAACGTCGCGTCCCACCAACACCCCACTCTCCAGAGCGTGAAATTAATAAACATTCGTTGTACTGCCTCTCTGTTTTGTCCCTGTTCAAATTTTTCCATTATATATATATATATATATATATATATATATACGTTATTCCGGGTTGAATCGGAGGTAACCACAGTAAGTAAGGTACTCAATACATAGCAGAGTATAACAGTTTTAATATAGATGAGATTCTACAGGACTAGAACTGTTTCATTCATTAGAAATCATCAGGAATTCATTCATTAGAATCATCAGGAGATTCCTGATGATTTCTAATGAATGAAACAGTTCTAGTCCTGTAGAATCTCATCTATATTAAAACTATATATATATATATATATATATATATATATAGTTAAAAGAATAGAGGTGTAACACACAAGTTATTATATATTGGTAAACGGAATAGAAAATGCTGACAAATTGTTCACAGTTGAAAAATGGTTTAATTAGGAATAAAACAGTATTACTGATTGTATGGGTTAGTATTCAGTTGTGGTTTTAAGTTTTATATATATATCGAGGGTGTATAAAGTGCAGTTACTGTAGGTTCAACCACGTGAACAATCAATGCTTAGACTCACATCTGCAACGAGGTGTAGGGATAGACAGAGTGAAAAATAATAATAATAATAATTGTTTCTACATTTGGCACAAGGCCAGCAATTACCCCAGTGCATTACTGGTACTTTATTTTATCGACCCCGTAAGGATGAAAGGCAAAGTTAACCTCGGCGGGATTTGAACTCAGAATGGCAAGAGCCGTAACTCAATGCGTCAAAGCATGGCGTCCGACCCTCTACCGATATATATATATATATAATAAGGACACTTTGAAGGAATGCCAGAGACAATCGATAATAACTAAATAACTTAAAATGTCACAGTCACAGTGATTGATACTATTATTATTTTTCTATTTTGTTTTTTGGTTTTTTTTTTATTCTTTTCAAAAGAAAATATATGTGCTCCAAAACCTCCTTGAGACGCATATTTCCAAAATCAACCCCATTTTTATCTAGGACTTTAAATAACTCTGCTATGTATTGAGTACTTTACTTACTGTGGTTACCCCCGATTGAACCGCGTGTGTGTGTAAGGAGTGGCACCCCATTCTGAACTTGTTTATAGATTTCTTTCTGCCTTTGTTACTCTAAATAAAATTATAGCTTTAAAGAATTAGCTTTTAATGAATTCCCTTTTCTATCAACCAATGACCTCAACCAATGACCTCTACCCATCCCACCCCCTACCCTCTCCTACCGCCCGAAGAAACCTATAAATACCATTTTTAATTTTTGATACCCAGATTCCTGATGACTTCTAAAGTATGAAACAGTTCTAGTCCTGTAAAATCTCTTCTATATTAAAACTTTTATACTCTGCTATGTATTGAGTACCTTACTTACTGTGGTTACCTCCGATTCA
>OZ024755.1:29764887-29792387 GCA_964016885.1 Eledone cirrhosa
TTAAGAAGAGGAAGTGTTTTAGTTGGGATTTAAATTTACTATTGTAGTTTTGTGTTCTATTTAAGTAATCAGTAGAGTTACATTCTGCATATGGTCAGTTATGTGTCTGTATTATTATTAATAGGCGGTGGATTGGCAGTATCGGTAGAGGGTCGGACGCGATGCCTTGACGCAAAGAGTTACGGCCCTTGCCATTCTGAGTTCAAATCTCGCCGAGGTTAACTTTGCCTTTCATCCTTACGGGGTCGATAAAATAAAGTACCAGTAATGTACTGGTTATTTGCTGGCCTTGTGCCAAAAGTAGAAACAATTATTATTAATAGCTTATTATAAGGGTGATGCGTCGGCAGAATTGTTAGAGCGTCAGACACCATGCTTTGCAGCATGGAATTACAGCCCTTTACGTTCTTATTCTGAGTTCAAATCCCTCCGAGATTAGCTTTGCTGTTCATCCTTACGGGGGTCGATAAAATAAAGCACCAAAAACGTACTGGGGGTCGATTTAAATAAGAGAGACGGATTGGCAGTATCGGTAGAGCGACGGACAGCATGCTTTGCAGCATAGTGTTATGGCCCTTTACGTTCTGATTTCAAATCCCCCCAACATTAGCTTAGCCGTTCATCCTTGCGGGTCGATAATATAAAGCACCAGTAATGCACTGGGGTAATTGCTGGCCTTGGGCCAAAAGTAGAAACAATTATTACTATCTATTCTCATTTCCTTTCTTCCCAGCATTCTCTGCTGTTCCACATTCATCACCCATAAATTTTCTCACTTATCACCCACAAAGCAGACACTATTCCTTCCCGTTTCAACAACACTACTCTCTTCATCAGTACATCACTCAGTCCCCGGGACGTCTTCCATGCATAACTCACTCTAGATTATTACTATTATATTGTTCCAGTTTAGACTAACCAGAGTCTCGTATTTTTGGTTATGTCTATTTGGAAATATAATCTATTTGATTTATTCGTATACTCACTCTAGATTATTACTATTATATTGTTCCAGTTTAGAGTAACCAGAGTCTCGTATTTTTGGTTATGTCTATTTGGAAATATAATCTATTTGATTTATTGGTATACTCACTCTAGATTATTACTATTATATTGTTCCAGTTTAGGTAACCACAGACTCGTATTTTTGGTTATGTCTATTTGGAAACATCCTCTATTTGATTTATTCGTATACTCACTCTAGATTATTACTATTATATTGTTCCAGTTTAGGTAACCACAGACTCGTATTTTTGGTTATGTCTATTTGGAAACATCCTCTATTTGATTTATTCGTATACTCACTCTAGATTATTACTATTATATTGTTCCAGTTTAGACTAACCACAGTCTCGTATTTTTGGTTATGTCTATTTGGAAACATCCTCTATTTGATTTATTCGTATACTCACTCTAGATTATTACTATTATATTGTTCTAGTTTAGAGTAACCACAGTCTCGTATTTTTGGTTATGTCTATTTGGAAACATCCTCTATTTGATTTATTGGTATATTATCATTTATTAGGCATTGAGACATTGACGGAGAGATATTTCATTTCGTGGCGATTCTCGACAATATTGGAAACGAATAGTTTGATCTGTTCGAGTGGGTCGGCATAACTCAAAACTACAGTTGCTTTGATATTCTCGGAGACGATTTTTTTTTTTTTTTGTGCATGTTTACATATCCGTTATGTTTCAGAAAACTGTCATCATTTCCATAGTATGTAAATGGCGGCATTCTCTCTATGCTAAAGTGAATGAAACAGAGACAATACGGTTAATTGGCTGTTCTCAAGTTCAAACTATTCAGATGTTACCGAGTCTATGCCATTATTTTGTCTTTATAAGGGCGATGGATTGGCAGTATCGGGAGAGGGTCGGAAGCCATGCTTTCCAGCATAGTTACGTCCCTTTACGATCTGAGTTCAAATCCCGCCGAGGTTGACTTTGCCTTTCATCCTTACGGGGTCGATAAAATAAAGCACCAGTAATGCACTGGGGGTGTTTTCTTAACCTACTGACTGCCGCGTATATTTTACACAGCTACAGTTGCTGTTTCTTTTGTTGTTGTTTTTTTTTTAAGTAAAATGACTATTTTTTAAACAAACATTTATTAACAACATATATCTTGATGATTGACAAACGTCACATCAATAAACTAGTAACCCCATCTAGCTTTGAATTTATGAACTGATGGAAACGATTTCATAACTTTGAAGTTATGAACTGTTGGAAAAGAGTTCAAACATATTAGGACGAGTCATCTCGTCTGTGACACTGGAATGTAACATGTTAGGACAAGTTATCTCGTCGACGGCTCTGAAGGGTTTAAAACGACTGAATCGTTCCGTTGCCGATATGACTCTCGCCCCGCTAGTTTATTTTGTTTGCACTTGGTATCTGATTACGTATCATGTCGAACATGTGTAGTACGGTTAATGTATGGATAAAAAAAAATCAATATAATCCACTAACAAATAAGTGGATTACCTTCAAAACTATCGGTCAGCCTTTTCGTTATCAGTTATTGGCTTTATTCACTTATGTTCTACTTTTGTAGTGGTCAGTTTGTGGTCTATTATGTTAAACGAAGTCTAATAAAGGCTGTTAGTTATATATCTGGTATCCTTATATAAAGCGATCATGTACAAACTTCCACTCACATGATATTGCTCAACTCGAATCTATAATACAAGACATTTTCCATTTGAGCTACACAGTGGGGACAAATCCCGAACCACGTGGATGCACCGATGTGAATTTGGTGGGTTTTATTGTCCGGCTCGTGTTCTAGCTGTGAAGATCACAAACTTGCCAACTGCTAAAAACCCAAATAGGGCACTATGAAAAAAGTGCCCCAAAACGAGGAGAAATGAGGCAAAATGGGGAGATTTTACATAATGAAAACTATATACATTTTGACAAGAGAGGACATATCTCACCCACCCGAAAGCGGGTGAGGGATCTCCCCGTCGGACGAGGAGAGTTAACAGGTCTGAGATCAAAAATTGTTTTATGGCATGTTATATTCAGGCATATATATATTTTTTTTTTAGATAGTATGGTGAATTTTTCTAACGACATGGCTGGTATTTCTAGCAGATCAAATAACAGCACAGATCACAAGTGATCGTGTATTAGATGTTAGTGTATCTCTGTCAGAAAGCATTATTATTTGAAAATTCATTTTAATTTAGGTGAGTCAATTATCTTCTATGCTTTCCTATTGCTATCTCATTCCCTCTTATAGTATTTTTCATTAGTTTTATGTTTTGGGGTGGGGAGGGGTGGAGATCATACATCGATCTCTTCGTGCTATATGTATGCTATATTTTAATCACTTTTTTCTATTTTATGTATTTATCTTCATAGGAGCCTGTGCATGTATGAATGGTATTATTATTTTCTATGTGGATCAACGCATGTTATTTTGCGTAGAGCTGCATCTTTAATCTATTATCAAGCGTAACAGCCGCAGGTTTGTTTGATTAGTGTATAAATTGTATTACAATGTTCCTTTTAGCTGCTACAACGCTTACGGAATATCTTGAATATCTACGAAGTTTAATTAGCGAACTAAAAACAATGAACTCTGCTTTTTTTTTTTTTCTGTCTTCATTTTTTAAAAACCCTCTAGGCTATAAAATGAACATGGAATTTGAACAATGTAGTATGAAGAAACAAAAGCTAACTAACTGAAAGTATAAATGAATATCTAAATAAATATGCAAAGAAAACTGAAACCATAAAACAAATCGTGTTTTACAAGTAAGCTAAATAAATGAAAGTTATAAAATGTGTTGCTTGGATTAATATTCAAATGTCTCCGAAATCCATAACTAACTGACTCTACTGGAATAAAATATCCATAGTTAAGATAGTGTATTTGTAATTTATCTAGCGTATTTTGCAGAGATAAATGCGGATATCCATACGGTATTTAGTGCAATTGTATTATTCCGTTGTCGACATATTTAAGATTATTGCAGAACTGCCAACCTCTAAAAACCCAAACGGTGAGTACCCCAAAATGAGGAGATTTTACATAATAAAAGCTATACCGCTTTTCACAAGAGAAAACATCTGTGACTCACCCCAAAGTAAATGGGAGATCTCCGCGTCAGACAGGGAGGTTTGACAGTTCTGAGATTGTATTTTCAAGCATTTTATTGCGAAGGAATACAGATTGTTTCCTTGATCTGTAAGTTCTTTGTTGAAAGATCATATAGGAAAATCTACTGTCTTTTAGATTTACAAAGGCAATCATTTTATTTCATGTATATCCCTAATATTCTTGAATAAGTTAACTCATACACAAGATAAAGCATTCGTGTGAACTGAGTTGACAGGTCTGGTATTGCTACATTTTTTGTAAAAATATATGTAACACAATGCATATCAACTCAACTGTGTTGGGTGAATAAATCAACCTGTACGTGACCAATATGCTTGCGAGAAATATCAACTAAATTTCCTTTATGCTCCGCCCTACTGTCATACAAATATAACATATTGTATGATGTGATCCTGAAACGAAAAGCAGATGAACATAACTTCACAATTTGTATGATGCATAAATATTTTCTACTTCAAATGTATGAAATTCAGTTGCATCCTTCAGCATTTGTCCTCAGAAGAAATCTCTTTTTCGTCAAAACCTTACCAAAATTATCAATCCACCATCTCCGGGGTTGTAGTAAAATAGTCCCCACGACCTTATGAAGAATGTGTTATTTTACATTTTTTTTTTATTTTTAGGAACGTATTTGACGAGATCCCAGACCTCATTCGCTTGCAGAGTGGGGTGGACCTCGTCAAATCTGACCAACGAAAGAATGTTTCCAATGGTCTTTCCATTGCTGATACTATCTACCGGTCGCAACTCCTGGCAGAAAGAGCAATGTGAAATAAAGTGTCTTGCTCAAGGACACAACGCATCACCCGGTCCGAGAATTGAACTCGCAACCTCTCGATTGCGAATCTAACACTAACCCTTAACCCACGTGCCGTCTTTTACAAGTAAACATTCAAGGGTTTCCTACTCTACCGCTGCTAAATTGCTGGACATATACCGGACAACCTATTGTGCAATATACCAGCATCCGATAAAGGGTTCTACCTGAAACATCAGACTCTGTTTCCTAAGAGCAACGTAGTTAATTCCAGTCTACGAACACATTGTCCACACAATTTACTGACATAGACACTCATTATCAGAAATCAGAAACCATTATTTATTTCTTGGCGGCGGTGGATTGGCAGTATCGGTAGAGGGTCGGACACCATGCTTTGACGCATAGAGTTACGGTCCTTGCCATTCTCAGTTCAAATCCCGCCGAGGTTTACTTTGCCTTTCATCCTTACGGGGTCGATAAAATAAAGTACCAGTAATGCACTGGCCTTGTGCCAAAAGTAGAAACAATTATTTATTTTTTGGTGGCGTTGCACCGTCTATGATCTGGTCACTAACACTTCCAGTTCCGGTGGTGGTAGAACCGGGGTGTGGGGATTTTTGTTACTAGGACAATAATTTATTTATGATAAAAACTGTATAAACATGATATTACTTACAGTAACAATAATATATCTTCTAGTTCGACAGTTTCATTGACAAACGGAACAACAGTGAGTTAAGCCGTAATTGAAACTAGTAAGACAGGTTGTTCCAAGACGAGGATTAAGTTTCATTCGAAATAGAAGGACTTTAGTCTGTAGCGACTCTAATGCACATATGTATGCATGTTCTTCTGGTTTTATAATTCTTTGAATTTTTACCAATAGAGAGAGTAGGTTTCTAACATAGATACAAGACTCTCTGATTTGAATTTACACATCAACTAGGTAGATATGTATGCATGTCTGCATGCATGTATGTGCAGGTATGGATGTTATTTTACGTGAGTATGTGTGTGCTTTGAGATACATGCATATGTGCATATGTTTTGTCTCTGTACATGTGTATATGCAGTTATTAGATTCAGAATTTGTGGAATGTTTTACATATTTTTACTGTTTCATTAATGGATTGTACTTGTAATTTCCTAACTAGTTGTGTTCTTTCTGTTTCTGTGAAGCCCAGCTTCTCAAGATTTGTATTGAGACAGTTACTAACATATCTCAGTGCCCCAATAATCACAGGCATAAAGTCAGGGTGGAGTATCTGCAGATTTCTCATTAGTTCTGCATAGATATTCTCCTATTTAGCTAATCTTTAATATTATATTGGCATCCGCTGGGCAGCTAACTTCCACTACTGTGCATGCCTTCTTTTCCCTGTCCCATATCATTATATCTGGTCTGTTATGCTTACATTTTATTGGGGCTTTGACTGGAACATTCCACCAGTACTCTTTCATATTATGTATGCGTATGTCTTCTACATTGCTGTAACTTTTAATATGTTTATTGTCGGGGCTATCTTTGTATGTATGTTTTCTCTTTCTCTTAATTTCGAGTATATTTTTTTGACCGGCCACCTTCCTGGTGGCAAGGTTGTAAAAGAAAAGAAATTGTCATCCCTTGAATCGCAAGAATGTTTTGCATATTTTGAAGGTGCCAGCTATCGCAGCCATTTGTAGACTATGAATTAGGGAGCTGCGCTTTTTGTCCGCAAATCCAAGTTCGGTCATACTTTGGTCCAAGCGGGTTGGTATATAACCCGTAGCACCAATAATGATGGGTATGAAGCTAAAGGTGTATCTTGGATACTGGATTTGTAAGCTCCTCATCAATGGTCCGTAGATGTCCTCCTTCTCCTGTATTTTTCTGACAACGTTTACATCAAGTGGGCAGCTGATCTCCACAACAGAACACGTTTTCAATGTGTGGTCCCAAACTACAATATCAGGCCGGTTGTGCTTTAATTTGGTGGCAGTTTTTATTTTCAGGTTCCACCAGTATTCCTTAGTGCCATCTGTCTCAATATATTCTTCCTCGTTTGTTGTTAATTTTGTTTTCCGAAGTGCGTTCCAGATAGTTCTAGCTATCCCATCGTGTCTCATGGGGAGGTAGTAGCGAGATGACATTCTTTCGCAGCTGGCAACAATGTGGCTTACATCCTCGATCTTTGTTTTACATAGCCTACATTTATTGTCAGCTGCTGACCCTCCTCTTTTGTGCAGCAGATATTTGGTAGGGAGTTCTTGTTCCTGTATTGCATAGAGATATCCCTCAAGGTGTGATGCCATAAACTTGTCGGAACTCCATGCCAGGCTTTTTGAGTGGTTTATCCCCTCTATGGTCTGTGTTTTACGCCTCAAGTATCCATGCACAACTTTCTCTGTAAATTGGTCAATTTTTTTTTCTTGTTTGAACATTGAATAGGATCTTCCGATTTCTCTGGGTGAGAGATTTATATCAGGCTTTATTCCATATCTCTCCTCCAGATCAGTCGCTATTCTAATGATATTTCTTTTTTCATGCTCATAAACCTGAGCAAGATGGTCGCCAACCTTTTTCCTCTGTTGAAGGTGTTGCTTCAGTGTTACTATCCGGGTCTCATATGTTGTTAATATTGATTTTAGACCCCGGCCACCTTCCTTGCGTGAGAAGTATAGCCTATCCACATCACCATTGATGTTAAAGTTCCCAGTAACACTGAGAAGTTTACGAGTTCTAACATCCATCTCACTTAGTTCTTGCAATGACCAGTTCAGTAGGCCAAATGTTGGCGTTATAATTGGCACAGCATAGGTATTGTGGGCAATGTATTTGTTGTATGCTGACAGTTCTGATGACCATATTTTTTTTACTCTTCTGAGGTATTCAGTTCTGGTTCTCTCCTTATTTATGGGTCCATCATATCTGACATTCTCATCCTGTCCAAGATATCTGTAGTTGTCACCTGACTGCAGAGGTTGTATTGTCAGGCCGTTCATATCTAGATTTCTAGAGGAGGGCACAGCTCTTCCACGTTTTACTGCCAAATATGCACACTTGGACTCACCAAATTTCATTTTGATGTCGGTTGAAAATTGTGTAATGAGGTCCAATTGTTTCTTGATGTCATTGATATTTGGCCCATACAACTTCAGGTCATCAACAAAGAAAAGATGGGAGATACTTCTGGGCCCACTTCTTTGTCCACCTTGTTTCCTGAGTAGGTAAGATAGTGGATTCAGTGAGAGAACGAAGAGTAGTACTGACAAGCTATCACCCTGAAAGATGCCCTTCTGGTAATGTATCCTATTGTATCCTAATGTATCCTAATGTATCCTATGTATCCTATGTATGTATGTATGTATGTATGTATGCATGCATGCATGCATGCATTGCTTTATATCTGGAGATCTCTCTGCACTTGTTGTCACATGGTACCATGGGCCCAGCACTATGTGTCAATAATTGTCACAGGTGTAGTGTTTGTACCAGAGTTTTCAAGTCGCTGACTGGACTAAAAAGTCACACTCGTTCAGCGCATCGGTAAGGGTTCTCCTACATGGATATAAAGTAGTGGCTGTACTCGAAAACGAGTTGGCAGCCACCATGTATGTATGTATGTATGTATGTATGTATGTATGTATGTATGTATGTATGTATGTATGTATGTATGTATGTATGTATGTATGTATGTATGTATGTATGTATGTGCGATGGATCGTTATATGTGTGTCACTTGAAAATCTTTGGTAATAACGATATTATATGTTCAGATATTTTAAGCAATGGTGAATGCACATACGCAGACTTTTACACACACAGATCCACTTGCAATGCACACATTCATACAGCATACACATATACATACATATATACACACACATACACACAAGTTCCCTCCGTCCCACACACATACACACAAGCTCCCTCCATTCCACACACATATACACAAGCTCCCTCCGTCCCACACACATACACACAAGCTCCCTCCGTCCCACACACATACACACAAGCTCCCTCCGTCCCACACACATACACACAAGCTCCCTCCGTCCCACACACATACACACAAGCTCCCTCCGTCCCACACACATACATAGATACATACACATTTACATATATATATACACACACACAAACACAGAGGTTTGTCCGCATGTGTGTGGAGTGAGGGTATAGGTGAGCAAAAATGTCTCAGCCAGTAGGTTTCCCATGTGGGGGTTTCAAATGTTCATTCAACAGAGACCACTGTCCACTTTATCCAAACAAATAGTTAGTACTACTACACAGGAGAATTCTTGACAGCTCCATTTTGACATGAGAAGCTACAACACAAGAACTTCTCTTTCTGTGACAGCAAGTCACCTGTGGCATGCAATTGCATAAAAATATATTTATAAAATAAGAATTATAAAATAATAGTTTGTAAACAAATTTGAATTGTGCGGAAAAAGAATTGTGTGCATAATTGTAAATTATTTGCGCAAGATAGCTGCAGTTGTGATTTCTCCTGTACTAAAAAGATATTCAAACAAGTGATACGGACATATGACAAAATTCTTGCGATGGTATCCAGCCATTTTATATTTCAATAGGACAAACAACCAAAAAATATTCTATATAATATTTTATATTCGTGAAAGCATATATAAAGCGGGGATATAGGTGGGGGATTGGCAGATAGAATAGAGTAACAGATGAAATAGATTGCAGGGCATACTCTATGTCCATGCGTTAAAATTTCAAATCTCACCAAAGTGAACTCCTCTCGAAGGTCGATAAGTAAAGTTCCACTCGAGGATAGTAGATTAGCATAATCTTTGATAAGTAAAGTTCCATTCTAGGACGGTAGATTAATATATTCTTTAGAGTGTCAGATGGAATATCTTTCAAAACATATTCCGGTCTTTGCCATCTGAGTTAGGATTCGACTTTAACTCTGCGAAAATAGATTCCATAGTCATTGGGTGATGCTAATACAAGCAGCATACGGGTGACGTGTTCTTCCTTCCTCGTTTTCACTAGTCTCAAAGTCCCCCTCCACACACACACACCTACATAAACATTGATACGTACACACACAAATAACCCCGCACACACACACATTATATATGCGTGCGTGTGCGTGTGTGTGCGTGTGCGTGTGTGTGTGTTACTTAGGTGCGTAACAACAGTTACAAGCAGATATTGAAGAGAGCTGGACCAGTTAATGTGAAATAGTTGGTCTTTTATAGTTGAAAATGGTGAGGTCAGGCTGTGATAGACAACATTCACGAATATAGCCTGCACCTCGTGAGATCCTTCAGAGGTTAGCTACAAGGGATGCAAGTTGATATCAACACATTTTCGGAGCCGTAACGGAAAACCCATCGGAGCCCACACCTGAGTTAGGTTTAATTTTGTTTATTGCCTCTAATATATAAGGAACGCTGCACACTAGGTAAGATATAGTATTTTGAGGTTAACATCACTGATACTAGGCAGAGCAACCATATCAGGATTGCTGCAAACAGAGCAGGATTGCTGCAAACAGAGCAGGATTGCTGCAACCATATCAGGATTGCTGCAAACAGAGCAGGATTGCTGCAAACAGAGCAGGATTGCTGCAAACAGAGCAGGATTGCTGCAAACAGAGCAGGATTGCTGCAAACAGAGCAGGATTGTTCCTACACTATTACATCTATGATTTTATCATTATGGAGAATGTTATTTTCATCAGTCAGAGGACAAATATACTAAACCTAATTGCCGCACGTTTAATCTTTATAAACCTGCCATCATTAAGGTACGTACGTGTTTATGCAGCTAGATGTCTGTATTTCTGTGAAGTTGTGTCGATAGCTAACTACTTTGACTAAAGGTGAAGAGACAGATAGAGGGAGAATGAGATGGATGGAGAGAGAGAGAGACAGAGAGAGAGAGAGAGAGAGATTATAGAGAGAGAGAGAGATATTTCTTTATTTGCCACAGGGGCACAAAAGATGGGGACAAATACAAATACAAAGTGGGGAGTTTACATACGTATAAAAATAGCGTATAAAAATAGAACTAATAAATAAATAACAAATAACAATTGAAATCCCCAATAGGGGGGAGGCGTTACACATAGGTTGTACACACCCCCCAAAAAATGTACAACCCTCATCTCCAGGAGTACGAAGAGCGAGCGCTCTTTCCTCTCTTCCTCTTTTTCCTCAACCTACAGGTTTATATAGAGAGAAGGCCCAACCACTCGGGCCATTCTTGCCACATTCACCCACCTTTCGTAAAATTTGTTGGGGTGCAGCACCTCTCTCTCCACTCTGATTCTTCTTCTAAAGTGATATTTGAAGAAGCGAACCAGTTGTTCGCCGGAGAGAAAGGTGTCTGACCTTAGCCCTTTCAGCTTCGTCCACCATATAACCTCTTTCACCATAGCCATTACACAGAGAAAAACCGCCTCTCCTTCGTTTTTGAAGGAGGGTGGCGGTTTGATCGTAATAATGGACTCGGTGGTCAACCGGATTTGTCCCACCCGCGACAGTAGACGTTCTCCGTAGCTCCACAGGTTGGTAACGTCCGGGCAGTGTTCGAATGCGTGCGCGACGGTTTCCTCGTCTCGCACGCATCTCGGACAGATCTTTTTCGAGGGATCCTTGCCCGGGCGTCCGTGTCTGTAGAGCTTGTCTCGAACGGGTAAAGCTCCTCGATAGCACTGCCAGGCCAGGGACTTTTGGAAGTTGTCCATCGGTCCCGGGCGGAATGTCCTACCGAACAGACTGGCCAGTTCGTCTTCCTCTACGCTTAGAGTTTCCCCGAGAGTGTCGTCGCATTTGCTGCGCACCAACCCTCTATAGAATGACGAGGTGGAGTTTCCACTGATCGCCGGGTCCGCTTGCCAGAGGATTGTGAGCGCCTGAGCACATTCGATGTGCCAGTCGCCCATTTTCCTTGGTCTTTGCTTGACCCAGGACTGCAGCTCAGATAGATAGATAGACAGATAGATGAGTAGATAGAGACGCAGACAGACAGACAGACTGCAGACAGAAGTAGTCGCTATTTCCTTGCATATAAATATTCAGTGTGTTATTGTATTCTAAAGTTGTTAGTCTGTTAATCCTTCAATACACAATAATTAGTGTTCATTTTACAGTTAATTGCAACCAATAACGTCTCTCACTGACCTGTTATATATTTATAGATTATGGGGCGGTGTTTTCGCAATATCATTAGAGGGTCAGACGCCATGCTTTGCAGCATAGAGTTACGGGTCTTTACGGCCCGATCTCAAATCCCACCGATGTTAACTTCACCTTTCCTTGCGGGGTCAATAAAATAAAGTACCAGTAATGCACCGGGATAATTGCTGGACTTGTGCCAAAAGTGGAAACAATTATATTTACTTTTATATTTCCGTGTTCGTTTCATATTTTTTTTAATTACCTTCCATAGGATAGATATTTTCCTCAGTTCATTTGGTTTTCATCGTAGAGGGGAGGGGGTGTGTGTGCGTGTGCGTGTGCGTGTGCGTGTGCGTGTGCGTGTCTGTGTCTGTGTGTGTCTGTGTGTGTGTGTGTCTCTGTGTGTCTCTGTGTGTCTCTGTGTGTGTGTCTGTGTGTGTGTCTGTGTGTGTGTCTGTGTGTGTGTCTGTGTGTGTGTCTGTGTGTGTGTCTGTGTGTGTGTCTGTGTGTGTGTCTGTGTGTGTGTCTGTGTGTGTGTCTGTGTGTGTGTCTGTGTGTGTGTCTGTGTGTGTGTCTGTGTGCCTTTTGTTAGATATGCTTCTGCTGTTCATCGGGGCATAAGTAAATAATTGCAAGGAATCTAATGAATTTTCTTATTTCTATGTACGTTACATCCGAGTATACTGACGGCGCACGTAGACTTAGACGTAATAAATACTGATTCTAACCGCCTGGCTATGCTGCGTGTGATAAAATAACATATTTGCTGATTGGAGTAATATCGTAGGCTTTTAAGATGTGGCAATATGACGCCGTATTTTGAGGATTTGCCATTCAGTAAAGCCGAACAGTCAAACATAAATCAGTATCATTTTCCATTCGTTACATGCTCTTTTGTTGGATAATTCCTAACTGGAAACCATTAAAGCTTTGTCATTTACAATGTTTGATATACCGATTTTACGAGCCAACTTTAAATAGAATGAAACTGATTAATATACAGGTGTGTGCGTGTGTGCGTGTGTGTATGTATGTATATATATATATACAGTATATATATATCATTTACCAACAGGAACGACCAGTTCTACCCAATGGTAGACCGCTTAACATAGATTAACCTAATATAACTGTGTACGATTGCCTCCTGTGTTTAGCTCGTTCATTTTCAACTATATATATATATATATATATATATATATAAACAAGATGGCATAGGACAGAACAAAGGAGAGGCACAAAACAAAGAAAATAATCCCCGATCACTGATGAGGTCACAGATTGTGTGACGAGAGAACTTTGACAATATATGAACAACCGTCCGATTGTGGAACCAACCAACCTCAAATTTAATAAATTTCTTAAATTTATAATAAATTTGAGTGACAGTTACTGGTGCGTGTGTTTCTTATTGGCAACATGACCCTCCCAAAGTATAACAATATATATATATATATGTATGTGTGTGTGTGTGTGTGTGTGTGTGTGTGTGTGTGTGTGTGTGTGTGTGTGCGTGTACGTGTGTGTGCGTGTGTTTAGCCCGAGTTCAATCGGGGGTAACCACAGTAAGAAAGGTACTTAATACATAGCAGAGTATAAATATTTTATAGAGAAATGGCTCTCACAGGATTAGAAGTTTCATTCGGGAGAAATCATCAGGAAAAACTCTCTCTCTCTCTCTCTCTCTCTCTCTCTCTCTCTCTCTCTCTCTCTCTCTCTCTCTCTCTCTCTCTCTCTCCTCTCTCTCTCTCTCTCTCTCTCTCTCTATATATATATATAATATTTATGTATGTATGTTTGTGTATTTGTGAAACGAAGCCGCTTTTCAAAGAAGCTCTATTATTGCGAACTGAAAAAGAGGAAAGCATTCCCAGAGAAGCCCACGGAAGACTATATGGCAATACACTGTATACTAAATTAAAAGTATTTTGAAGACCTTACGCTATTGTTTTACAGTAGTGACATTGTCACTACTGTAAAACAATAGGTCTTCAAAATGCTTTTAATTAAGCATACAGTGTATAGCCAAATACACTGTATATACATTGCTATTTCAGAGCACCAATTCTAATTTTTTAGATATATATATATATATATATATATATATATATATATATATATATATATATATATATAATGGAAAATTTGAACAGGAACAAAACAGAGAGGCAGTACAACGAATGTTTATTAATTTCAGGCTCTGGAGAGTGGGGTGGTGGTGGGGAACGACGTTTCGGGCACAAGCCCTTCCTCAGGTGAAAAGTGTGTGGGAAGAGAGTTCAAAGGGTGTGTAGGGAGTGGTGGAGAGACATATATACCATGTCTCAAACGTGACTTGTACCGTAAAATGTTACAGCTTTAAACTCGTAACATTCATGGTTTATGATAGCTATAAAAATTATGCTCTATTTACAAAAATACTGTGAAATTCCGTTATAATTCACTGTGTATAAAAAAAAATTCGTTGTAACGAAAAATTATTTATAACGAGATCGACCGTAACAAATCGAGCGTTTGTTTGTTATTACCTCGAGAATAAAAAAAAAAATACTTTATACTGAAAAATTCGTTATAATGGTATTCGTTATTACGGAATTTTACTTTTATTACAATATTACTTACACAATATTCGCAGATTTGCATATAACCATCGTGTTTATCACAATACTCACAGTATTTGAAGAATTCCTTGTGTTATGTCATTAAAGCGTATTTCTCGTAATGCTTAAAAAGACAGGAAACCATTCTTATTTGAATTCTCTCGGTCACTTACGATGTCTTTATTTGCCAGTCAAGATTTATAATAAAAACCTGATCGTTCCACTTACGTTGGTACTGCTGCCTACTATCACTCGCTCACATTCTATTTGTCGTTTGACAGCCTCTTATTCCCATACAATTTTCATAGTGTAACGGTGAATGGTATAGTATGGTCCCATAAGTCCTAATGGAGTCGTAGAAGCACCATATTGACATACGGCGTTTCTTGGACACCTTAAGCCTGGCGGAACCCATCTCCCTCTCCAAGGTAACGGTGAATATAAACACCTAACTCCTTAATATGTATAGATTAGAAACTTTAAATTATATTTGTAATTTTATAATTCTAAGTTTATAATAATATATAGATATTTATGTGTGTGCGTTTGTATACATACAAGTGTGTGTGTGTTTGTGTGTTCTTGTGTGTGTATGTGTGTTATGTTCTGTTATCGAATCCTGCCTAGGACTATTGTAATTATAAGCTTTCTGAAATATATAAGAAGTGTTATAGATTTAAATGGTTATATTCTAAAGGAATGATAGTGTTCCAGCATGACCAATATCCAGAGGCAGAATACAGTAAAGAAAAGTAAAAGAGGGTATAGGATTTGTGTGATAAGGTATTCTATGCGTGTAAATTTTAAACAGAAAATCCTCTTTTTTTTATTTTTTAAGAAAACAAATTGAGGAAGATTGAACACTATTTCTTTCTTGTTGATTTACATTGTTACTTTTACTATTGCATATGATGTTGATATTATTGTTCTTGATATATTTTACTGCTGTCATTGCTGTTTATGTAAACGTCGAGTGTGAATTGTTAATTCTGTTGAAACTCGTTAAAAGAAATCTTTTAAAGTAGGCATGAAACTGGTGAGATTTGTTCACGCCTTCGAGGATGAGTCGTTAATTTGTATAGCAAATGGCAAATCAAACGAATGTATTTTAAGGTGGACCGAAAGGAAAGCGAGAGGGAAGAAGATTATAATAAAGTTTGCAGTTATATTTTACATTTTTATTTAAGTTTTGTATTATAAATTTTGTGAAGATTGTTTTTTTTTTTGTTTTTTTTTTCACTTCTGTCGTTTTACTTTCTCTTCGTTCGTTCCTGCCCGTGTCATTGATTTGGTTTCCTACTGGGTAGAAAAATACGCTGAGTGCCAACATGATGGAACTGTACAGAAATTAAAGTTAGAAGAAAATTGAGGAAGATATTTTTTCTATGGAATTCAGGAAAATATAAATTAAAAATCATTTGGAGACAAATCGAAAAAGAAATTTGAGAAGAGTGAAGTGCGCAGGCTGGTGTAGCATATGATAGACTGAGAATAATTAAAAAGCCGGTATATGGAAGAAAAACTGTTGTAATTTTGTTATTTTTTAGCTTTGTGCTTTTTATGGTTTTTGCTTTTAGTGCATGTGCTTTTCTTATCAGATGACTAATCAGAACTGGTGGAACAATTTTATCCTTTGTAATTTATTTTTCTCTATAAATTTATAAGAATTTGGTTCAGGGGTTTCGGGTTCCTATACTATATACAATCTCGTTTTCTTTGTTTGATTTCTCTTTAGCCGAAACCCTGTTTTTCCCAATCAAAGTGGGAGACACACCATCTTAAATAAAAACTTTAGAGAGAATTCGCAAGCATTTATAGTAAGGAAGGCTATACATATCTCTAAAACATACAGCGTAGTTAATTCAACAAAGTCAATAATATCAGTGAAGCGTTCGTAAATTGGCGAGCAGCCATTCATATTTTGGTCGATTGTAGACAACCTCAGTTCTTATCTGATGCTTAATTTATTTTCTGCTGAAAGCTGAAAACTAACCTCGTTTTCATCAAGTTTCCATCACTGATTTTAATTGGGATGATAATGAACAGTGCCAACTAGCCTAGCGCTGGAATCTACAACAATACGTTGATTGACAAAATATACATTTTTCAGTTTACCTAACATCTCAAACAATCTGATGCAGGAAGAAGATTTAGACTGCTCTGTAAAATAGAAATTTGTGTTACACTTCGATTTTGTACAAAGATATTAGCAGCGTAATCATAGATATTGACAACAAACAAGAATTGTAGACATATCGTGAAGAGGCTCGTTGAAATTATACTTCTGTCACAAACTAACTCACCAACCACCCCGCATCATAATAGAATTGTCATAATATTGGTATCTTTTCACAACGAGCAATGTCAGATTTTTTTTCTTCTTCGAATTGAAATGCAAGGAATGTGGTTGACAAAATGTATTCAATACTTCTATATTAATAAAACATTTTCTTCACTCCTGAGAGCTTAATGTCAATCGAAATGTAATTTAGACTAAAAAAATATTTCTACCTAAGCAAATGATTAACTGTCCTCCTAAGTTCAGGTTGTATTGAACCAGACAATCGGATTCCATCATACACATGCCGCCATATTTCAATGAATCTATCCAATGGCCGAATGTTTAAGAGCATTCTTCAGGTTTTCGATTTGATCCACTTGTGTGGAAACTTGAGCACGTCTCGTTTACTATAGTCTCCATTCAGTCGTTTTTAGCCACAGTGTAACTCTAACATTATCAGGTATATATTTAAATGTGCTGAGGATTTCAGTGGCTCGTCGATATTTAACACGTTGTCAATAGAAATTAAATCAACATTAAGACTACCTTATTCCCTTGATATGACATATTTATGTTACCAATCAATTTGTGTTATATATTCCCAGTATTCTCTACATTGATATTGATTTCCTTTAATGACCCTCGATAGAATTACAGTGAACTCTTCAAATATGAATGAATAATAAATTACGTCAACCCGAGAATATTAAAAGTAATATACTCGTATTGGGTCGTCAAGTATGAAACTTGTAGGGATTTGAGAAAAGAAAACAAATGTCTACAAATTTCATACTTGATGACCTAATACATCAGTCATATTTAGGACACCTCACCAGTGCAGTGATTCCTTGCTAGATCATTCACCTCATTTAGTCTTTTAATGTACCTGGCTACTAATGTTTCGTGCTACTTATATCTCGTTACAATATTGTCACAACGAGGTGGTTCAACTAGTAACTATTTCATGAATTCTCTGCCTTATAATTGATATCAATAGAAAATAATTAGATTGTGTGTTATCTCTTTAATAATTTATATTATATTAGATTTGTATACAACTGAGAACAAGTAATTTATTACATTGATGTTATCAAATACCGATTGCAGACCTGCCAACCTGTAAAAATACAAACGGGGAGTACCATGAAAAAGGGTGCCCTACAATGGGGAGAAATGAGGCAAAATGGGGAAATGTACATAATTGTTTCTACTTTAGGCACAAGGCCAGCAACTACCCAGTACATTACTGGTACTTTATTTTATCGACCCCGTAAGGATGAAAGGCAAAGTTAACCTCGGCGGGATTGTACATAATGAAAGCTATATATATTTCCACAAGAGATGATATCTTTCACCCACCCCAAAGTGGGTGAGAGATCTCCCCGTCGGACGGGGAGTGTTGACAGGTCTGAGATTGTATTTTCAAGCACTTTATTGCGAGGGAATACAAATTGTTTCCTTGGTCTGTTGAAAAACCATACAGCAAAATCTACTCTGTCTTTCAGATTTATAAAAGCACTCATTTTCTTTCATGTGTATCCCAAATTTTCTTGAATAAGTTAACTCATACACAAGATAAAGCATTCGTGTGAACTGTTTATATGCTGTACATTGCGCCATTTGAGAGCTGAATTCTGTTGCAAACATCTTAAGAATTATTGTTTATATTACGCAGTATTTTGGGAATTAGTTTTAATGAACTCCTTTAAATATGGAAATATCAACTAATTGAAATTTCTTGCTTGAGCTATATCAATCAGATTAGTTATTAATCGCTTTATTTGGGGTCTTTTGTTGAGCTACTAAGCAATAATTACATTCGTACTATACCGCGACGAATTGACTGTATAGGATGTTCAATTTAGTCAACTGATATAGATTGTTATGTTTATCTCTAATAATATATAATCTATATTGTAAATGTTCGAGCGTTCTTTTCATGAATTAATTTCGAAAGAAAACCGTAAGTAGTATATAAAATAAATAGGACTAAATTAAAATTTTCGCTGAATAAAGCCAACTGTTGATTCTACTCGTAAGAATGATTTAATATTACTAAAAATATAAAAGGATTAGGGTCCATCGCGTATTTCGGATTATATGAGTATCAGATTTAATAAGCATTGCTTAATTTGATTGCAGATAAGAATATATGTACAAACTTGTTAAACTCTGGCAAAAATATGTTTCATTACACCGTGAATGAATTTAATGTTTTATTTGCATGGCAGATGCGTCCATTTCATTTGAAAATATTATCAGCTTGACAGATAGTGAAACCTATAAAGCGGTAAAGTTTTATATTTCGCATCTATCAATTCATAGGACTCATACTACAAGGGGTTATGTCAGAGGAATCGGAGATAAGAAGCTACTAGAAATAAGTTTCTTTTTTATGTAGAATGCCGTTCGAAGCTAATTTAAAATCATGTTTTTGGGAGCTGCTTAAACGTCACAGCATTTCTTTTCTCTGATTCTCTATATCTATTACTACCTCTCTCTTCATACTTACCCCCTCAAACTCTCTCTCTCTCTCCTGAATTCAATACTAGTGATTAACTCTTGTCACAAAAGACAAGTAACTTCCTTTTACCCTACTTGTGCATGACCTTTAAATATTATTTTACACTGAATTCAAATCCCGCCGCGGTTGACTTTGCCTTTCATCCTTACGGGGTCGATAAAATAAAGTACCAGTAATGTACTGGGTAATTGCTGGCCTTGTGCCAAAAGGAGAAACAATTATTTTACATTGAATAATGCGGGATAGGAATTCGTTTTTTTTTATGGAGGGAGCGGTATTTCTTTGTTTTGTTTTTTTTTTTGTTTTTCGTGAAAGCATACGGGTATACAGGAATATGTGTGTATTTCCTTATAGATTAATGTTAATCTTAAAGCAATATTTATGTAATGTTTCGGTGAAGTAAAAGGAAATGTGACCATGGCCTTCGCGGTTCACCTGAGACATATCAGATTGATGAGGTTGCTGTTCACCTTGAGCAACTTGCAAGTCGACATCTGCGGGGCGAAACGAAGGCGGGGGTGGAAACAGGAAGATGACATTCTTTGGAAGTAGGAATGAACGATATGGTTAGCATGGCATTTGATAGACGAGACAAATTATCAGTGCTGATATGAGAGACAATGCTCGGGTGGAATCGGTATGCGACGAGCTAAATCGGAGGAGGAGGGGTTGTTTCATTGGGACGTCAAGTATGCAATTTGTAAAGATTTGTTGAAAAAAAAATGAATTTCTACAAATTTCATATTTGACGATCCAATAGTATCGGTAGAATGCGGTATTGAGATAACGGTTGCATTGTGTTTGTGAGAAAGCTTCTACTAATAAACTGAGTGGCTTTTGTAAAGGAACTTTCCGTGATGATTTTGTGCGTTGTTATGTCGCTGTCCCCGATACAGAAGCCATATTCTAATGTGCTGCATTTCACTTGATTTTGTAGAGTCATCAATAATTTACAGGAGAAATATTTACTACCTATGAATAGGAAAACTGGCCTTTGGGTAAACAATTGTTATAATATGAAGGTGAAATCATCGGGAGAAATCATCGGGAGATATCATCAGACATTGTGTGGTCTAACATTCGTAGAGAGGTTGGTGGCTTTGATTATGTGCTATCCAAGACTATAAAGAGTTGGGTACAAGTTTGTTCCCTTAATATGTGATGTCGTCATGACTATGCTCTTGAAGGAAACCATAATATCATGTCCCAACTCGAGTGTATTGGTGGGGTCTCTGATCATAAAATGTTGTACATATTTGGCACGAGGTATCAAAGTTGCATGAGAATGGTGACTGTGGTCTGAAGGTCGGGACGGGGGTGAATTGTTTTGTAATTTATAAAGGCGTGTGTATTGATTGACGTTACAGAGAATATGTGCTAGAGAGTAGAGTGTGGCTGACAAAAGCAATTTTGGGACAGACGAGATTGGAGAGAATCTGAAGTAAATGGACACCAATCAGCACGCGTTGCTGATCTGATGGAAAGTTTCCAACCCAAAGACTGACGTTTAGATGCATCCCATCCGCGAAAGGCTTAACTAGAATAGAACATGAAAAATCATTTTGCCAATAAGAGGTACAGTTTTTCGGTCAACTATCTTCTTCGTTTTTCTACTTCTTCGTCCACTGATTCCTGAGAAGGTGGTGAGGGTAGAGTCCTCAAACACTCCTTCCAGCGGGTCCTGTCAAAAGCAACCGTCTCCAATTGATCTGGCTGGATCCCCAACCGTGACCAGCTAAGCTCAACTGTGAATATTTAAATGTCTTTATTACATTAGAGAGGATAAATTATTTATTAGGGAGTGTTTGATTATAATTACGTGTGCTTCACTTCATTTCCCATCATTGTTAGTAAAAAGTTAGAAAAGTAAGTTTTCGTAACTTTAAATTCGTTTTCCATGTTTCAATATTAAATATTGAAATGTTAAATCGTCCTTTTCATGAACTCGTTTCGAAAGTAAACAGTAAGTTTAATAATATATAAACTAAGTATGACTAAATTAATACTTTAATTTGCTGTAGTACTTGATTAACACCAATTGTTTATTCTACTTGTAAGAAGAAATTAATTATCAAACATATGAGAAATTAAATTAGGATTAGTTTCCATATCGAATACTTAATTTCGGATTTCGGATTATAATAGTATTAGTTATTGTAATCCCTGCTTGATTCGATTGCTGATGAAGATATATACGAACTTACTAAACTAGGACGAAAATATGCTCGTTTCCATCATGGTAATTATCGAATTTGCTGACGAAATCCACTTTGTTACTATTGATCATACTGGTGGAAGTTGTAGTGGGTAAAGACTGTTGTATTGTTATTGATGGTTCATGTGTCGACGTCCTCAATATCAGAGTTGTTGTTTAGTCCTGGTCACAAGATCGGTTTAGGCATGGCAACTCTGCTCTGTCCATTATCTAAGCATAATATATCAAAGGATTCAATTATCCAAACGCTTCTTTCCAGGTTTAAAATATTAATAACTGATTTAATAAATATCTAGTTGCGATTGCTAACAATGTGAATGATTGCATAGAGGATTCTTTGGTGGCTCGTTTCTATATAGGTTTGAGCCGAGCTGCTTCAGCAGCGTATATCGACATGAAGTTTTAGACGGAAAATTTCTACTAAATCTCCGCTTTGGGGATGAGTGACAGATTTCTTTAAGTAATTGATCATTTAATTGTTAACAGAATTGGCATCTATGAGCTTACTCAATCTGCTAGAAATAGAGTTCAAATTTTACAGATTCTACCACCACAAAAGAGGAACCACTGCGCATTGTAATCATCGAGGTACAAATAGACTGAATAGTCAAAACTTGAACGGAATGCATTGGATCAAAGCTCTGCTAACTCAGAGGCAAAAATGAACTAAACACTATAAATTATAGCAAATGTCTTCTTTAGGCAATTCAGTTTCAATACAAGATATCAATGTTTATATCCTAATATGGGACTTGTCCTTCGTGTACAATGCTTCTCTTCTTTTCCATCTTCGTCCAGTTATTTCAAAAAGGTTCATGGGGGCATAGCGATATTTGGAGAGTTTACCCACCTCAGCCTGAAGTGCAGCAGATCCTGGGTTAGTCACGGACTGCACCAGGTTGCCACAAGAGAATGTGCTGCTGCGGGAAGATTGTCATGCCGTCTGGACTTTTGCAGTCCCTTCGGTCCGGCCCCGTCGGCTCGAGCTGGGAAGGGAAACCTGCAAGATTCAACACATGCTTTATGATCTCATTGAATGCAGCATGGCGTGGAAAGCGGCCAGCACTGTAGCGACGAGAGAGAGGGTGGAGGCGGAGAGAGGGTGGAGGCGGAAAGAGTCTTTTCGACATTTGTGTGGCTCGCAGATACGAGGCCGAACCTTAGGGAAAGCCCGATTGGCAGGCTATCGTTATCATGCATGCATGCACCCATACATACATACATGCAAGATGATGGTTGCCCCCTCGTTATCGAGTATGGCCATTACACGATGTAACATTATTAATAATTATCAATAAATTATTACTACTTTTTGCACTAGATCAGCAACTATCCAGTGCATTACTGGTACTTTATTTTATCGACCACGTAATGATGAAAGGCAAAGTTAATCTCGGCGGGATTTGAACTTAGAATGGCAAGGGCCATAACTGTATGCATCAAAGAATGGCGCCCGACCCTCTACCGATACTGCAATCCACCGCCCCTTTATCATTAATAATTATCAATTAATGCTATCGTACAATGCCTGTGAAAGATTTTTTTTAAGTCAGGAAAGACTGTGCACTGAGCCAATGCCACTCTCTGAGCGACAGTAGCTATAACCTGAAAAGAAGAAAAGTTCAACATCATCGTTAACTACTGAGCTGCATACATATACACACGCACTATCTTTTCATTTTGTATATATGGCACAACGCTTCTTAATCGACATATTTATGAATAAATGTATGAATAAAATAGCAAAAGCTAGACATTCCTGAATACAAGATGATGTGTGTAACGTTTTATGGATTTCGCAAGAAAATTAAAGATATGAAGGAAATTGGAAAATGTGAACAAAACCAGAGAAACATGAATAACAAACATACATCAAAAATCAAGAAGACAATCCAATATTCAATTAATATTGCAACTTAACCAACATATGCAGCATGATTGAAAATTATTTTTGCTATTATTTATATATATATATATATATATATATATATATATATATATATGTGTGTGTGTGTGTGTATGTGTGAATGTATATAAATATATATGTGTGTGTGTGTGTGTGTGTGTGTGTGTGTGTGTGTGTGTGTGTGTGTGTGTGTGTGTGTGTGTGTGTGTGTGTGTGTGTGTGTGTGTGTGTGTGTGTGTGTGTGTGTACATATATGTATATATACATATATGTATGTGCATATATATGTATATATACATATATATAAAAAATATATATATATATGTATATATACATATATATATATACATATATATACATATATATACACACATATATATATGTATATATATATATATGTATATATATATATATATATATAAAATGTATATATATATATATATACACACATATATGTATATATATATATATATACATATATATATATATATACATATATACATATATATATATATATATACACATACATATATATATACATATATACATATACATATATATATATATACATGTCGGTGTAATGTCAGTATTGATTGTTATTATGTTATATATATTTTTCAGATATCACAATATTCGTAAATAACACATTATTTCTTGCAGAATAAAAACCATGTTATATTTCCTTGATAAATAAAGCCACTGAAAATATCTAATAGTAACTATTTCATATCTTACCCTTGCTCCTACTTTTGTATAGTACCGGATGTTCCAAGCTTTTTTTTCTTTTTTGTCTTTTGCTGTACGCTTTATTCAATTTTCTGTTCGATCAGTTCGTTCTTATATCGATGTAATTAAGGAAAAATATGATATTTGTCAGTGACTGTTGCTATATTGTGAAGATAAAACAACTGATGTATATGCATAACTATTTTGTTTAATAAAAAAAACTGTAGTCCATTTCGAATTGAGATATATATGTAAATAAAATGTAATTTCCGCGTATTTTTATCATTAAATAACAGAAAATATTGATAATCGTTTATTATTTGTATATTTATTTATTTATATTTATTACGTGAACCAGTTCAGTAAAGAAAGAATCCACGTGAAGAGAAGTAACAACGAAAACCAATGAAGGAACAGCACCAATGTCCACTCGACCTACAAGAATTAGCAGTCAAATCTCTCACAAATCACATTCTACCGTCTCATAAAATGACAGACTTTATGATGTGATCCTGAGTACACTCTGTTGGGAGAATGTACAGAATGGTCTGCATGTAAAAACTTCAAGTTTCCCACTATTTCAAATTAAACCCTGGTGATGTAAAACCCTACATTACTCGTGAGGGAGCCAGAACTCTAATTTCAAATTGGCCCAGCACTGTTCATAAAATTTCCTTCCTTGATTAAGCTAAACTGGTATAAGAGTACTAAAGATAGGGACTTTGTGGGCATGTTTATCCTATAAGCCAGGAATGACCGATGATTACACTTAGCAATGGCGTACAATATGAATTGTCATGCAACAGATAATTTGACGAATAATCCAGTGAGTTAGGCTCAAAACTAATGATTAGCAGCAAGTTACCTATTATAACAAAATATTCAAATTAATATAATTATGACAAAATATTCAAATTAATATAATTACCGTATTTCCCGGCGCTGAGGACGCACCCTAATTTTGACACAAAAATTTGAAAAAAAAATAAACAACCTTCGGCCTCCAGGATTCATGGAAGATTTTTGAGACTTATTTTAGAGAAATACGGTAACCAATTACAGCACCCAATCCAAATGAGGAATCAGGGCACGATAAAAGTACGTTTATAAGGCCTCCCGTTATTTTAAAGAGGTGTTAGTAGGCAATTGCACCAGTCATGACTCACCAGTACAGAACTAGATATAGGAAGATAATCTGCTATAAATTCAGGCACGCACACGCACAGATTACATGCATCAGCTGACACAGATATCAAGCACTCAACAGTATATGTTTCTATTTTTGGCAAAAGGCCAGCAATTACCAGTACATTAGTGGTACTTTATTTTATCGACCCCGTAAGGATGAAAGGCAACGTTAACCTCGGCGGGATTTGAACTCAGACTGTAAAGGGACGTAACTATGCTAGAAAGCATGGCGTCCAACTCTCTACCGATACTGCCAATTCACCGCCCTGTAATTATAATAATTATTATTTCTACTTTTGGCACAAGGCCAGCAATTATCCCATTGTATTACTGGTTCTTTATTTTATCGACCCCGTAAGGATGAAAGGCAAAGTTAACCTCGGCGGGATTTGAACTCAGACCATAAAGGGCTGTAACTCGTTGCTGCAAAGCATGACGTCCAACCCTCTACCGATACTGCCAATTCACCGCCCATTGTAATTATAATTGTTTCTACTTTAGGTACAAGGCCAGCAATTACCCAGTGCATTACTGGTACTTTATTTTATCGACCCCGTAAGGATGAAAGGCAAAGTCAACCTCGGCGGGATTTGAACTCAGATCGTAAAGGGACGTAACTATGCTGGAAAGCATGGCGTCCGACCCTCTACCGATACTGCCAATCCACCGCCCATTGTAATTATAATAATAATAAACAAGGCAGTTAATAATAAGACAGTTATTTAGACCAGGGGGTGCAACATATTCCATTGGCGGGCCACCATTAAACATCGGAACAACTATTAGGGCCAGTCACTGTCAAAAATATGTGAATTGAGTCATAAATACATTGTGAATACATTTTTAAACAATGAAGACAAATAACATGGAACTGGGAAATTATAACACACATAACCCTATCAGTGAAGCCCTTTAGTATAGGTCAACTCACAGAAGATTATATTACGGTTACGAACAAAATTCTAAATAAGCCTACACGGTAAAAAATTAAAAACGGTCATCACAGACCACTCTGACTGGTCTGGCGAGCCGGATTGTGGCCCTCGGCCGCCTGTTGCACGCCCCTGCTTTAGACCGCCACAATATATGTGTGTGTGTCTGATGGTAGCTAAGATGCTATTTTATTTCAATGTTTTAACATGTGTGTATATATATACAGTTGAGGAATGGGTTTAAATAATTGGAGAAATACCTAATCTCTGTAAATTCGCCTGGTTTGTTCTTGACCGTTTGCCAGCTGCTGAAAACATATGGCCAACCTCAGGATCGTCATCATCATCATGAACACTATCATCATCATCAACAGAACCACCATCAATGTCATCACCGTCATATACATCAACCTCAAGAACTATTACTACACTACAAACCATAAAACCATAAACTTTAATCATATATACAAAGAATAATCAACCACATTATGTCCACAGCAAGAACATCAACTATGGCAAACACGAAACAATCTACCTCTGGCAGTTGATAAAAACAGACATTGCTATATTTACAGACAACTAGTTTTAGCTGGAATGAAATTAGTTCGCTGAATTCTTCAAGTTGTTTAAGGCAACGTTTAATAGAAAAGTAGTGAGATAAATATTAGACTAAAAGGTTAAATAAATAACTAATAAAAAAGGTTTGAAAACAAAAATATTATATGTGTGTGTGCGTGTGTTTGAAGATACATATGCAACGTATGTTCACATAGCCATTTCAATAGACACAAGTAAGTGCATACAAATTTGCTTAGGGCCTCATTTAATAGTAGCAAGATGAAAATTAGAACATGATATATATATATGTATATATATATATGTGTGTGTGCGTGTGTGCAAGCTTACACTCATACACCCACTATAAATCAAGCAAGACCCATATCTTGACCAAGTTAATGTAACTAGACGATTCTATCTTCCTTTCCTTTATTTATAAGCGAGTTGCTGAACAGTGTCCACCTACAATAGACTCTATCCATATCCGAGTGACGATACAAAGAATATTTCATTCAAAACTTGTCGT
>OZ024755.1:29804887-29807387 GCA_964016885.1 Eledone cirrhosa
TTTTTACCACTGCCGAAATTCGATCTCGCTGAAATTATATATATATATATATATATATATATATATATATAGAGACAGTCAATTGAGAAGATCCTAAACCTCATTCGATCAACGAGAAAGGTGGAGCTCGTGAAATCGGACCGAGGAAACAATGTTTCCATTGGTATTTCCAATTGCTAATGCTATCTGTCGGTCGCAAATCCACGCCATCGAAGTCACAACCTGACGATTGCGAATCCAATTCTCTAACCACTCGGCCACGCGCCTTTTCCGAATATTAAAAATAAAATTCTCATTTTATTTTTAAAATTCGGCAAAGCCAGCCGTAACTTGCTCGGTATGCAAAAGAGGCTATTCAGCCGATGTATACTTAAGAAATTACTATATATTTTCAACCGTTCAACACATTGGCAGAGAGGTATACAGTCCTGATGAAGCGTAATGACCCAGAAAGATGTTGATTGTTCCTCAAAGCCAGTGTTGATCAAACTGGTGACGACCACTCACCGGCACGGCACAGCTTCTAATCGGGTTCGTTTATTTACAAACGTATCAAACATTATTATTGTTCGATATAACCCATTCGTACATATGTATATGTATGAATATGTGTGTGTGTGTGTATATATATATATATATATATATATAGATAGATATAGATATATATATATATATATTATTCAGAATATTAATAAATGAAGACATTCACATAATAATACTGGAATTGAACCATCAAGACCGTTGAGGTATGTCATACATCAATTCATGTATTTTATCTGACGAGGACGTACTGAAAAACAGCACAGTACCTTAGAAATATATATAATAAAACATATATTTTGATTATGTGAATGTCTTCATTTATTAATATTCTAAATAATATTAATAACTCCAGAAAACCAACTGTAGAGTGCTTTTAATCTATTGTAAAACTATATTCATTGAGTAATCAATGATCCATATTAATCTTTGGTTATATATATATATATATATATTTAAAAATAGTGAACATAATTTCTCTGGTGGTGGTTTTTCTTTAAAGATGAAATGTTTTACAAAATGTAGCTGTAGATATTCTTTTGGGATAAATAATTTTATCAAAAATCTAAAGGTTCTTGCTTAAAGCAATGTTCGAAATAAATTGCCTCGTATGTACTTCTTTTTAATATAGTTTTGGCACATATCCGGAGAGAGAACTCTGTCAAAAAATTGCTTTAAGCAAGAAATTTTAACATTCGTATCAAACTCTTGATCACTAAAAAGTAACTAGAACTACGTTTTGTCAAACATTTGTTGTAGAGAAAATAGCAACCATAAGAATAGTAATTTTCATATATATATATATATATATATATATATATATATACATTCATGTATACATCGCTATTTCAGAGCACCAATCCTAATACCTAATTTTTGCTGGACCGGCAATCGCTCTGTATAATCAGCTCCTGATTATAAGAATCCAGCTTCTATAATTTTCGGCGAAAGCGGGGATTGCGTGCTCTGATGATCGCCAACAGCGTGAAACAGACTGTTAGCTTCTCTCCTTTCTTTCGCCGAAAAGAAGTAAGTGACATAGTCAGTACTTTAAAACCGATAGCGTATGGTCTTCAAAATGTTTTTAATTAAACATACGGTCTATTGCCAAATATACTATACACAGAGAGAGAGAGAGAGAGAGAGAGAGAGAGAGAGAAAGAGAGAGAAAGAGAGAGAAAGAGAGAGAGAAAGAGAGAGAGAGAGAGAGAAAGAGAGAGAGAGAAAGAGAGAGAACAAAGAGGGTGTGGTAAGATACCAGGTGGATTATAACGCACCAAAGTACTTAATACTTAGGGTAGTAGAGTGGGTAACAGGAAAAGAGTCAGGACCTCGACATTTGAGCTCCGGCCATTTCAACAGCAGTTCGGATCTAGCTTTCGAAACGGCCGGAGCTCAGCCGTCGGGGTCCTGACTCTTTTCCTATATATATATATATATATATATATATATATATATATATATATATATACATATATATATATATATACATATATATACATATATATATATATACATATATATATATAAATATATACATATATATATATACATATATATACATATATATATATATATATATATATATCGCACGTTCTTTCTACGTATTTCAATTTCGCTTTCTCTGATATCTGTAATTATTTATTAATCTTCCTGTCTTTTAATATGTATTCTTTTTTCTCCTCCACCACATTTGACTCTTTGGCCAAATCCCCCCTAGGCACGCGCAAATACTCGCCCTTTGGCACGGCATGTCATTCCATCCTGTGTTTATATTCTAATGGACGTATGACGATGAAAATCTCTCAATTTTTCACAGAACTTTAAGTCAAAATGTCGGTATCTCTGAGCCCAACGTGTATCAGATACTTCACAGATTATCAAGAAATACCACACATGACACTATATATGAGCAAACATATAAACTGGAATATTCGCATTTTAATAAAGTAATGGTTTG
>OZ024755.1:29819887-29824887 GCA_964016885.1 Eledone cirrhosa
ATATATATATATACACAGTTCAAGAGTAACCAATCTTAAAGAGAGAGATGGTGGTAGGAGAGGAGATAGGAGAGGAGAGATTGGTGAATTAGTTAGAAGCCAAAGCGTAAAGGCATGTGCTCAATGTTCAATATGCAGTGGAAGGCAGCTAGGTGGCTGGGTTCATGCAGAAGTTAGGTGCACAGAGCTGAAAATATTCATTACTTAAGCAAAACAAGACCACAGATTTCACATTAATATTATTATTATTATTCTCTACATTCCTTACATCAAACTAAAATATGTTACAATCTTTTAATAATGTCTTCCTTGTGAAATCTGTGGTCTTGTTTTGCTTAACTAATGAGGGAACAATTTCATAGCAACGTATTTTATATCGTCCCTGGATGAATAAAAAAACAACTCAGTTAACTTTGACGGGAATTGAACTCAGAATCTATAAAGTTAATTATAACAAGGTATTTTATCTTTCACTGTATTGAATCTACTGCCACCATCGCAAATAGAATACGAAATACGAAGGCGTAAAGTAACTGTTCGCGTTTGACTGAACAAAAGTTGGTGGCATATATATTAACGAAGACAATGGATGAGGAAAATAACATGGAGATATTCATTGTAACCAATAGCTTGGAACATTGTTCTGGTTCAACGGTGATAGATTACCTGTAGACATATCAGGAATAGAACGACTGCTAGCAGATTGCTGTAAAGTAGAAATTCCTTTCTCTTCTCACGAAGCAATTATATCAAAAGTTGTTACTTAATGTATATACGCCAGGACGGAGGGGGAGAGAGAGAGAGAGAGAGAGAGAGAGAGAGGGAGAGAGAGAGAGGGAGAGAGACACAGGCGACGAAGAGAAACTGAAATACAAACACAGAGAAAGTGTTCATAATCATATGTGAGAGTGTGTAAGGAAGGAAGGAAGGAAGGAAGGAAGGAAGGAAGGAAGGAAGGAAGGAAGGAAGGAAGGAAGGAAGGAAGGAAGGAAAGAAGGAGCCGGTTAGTTAAAGTATAGTAGTGAACAAATACCTAATAGTTAAGTTCCTCCAATTTTTTACATTAATGTACACAATCAAACATGTGATCCACATGACAGGGGCAATGTGTCCGAACACGGAAGAGGCCGAACTCACGCAGTCATCGCCCCCATCTCTCTCTCTCTCCCTCCCTCCCCCCCATCTCTCTGTATAGTGAGCTAATGGGGTCGCACGTGCTGGTGGCCGCCCCCACATCTCCGGTGGACAGAATGGAGAAGGTGTTTCCTCCGGAGGATGATAAGGGAGATGTGCTGGAAGAGTCATTCCATCATATGTTATATATTGTGAAATAATATTAAGAAATGAATAAATAATTGGATTAGACTTAACATGGTCAAATTTGCTTCCCGCTTGATTTTCTCGAAATTAAAGCCATTTCAGGCTTCGTCTACTTATATACAATACAATAAAACTGTGGTTGTCTGTCTGTCTATCGATTTTCGGCACACATCTCCTCTTAGAATCTCTCACGGAATTGCACCGAAATTGCTATACTTGTACATTGAGCCCTAGCGAAGACATCGGAAAAAAAAAATTTCAAATTCACCCAACCTATGTGACGAAATCGAATATAATGTATCGATTTTTGAGCGTAAGTGATCAGTTATTTCCCTTTGTTCTGTTTACATTGAGCGTCTGCGTGCAAAAATTAAAAAAAATTACGCTGGCTTTCTCAGCGTTTAAAATGACATTAACACAATACATTTCCATTTAAAAGCCTTTTTAAAACAATATTTTTACTTGAAAACAAGTCTATTTAAAGACTACGTAAAACAAGCAAATATTTCGTTAAAAAAAGCAAAAATTATATAAGTTTATTTAAAATATATGTATCTGTAAATTTCGTTAGGCGTGCAGACAGACTTTAAGCCAAAAAAGAAACTTAACATTGTAACTTTAACACAGCTACTGAGCGACCCCGAGCAACGCCGGGCTTTACTGCTAGTATACAATACAATAAAAAGTCATATGAAACCATACTTTCAAATGTTCATTTTATACCTAGAAACCTTTGTGTGAATGTCCTGGATCTTAGATGTTAGAAACTATCCCATTTGTAGAGCGTTAAATTAATGTATATCATTGATGGTCGTGATACAGTTAACTGACATAGAGACGTTCAGAGGAAAAGTACATAGACCTATATTTTAGATAAATAGGATACATATCAATCTCCGAGTTACTTAGAAAATACATGAATAAATAATAGATATATTATATATTGAGATAGATAGATATACATATATATATATATATATAGGTACATATATATATACATATATATATATATATATATATATATATATAGGTACATATATATATATATATATATATATATATATATAGGTACATATATATATACATATATATATATATATATATATAGGTACATATATATATACATATATATATATATATATATATAGGTACATATATATATACATATATATATATATATATATATAGGTACATATATATATACATATATATATATATATATATACATATATATATAGACATATACATATATATATAGACATATACATATATATATATATATAGACATACATAGACATATACATACAAATATATACATATATACACACACACATATATATATATACACACACACACACACACTTATATATATACATACACACATACTCATATACCTAGACACACACGCACAAATATATATATATATATATATACGCAATGATACAGAGATATAGAACACGACCAAGTTATAAGAAATAAGTATTAAAGAATAATATACGTTTGACAGAATATAATAGATTATTATACCATATGATATGTAGCATATACTTAGAAACAAAAGTGAAAGAATAGAAAAAATTGAAACAAAATAAAATAGAAATATGAAAGAATAAATATCCCATAACTCGTCGTGGAGTCAAACGGCGTATCTAGGGCACTTTTAAACCTGGTAGTGCCCAACCCTCTCCAGATCTGAACACAGCCGTTTTTTTTTTTTGTTTTGTTTTTTTTGTTTTGTTTTTTTCGATAGAGGAAGAATCGCTCCCAGAATTAGACTGGTACTTGTTTTTATCGACCTCAAAAGGATGAGATGCAAAGTTAACCAACGGGAGCGTTTGAACTCAGAGCGCGCCCCCAAGCGTTGCGACGAATACCGTAAAGCATTCTATCCGACGTCTTTTTATCGACACTGCCAAAAATAGGTATAACTTTCATTCTGTAAAATCTCCCCATTTTTGCCTCATTTCAACCCGTTTGGGGGCACTTTTGATCATGGTACTTCCCGTTTGCGTTTTTCGAGGTTGGCAGGTCTGCAATGGCTGCGTAATGAGGTGATCCTCGAAGGAGGATATCCAGTTACAGTACCACGTCAAGTAAGCAAAGGATATCAAATCGAACCAAGGAAACGATATTTCCATGTCTTTCCATCACTGGTTTTATCTGCCGGATGTACCTCTTGGGGTAAAAAAATAATGCGAAATAAAATATTTTGATCAGGATTATAATTGATTCTACTTTTGGCACAGTGTATTACTGGTACTTTATTTTATAGACCCTGTAAGGATGAAAGGCAAAGTTAACCTCGGCTGGATTTGAACTCAGACCATAAAGGGTCGTAACTCTTTGCTGCAAAGCATGGCGCCAGACACTCTACAGATACTGCCAATCAACCTCCTTTGCTCAAGATCATAATTGTTTCTACTTTGGGCCCAAGGCCAGCAATTATTCCAGTGCATTACTGGTACTTTATTTTATCGACCCCGTAAGGATGAAAGGCAAAGTTAACCTCAGCGGGATTTGAACTCAGATCATAATGCGCCGTCATTACTCACAACAATCGAATTCATGACCTTATGTGGATCACACACTTTCACGCGCGCACACAGACTCGTGCGCGTGCGCGTGCGTGTGTGTGTGTGTGTCTGTGTGTGCGTGTGTCTATGTATGTAGAAGTAGTTTATATACTGCAAATATTGACGTTTATTTCAAATCAGTTCTAACTATTAACTGTGAAGAAATTTTTCAAAGATTTTAAGTGAGAAAATCATTAAATCTGTTATTTGAAACGTAATCTGATTTTTAAACTGTAGAATATTATGTCTAATTATTTATGTGTTCATATATTTAATGCAAAAAATCGATGTGAGACGAGATAATTTCTATATTTATTTATTTATTTATTTAACATAGCATCTATTGCTTACTCTGTATTGTTTTTCACATAGTAATTTAAAAATAAAATTAAAATGAATACTTTTGTTTTGTGCTGTCTGTTGAATTGTCTATTGTAGACATGATTTCAATAATCCATGACTGATATGTGTGTGTGTGGTGTGGTGTGGTGTGGTGTGGTGTGGTGTGGTGTGGTGTGGTGTGGTGTGGTGTGGTGTGGTGTGGTGTGGTGTGGTGTGGTGTGGTGTGGTGTGGTGTGGAGTGTGTGTGTGCGAGCGCGCGTATATATATATAGTGTAGGTTGTACGATGAAATACACATTCCAAAACGCGTCCACGTGCGTGCACACACACACACACACAAATCCTGTCTGAGGAGCAGATCGATACTGGAGCCGGGTCCATAACTCCTATGGGTCACCTTGAGCCAATCCTCTACGAAACGCACGTAACAGGTCGATACGCAATAAATATTTCTCATATGTAAACGAATCTTCCTCGTTATTTTCTATTATATATATATATATATATATTGGGACAGCGCTATATACATACCATTATTTGTTCATGGATAATAATATAAGACAACGTAGAAACTGTAGAACCTGGTCGCCAAGAGTTGAAGATATTATCAACAGCCAAAGAAGTGACAAACGTCTCAGTGAGTTGAGCAGTGAGTTGAGCAGTGAGTTGAGCAGTGAGTTGAGCAGTGAGTTGAGCAGTGAGTTGAGCAGTTTGAGCTGAGGTTTATATCCCAAACACACCTAGTAATTTTGAACAGAATTTCAA
>OZ024755.1:29829887-29847387 GCA_964016885.1 Eledone cirrhosa
AAGGCCAGCAATTATGGGGGAAGGGAAAGTTGATTTGACCCTGTAGGTTACTGGTACTTTATTTTATTGACTCCGTAAGGATGAAAGGTAAAGTTAACCTCAGTGGGGTTTGAACTCAGTATGTAAAGGGTCGTAATCTATGCTGCAAAGCATAATGTCCGCCACTTTACCCGACACTGTAATAATAGTAAAAAAACAAATAGATGATAATAATTGTTTCTACTTTTGGCACAAGGCCAGCAATTACCCCAGTGCATTACTGGTACTTTATTTTATAGACCCCGTAAGGATGAAAGGCAAAGTTAACCTCAGCAGGATTTGAACTCAGATCAGAAAAGGGCGTAACTCTGTGCTACAAAGCATGTTGTCCGACCCTCTACAGATACTGCCAAACCACCAATAATAAAAATATATATTCGAATGAGAAATGAAAGAGGGAGATGAATTAGAGTAAAATAAACTAAATATACTAGTAAAGGTAAAGATGAAAAAACAAAATAATAATAACCGTTTCTACTTTAGGGACAAGGCCAGCAACTCTTGGGGAGGGTAAAGTCGAATAAATCGACCCCGGTGCAAATAATTGTTTCTACTTTAGGCACAAGGCCAGCAAATACCCAGTACATTACTGGGACTTTATTTTATCGACCCCGTAAGGATGAAAGGCAAAGTTAACCTCGGCGGGATTTGAACTCAGACTGTAAAGGGACGTAACTATGCTAGAAAGCATGGCGTCAAACCCTCTACCGATACTGCCAATTCACCGATACTGCCAATTCACCGCCCCGGTGCAAATAATGGTTTCTGATTTAGTTCACAACACCATCAATTTTAGGGGAAGAGAAAGTCGATTAAATCGAGCCCAGTGCATTACTGGTACTTTATTTTATTAATCACGTAAAGATGAAAGTCAAAGCTAACCTCGACGGGGTTTTAACTGTGTATGTAAAGGGCGGTATCTACATGCCACGAAACAAGTTGTCCGACGCTTTACCGATACTACCAAGTATGATAATGGTGTTGATAGTGATAATAAAATAAAATAAAATAAAATAAAATAAAACAATAGGTTAGATCAGCCATGTCAAACATGCGACTCGCGGGCCGCATGCGGTCCTTTACAAGCACACTTGTGGCCCGCACAAACATGTTTTATCTTCGTAGCATAAAGTTTTAAAAAAATAGTTGTGGTGTGTGGCCCTCAGACAACACATGTGACCCATGTGGCCCTCCTGGGACCCTCAGTTTGACATGCCTGGGCTAGATGACACCGAAGACAAGAATACCTGTAGGCGACGTAGCCTCAGCGCGTGTTTGCGCATCATCAGCCACGGCATGCCCAGCCCTCCGTTAGAAGGGTGTTGACAGCAGATGGATCTCCTCACTAATGGAGTATGTTTCTTCGAGACCCACTCACTGACAATTCAGTCGGGGAGTCAATCTATACAATGGTAGATTTTTTTAAACGAAAAGCTTTGCTTTTTATAAGCAAAAAGACAAAAACTTACCAGCGAGACTGGCACACAACTTGCTCTATCTCAGATAGACAGACAGACAGACAGACAGGTAGGTAAGGTAAGTGGGTAGGTAGGTAGGTAGGTAGGTAGGTAGGTAGGTAGGTAGGTAAATAAGTACATAGGTAAGTATATATTCAATTTTATCAGCAGCTCCTATTTTCTATTCATTTCTTTTTTTTTTTTTTTTTTTTTTTCATTTTTAATTCAATTTACATAGAAATGTTACTTTTATTTTCGTTTTTGCTGTTTGTTTTAACCTTTCAAAGTTAATTTCCATTTCTTTTGACTAATTTATTTCTATTAAATTTATCTGTGGTCCCTAAATCGATAAGATCAAATTTTTACTCATGTCTTTCGTTGATTTCGCAAGCGTTTAGTGTTATTGATTTATAGTCCTCTTTTAAATTTATTATAAAGAAATTAGTCGAAGGAAAACTAGATTAATGTAACACGCAATGAAACGTATTTAGTGCTTCTACAATACTAATTACTTACATAAAATCCGAATTTCTCGTATTTATCGATGAAATGCTAAAAGTTAAAATTAAAACTGGTGACGAAATTATTTACTTTTTCGCTAGAACGAAAGATTAGAGAGAAAATTGACACCGTTAAATGGAGCCACAGGGAAATAAAAGAGAGTTGGATCCAACCATACCGTAATAACAAAGAACAGTCAACCTTTCTCACATTTTAAATAGATCTTGCATTTTTAAAAAAAGATTTCTTTCACCAAAAACTTACTAAAGACCAAGAAGATTTAACAGTTTTTCTTACTTTATATAAACTACAGCAAACAATAGAAATTATTGAAGATTAAGACGTGGCTTAGTCGTTAAGATGTGGGATAGAATATCTATGGTATTTGTTTTGGAAATCTTTACTCTGAGTTCAAATACGTTGAGGTCAGCTTTGCCTTTTATCATTTAAGGTTCAATAAATAAAGATCCTATCCAGTACTGGATTGTTTCCTCTCTCTCCAAACTTAAGTACCCGTATATGTCACCGATGTAACAGGTTATACTTAACTCGTCCGATGGACTGAGTGCTCTTCTTACACTTGAATATTTCTACCAAACTTGTACTACAGTATATATATATATATATATATATATATATATATATAAAGAGAGAGAGAGAAAGAAAGAGAGTAAGAAGGAAAGAAAGAGAGAGTAAGAAGGAAAGAAAGGGAGAGTAAGAAGGAAAGAAAGGGAGAGTAAGAAGGAAAGAAAGGGAGAGTAAGAAGGAAAGAAAGGGAGAGTAAGAAGGAAAGAAAGGGAGAGTAAGAAGGAAAGAAAGGGAGAGTAAGAAGGAAAGAAAGGGAGAGTAAGCAGGAAAGAAAGAGAGAGTAAGAAGGAAAGAAAGAGAGAGTAAGAAGGAAAGAAAGAGAGAGGTATACTTTATATGTTTCAACATGCGTTTTCAGATAAGAAATCCTGCAAAACAAATTAAATAACGAAGTATATATATATATATATATATGTGTGTGTGTGTGTATTCAATAAATGTAATTAAGATCTAACACTTGGTCCTTTTTATTATTAGTAGTATTACAATCTGCTTAGTACAACACCACTATACCTACTGGAAACTACTACTCGAGTGCCCACTCTGGTGAACCTACAGTAACTGGACGTTACAATCCATATATATATATAACGGGATTATAAACACGTAAATATTTGGGATTATTACATTTGCTAAGGTAACATTCTTTTGTTATCTTAACATTTTTAATTATCTTTCTAGTGCATTGTTTGGTTTTCAAAATTATTTTCATTTGTGTTTTATATATATATATATATATATATATATATAAGGAAAAAAGATGAAATCGAAAATGCAATTGGGGTCTTTTTAAATATATATTTATTTGGTTCCTTTACCGGTTTCGCAGTTTTGTGCTTTTCAAAAGTAGAATTGAGATGCGAGAAAAACTACGAACCCTCCATCTCAATTCTACTTTTGAAAAGCACAAGAACTGCGAAACCGGTAAAGGAACCAAATAAATATATATTTTTTTTAAAAAGACTCCAGTTGCATTTTCGATTCCATCGTTTTTCCTTATACTTTCACTCGTGTAGGACATCTCGTTTTTTTTTTTTTTCATTTTGTAAAAAAAACACTTTCTAATATATATATATATATATATATATATATATATATATATATAATAAGAGAGATGGTTTTATTTGTACTAAAGATGAAGGAATAAAACCGTCTCTCTCATTTACTGTAATAAAACTCCGATGAACGAAAAGCAGGAAGTGCTTCACGTCTGTTTAAGAATAAGTCGGCAGATGTTTAATCAACCAACTTTCTTCAATTGAAATATATATATATGCATAACAACAAAAGAAGTGTGGTAAGGAACCCGGTTGACCATAAAGCACCAGAGTACTCGGATCTAGCTGTCGAGACGGCCGGAGCTCGTCCCGACTCTTTTCACACACACACACACACACACATATATATATATATATATAAAACTGAACCTGGACCTGGACCTGAACCGATAAGGTCTGGTTTCTTGGGTATATCACTATTTATAAAACAAATTTTATATTTTATCTGACGAGGGCGTGCCAAAATGTTGGTACCCTTGAAATATATACAATAAAATAAATATGGTTTTATAAATGTAGTTTCCTTTTATTAATATCATTGATATTATACTCCAGAAAAACTGTAGAGTGCTTTGAATCTGTTATAAATAAATTTATTGAATAACCAACAAATTAAATATCTCTTTGCTTATATATATATATATATATATTATATATAGTAAGAAAGAGTGGAATGCAGAGATTGATGACGCATGTACGTGTTAAACAGATCAGATTTCCTTTATCTTTCGCAAGAATAAAAAGAAAACTTACAAATTCAAAGGAATTATATGGAATGTATTTATATTTGAATATTCTTTAAATGGTAGGCATTGGGGCTATTTAAAAGTACAATATACCGAACTAAGACAAACAAAAACAGACATGTTTGAAGTAATCGCCTCAACCACTTTGCGAAGAAAACAATATATAAAAAAATTACAAACCAGTACATAGTGTTACCATGGTAACGTGTAGAAATATGGTGTCGTGTAATAGAAATGAAACATCGAGATCGATCGTAAGGAATATTTGCTTCTGATATCAGCTTTTTATTGCTGCTATTATTATTATTATTATTGTTGTTGTTTATTTCTTCTTGTTTTTTCTAATTGTTGCTGTTATTGTTGTGGTGGTGATGATAGTGCTTGTGGTGGGAGGTGTTAGTGATGCTGGTGGTGCTGGTTTTGTTGGTGGCGGTACTGGGGGGTGGGGGGGATGATGATGCTGGTGCTCGTGTTGGTGGGGGGTGCTGGTGGTACTGGTGGTGGGAGTGAAGGTGATGGTGGCGGTTGGTGTAGTGGTAGTGGTCGTCGTGCTTGTGGTGATGGTGGTCTTGGTCATGTTGATAGTACTGTTGGGGTTTGGGTTGTTGGTGTTGGTCATGGTGCTGGTGTGTTTGTATATTTTAGTAAGATATCTAACGACCCATGCAAAAATCTTTATTTGTTAATCTAATATATTCCGTCATTTTTCTTCTTTATTCATTCATCATTTCTTTCTGCAGTTTCCACAAGTCACCATTTTCAATTATGAAGGCAAATGTTTATATAGAAGACGACGATAGATGCAGTTGAATTTAAGCAGCTTTTTTTTTTTTCAAGCTTCCTATTACTGAAAATAACCATAAAGAGGAGGTTTACAGAAAGCAGTATTTTGGAGAGAAACTGCCCAGCAACGAATATTCAGCAAACAGCGATCCAGGTCTTTTGTCCTTTTTGCCAAGATTCCATAAGGTCATTAATAGACTTTTACGGCAGAAATTCAATGGAAAAATATTCACAAGAACACTAAAAAGGCTAATATTGTTGGTTCCAAATTTAATCACAATGCCAGCAATGTTGTTCAGAAGGAGGGGAGAATCGATTACTTCGATCCTGTTACCTGATTGGTACTTTATTTTTATAGAATTTGGTTGGAGGAAAAGAAAATTTTACCTCCTCGGGATATGAATTCAGAACGTAAAGAGCCGTTAACTAAATGCTGCAAAACATTTTGTTCGATGCTCTAACGCAGTCACGGGCAACCTGCGGCCGCGAATCTTCCTGAATGGCTCACCTAAGTCACCTAAGTGAAATCTTTCTGATTTTTTTTAACCCAAACTTTTCAGCCGTAATTTATCTTTCAATCATTTTTACGATCGAGGAAAACAACGTGTACGCATTCTGAAGAAACAAATCAAAACAACCTGAGTTACCGCCCTTTTTTTAATGTGGGCACGAATGTAAATTAACGCTTGCGGCCCGCCTGATGATGAGCCATATCTCATGCGGCCCGCTTCTCAAAGAAAGTTGCCATTCTAACACTATGAGAGATATTGATAATAATTGTTTCTACTTTTGGCACAAGGCCAGCAATTATCCCAGTACATCACTGGTGCTATATTTTATCGATCCCGTAAGGATGAAAGGCAAAGTTAACCTCAGCAGGATTTTAACTCAGAACGTAAAGGGGCGTAACTATGCTGCAAAACATGGCGTCCGACATGGTGTCTATTTTAGACAAACATTCAGTAATTTAGAGGAAGTTGAAAGTTGATTAAATAGATGTCAGTTCTTGACTATTTTATTTTAGCGATCTAAAAATGATGAAAGATGACACTAGGTCGATGTGTGTGGCGTGGTGGTACTGTGTAGGTCAATGTGTAGGTCAATGTGTAGGTCGATGTGTGTGGCGTGGTGGTAATGTGTAGGTAATGTGTAGGGCGTGCTGGTAATGTGTAGGTCAATGTGTGTGGCGTGTTGGTACTGTGTAGGTCGATGTGTAGGTCAATGTGTGTGGCGTGTTGGCAATGTGTAGGTCAATGTATAGGTCAATGTGTAGGTCGATGTGTGTGGCGTGTTGGCAATGTGTAGGTCAATGTGTAGGTCAATGTGTAGGTCGATGTGTGTGGCGTGTTGGCAATGTGTAGGTCAATGTGTGTGGCGTGCTGGCAATGTGTAGGTCGATGTGTAGGGCGTGCTGGTACTGTGTAGGTCAATGTGTAGGTCGATGTGTGTGGCGTGCTGGTAATGTGTTGGTAATGTGCTGGTAATGTGTAGGTCGATGTGTGTGGCGTGGTGGTAATGTGTTGGTAATGTGTAAGTCGATGCGTGTGGCGTGGTGGTAATGTGTAGGTCGATGTGTGTGGCGTGGTGGTAATGTGTAGGTCGATGTGTGTGGCGTGGTGGTAATGTGTAGGTCGATGTGTGTGGCGTGGTGGTAATGTGTAGGTCGATGTGTGTGGCGTGGTGGTAATGTGTAGGTCGATGTGTGTGGCGTGGTGGTAATGTGTAGGTAATGTGTAGATCGATGTGTGTGGCGTGTTGCTAATGTGTAGGTCGATGTGTGTAGCGTGTTGCTAATGTGTAGGTCGATGTGTGTGGCGTGTTGCTAATGTGTAGGTCGATGTGTGTGGCGTGGTGGTAATGTGTAGGTCGATGCGTGTGGCGTGGTGGTAATGTGTAGGTCGATGTGTGGGGGCGTGTTGCTAATGTGTAGGTAATGTGTAGGTTGATGTGTGTAGCGTGTTGCTAATGTGTAGGCTAGAATGTCTAGCGGTATTTTCTCCGGTTCTTTTCGCTTTGAGTTCACATCTCACCAAAATCAACTTTGCCTCTCATCCTTTCTAGATCGATAAAATAAACAACCAGTCAAATACTAATTTCTCTCTCTCTCCTCATATATATATATTTAATTAGAAAGTGAACAACACAATATAAACTACTCCATTACCAAATGTTTCAGGACCCTAGACAGTATTAACATATGTCTAGTTCGTTCATCAGACAGAGGGGTTATATACATAGAGCATTCTTTTTTCCTTTGCTTTTTCTTCGGAAATACTTGACCTCTCTCTCTCTCTCTCAGAATTTGCAATATCCGACAAGATGGGGTTTCATAAAAAATGAATCAATTAATTTATCAAAATAAAAGGATACCTAAAATATACAACGGGAAACCACATGTGTGTGTGTTCTTCTAAGAAGATTCCACTAAAAGCACTTTACTTGCCAAGAAAGTAATCCAAGGTGTTTCATTGATCTTATGAGTAACCAAACAGAGGGTCTCTGGCTAAATCATATTTTTATTTTTCGAGACAAGAGAAAGTTTTAATGCTGTAATCTTACAAGTATATACCTTTGAAGTCAATTACAACTACAAGATTTATCTAAATCAAATCATCTCTAAAAAAAATCTATAAATCAATAAATAAAAAGGTGCTTCCTACGCATCAATTAATTAAACATAGTTGAGATCATTTTATCCCTATTAAGTCTAATTAATTGACACGTAGGGGCTTTAAGACATCGAAAAGGAATTATGTTGCCATTTTCATCTGAAACTAATCGGACAAACAAGGACATTTGTAAATTTAAAAGATGAAAGTTTAAACAAAGAAAACTTTTTAAAAATCAAACATGGAATGAATTTCGAGATAATGTTTTCTCTTTCTAATTTTCTTCATATTTTGCGTTTTGAAAAATCTTAATTTGTATTAATCACGTTATGATGGCTTTGTTATGTTAATAATAATAATAATAATATTTGATGGATTAAAAATTTTAATTAACTATTTTCTGATATCTGTCGATAGTGAGTTTGGCAAAACGCGATCAAAAACTTCAGTTGACATAACATAATGGAGCATATGGCTGACTGACATTTAGTATTTCGTGTTTGTCTTTCGATAGCTTCAGTTCAAATCATTTCAGTCGACATCGTCAAATGTTCTTGCATTTTTCAATACTATAAGTAGCTAGACAAAACGTGACGTTCACTTAAAAAATTTTTTTTTAAATCATGTACACTTAAAATAATTTTTACAGCTAGCTCGCTCTCTCTCTCTCTCGCTCTTTTTCAATCTACTCTCTCACAACTACTATCTCTCTCTCTATCGTTCTTTCTCTATATCTCGGGAAGCCGTGCTCCGATTTACGCGAAACTTGTTTTATTCCATGTGTATTCCGATTTCAGGGGCAACTTCCTTTCAAAGTATTTTCCCAGTATGCGCCGTTTTAGCTGTATTAAATAACAGACAAGACACAATCACAGAGTTTAGTGGTATATAGATAAATAGTGACAAATAATTTCTAACCAAGCAACATTTTCGCCGGCGGAGTTTAGAAGATTATATCAATCATATTACTTGACTGGTGTTTTATTTCATTGACTGCAACAGATCAGGGGCAAAGTTGAATTAAATGACAAACCACATAGCGCATAATATTTTTCTGTCACTCTGCCGATTGTGAAAATCCTCCTCCTATTTCTATATTAGTAAAATACTGGTGTCGAGCTATGGACCAACAGGCTGTCCACTTCAGTAAAATCATATGAACTTGCCCCCAGAAAATTTATAGTTATATGGTAGATGTTGGAGAGTGCTCACAACTGGTCATTGTTGTTCTTGTTGCCATTTTTTTGTTGTTGTTGTTGTTGCTTAGATTTAAGCCAACGTTAATAGATAAAAAAAACTTTCTGCAGTGATCATCGCGTCGCTTTTGTGTATGAAGGACTAGATTTTTCAACGTATGCTTTATTTTATAGATTATTTCGTCAAGACCTCTTTCTGAACAGCAAAAACTGTCGGAGGAAAGAGAGAGTGTTATTCTTAGGCCGATAATTTTACCCTATTTTGCAATGGGGTGGACTTTTCGAAACGAATCCAATGACCAAGCATTGCTGTTGAACCAGATGAGTGATTAGGTTTACCACCCAAGAGATGGAACGATGTCTCAAACGCACGTCCACAGTTTTCGTCACCCAAATTCCACTCTTATAGCAATGGTCGATTGATACTATAGAAGATGGTGCCACGTAGTTACGCAATTACTAACCTTACAGCCGTTTCTACGATCAATTATTAAAGACGTTAGTGTGTGATTTGAGAGTGATTTGTTTGTTATTTCTAGCAAAAGAACAACCATGTTTAGGCTCTCTTTGGCTCGTCTATAAAATTTTATACGCCATGAAAGTCATTTCTGTTATCATATCCGGTTGAAGTTACAATGTTTACGATCACGATTTTGCGCATTCTGTTTAATCATACCAACTAAATTTGATAATTTGCTTCTAACGAAGAAATCAATAATTTTATGAGGGCTGTGTTGAAAACGTATATTCAAATCACGTCTTAATTATCAAGAAGGAGTTCTAATTTTCAGTTTATATGATGTGTTCAGGATGATATGAATTCGGTAGGTTTCCCATTTTTTAAATTATATATGAATTTTATCTAATTTAATGGCGTGAATAATAATCAATATTATTGTTTCACGAATGAAATTAATAAAATAAATTTTGACAGTAATAATACGGCTTCTCATTCTTCCGAGATATTAGAAACCATACAATTTGCACGTTTTTATTATTCCTTTCATTACATGGCGTCCTATAATTGTTGTGTAGACGAACCTCTGCGCTACTCAACTAGTCATATGGCATGCTGTTAGTGGGACGAATATATTAACTAAACGAAATTTGCAGATTATCAGCCAGTGAAGGAATGAATACAACCAGTTTCCATATCTCCATTCAATAGAAAGTCAATTAAAATAGATGTGAAGCTAGGTGTTACGTAGAAATAGAGACTGTAGTATATTTCACCGCTTTAAAACCGTTTGTTGCTCAAGAACAGATCTGAAATAAGAGAATATTTAAACTGCAACCATACTAAAAGACTGCATTCATATCAACCTCGGTACGTATATTCGTCTGCTACTTACTTTATCGATCTCTATTTTATTTAAGAAATTTTAGCCTGATAGTTGGGTTTAAAAGCCTCTAAGAAATGGAAAAAGATGAGTATTTACGTACATGTACGTAAATACCCATCGTGGGTTGAATATGTCGGCCACACAAATGGGATATAGCGGTATTTGAACACAAGAATGCAAAGCTACAGTATGAGAAGAAGTGCCTTATGCTTCTTGCTTTGAGTTCAGTTCTTATTAATGTCAACTTAGCTTTTCATCCTTCTGGCATTGTTAAATATTGTGGGACTGTCTGACTTGATTCTTTGCATTCTTGTGTTCAAACACCGCTGTATCCCATTTGTGTGGCGGACATATTCAACCCACGATGGGTATTGACGTACATGTACGTAAATACTCATCCTTTTCCATTTCTTAGAGGCTTCTAAACCCAACTATCAGACTAAAATTTTTTAAATAAAATACTGAACTCGGCGAAATTCAAGTAGAGAAAGGAAAGGGAAGTAACAACGAAAAGCAAAGCACTTTAGACAGACACTCTACTGATTATGCAAATCTACGATCCTCACTGCTGTATTAATAATTCAATACAATACAAGCAAAACAATCAGTGGGATAATTTCCTTGGCAGCACATGAACTTATATTGGTGAGTAAACAAACGATTACAGAAACACTTACGTTGCCTACAAAATATGTAATCGAAATACAACGAGGCTATTAATATAGGCAGTTAATATTTCACCTTGTAGCTGACAGCATTAGTAATTATATCGATTAGATTTCTTTCACACAATCAATTGGCATACTTATTTTTCTGTGAATCGTTGTACATATGTGGACACGGAGCGAGGGAAAGAGGGAAGACAGCGAAGGAAAGGGGGAAGCGAGGGGGGGAAGAGAGCGCGGGGAAGAGAGCGAGGGGAAGAGAGAGAGGGGGGAGCGAGGGGGAGAGCGAGGAAGGGAGCGAGGGGAAGAGAGCGAGGGGGGAAGAGAGCGAGGGGGGAAGAGAGCGAGGGGGGAAGAGAGCAAGGGGGGAAGAGAGCGAGGGGGAGAATGAGGGGGGAGAGCGAGGGGGAGAATGAGGGGGGAGAGCGAGGGGGAGAATGAGGGGGGAGAGCGAGGGGGAAAGAGAGCAATGGCGGGGGAAAAGAGATAGACAGGGGAAACAGAGAAGGGAAAAGAGCAAAAGCGGAAGAGGAAGAGTTAAAGAGAAGGGAAAAGAGCAAAAGCGGAAGAGGAAGAGTTAAAGAGAGAGGGAGAAAGATACATACATAGAGAAAGAATAGATTTTGACGGAAATAAAGACTAATCAATAAACGAGTGAAAGAAACAGAGCAACACACAGACAGACACACGTGCCTGAGTATATCAGGTGAATTGGCAGCAACATAAAGATGTCAGATAGAACGATTTGCAGCGGTCACTTTGGAACTTTGTGCTCTGAGTTCAAATCCAGTTGCGGCAAAATTTGAATTATCAATTATCAATTCGAGGTCAATAAATATGAAACATTATTGGTCAATTATTCACCTATTCTCCTCTCTTTCTCTCTCCCTCTTACTCTCACACACACATTCTCACTCTCTTTTTCTCTGTGGTAGAAATTGGTTACAAACACACGCACATTGCAGTATCAGTAGAGGGTTGGACGCCATGCTTTCTAGCATAGTTACGTCCCTTTATGGTTTGAGTTCAAATCCCGTCGAGGTTAACTTTGCCTTTCATCCTGACGGGGTCGATAAAATAAAGTACCAGTAATCTACTGGGTAATTGCTGGCCTTGTGCCAAAAGTAGAAACAATTATATATTTATATATATATATATATACACACACACACACACACACACAAAATAAAATGGCATAGGCATTACAATACAACGGGAGGAAACATAATAGTACCACTGATGATGTCACAGATGAGTGACGTTAGAACTTTGATGTATTTGTAACCGTTGGTCAATCAATGATAAACATTGATTGCCAGATAAATTAACTATGGAGATATAAAAGATACAGAAGCGAAAACCAACCAAACAGTGAGTGTGTTCTGTTATTATTTCTGGCAATATTATAACAATATGACCCTCCCCAAGTATAATATATATATATATATATATATATATATATATATATATAAGTAGCAACACAACAGTTAGTTCACCATACCGAGATCAATTGTTTCACCTTATGCGGATCGTCAGCTCGGACTGGTCATTGTTATACGGAACAGGAAGAACAACCGCATGCGCAGGAACGGTCACTTCACCCAAGCGATACAAAACTACGGGCGAAAGGTGTAAGGGAGATAACTGCGAAAGTCTGGAAAAGATGTTCGAGTTGATTAGAAAATTAGAATCTTGTTGTTATTCAATCCGGAGCTTTGTAGTTATGTAAGAGGTGTTTCTAGACATGTGGACAACGCGAGAAGATTTCATTTCTTGAATTTAGGCAATCGCTATTGCGTAATTTCCTTAGAATATTTATCTATGACACCCTCCTACTGTTTTTAGAAACTTCGTAAATAATATCAGTACGAGTATGTCTAACCTCTCCTCTAATAATGCTATCTTTGACAGAGCGGCACCCTACTATAACACGGCGTTAGCTAACGGCGGCTTCTCGCAACCTATTACTTACTCCTCTACTAACAACAACAGCAATAAGAAAAGATATCGTAACAATAGATAAACTATCTGGTTCTCTCCTCCCTTCTCTCCTCCTTCTCACGTTAAAACTAATGTATGAAAAAATGTTACTACTACCAATCTCGTCCCACTACGGATATTACCTTCCAGTGTTCTACCTTTCTCGATATATATATATGAGAGAGGGGGAGATTATAGTAGAAATCGGTGAATTTGTGTAACAAGAAATCCAAGATTTTGTCAACATACAGTGGTTTTTTACTCCACATACGAATTACTATTCATCGTTTATCCTTTATATGTCTAAATAAACCTTATGCGATGTATCTACTAAAAATAACAACCGAATCTCTTTCAAATCATATTCTTCGGTCAACGACGAATTGAATACTATAGATTTCAGTAAGAAGCTTAGCCATGGATCAATTACGTTTCCATATATCTAATACATAGCAAATATCTGGAGTAAAGAACAATCATAAATAGCAGAGATTCTGGAGGAGTGATTTTGATATTTGGCAACCATGCTGACATATCTGGACAAATGTCACGTGCGTAAGACCTCATCAGTGACATAGTATTGTAATAAATGTCAGTCATTCTAATGTCGAGACATTACAACGATTACTAGTTAATGGAAACTGTCAGCATTTATTTCAATAACTATATATGTATATATGTGTGTGTGTAGATATATATATATGTGTGTGTGTGTGTGTGTGTGTATATAGATAGATATATACATGTGGATGTGTGTGTGTGTGTTTGTGTGTACATGTATGTGTGCATATATAGATATATACATGTGGGTGAGTGTGTGTGTGTATGTACATGTATGTGTGAATATATATAGATATATACATGTGGATGTGTGTGTGTGTTTGTGTGTACATGTATGTGTATATATAGATATATACACGTGGAAGTGTATGTGTATTTGTGCATGTATGTATATATAGATATATACATGTGGGTGAGTGTGTATGTGTATGTGCATATATAAATATATACATGTTGGTGAGTGTTCATGTTTGTGTGTGTGCGTGTGTGTTTGTGTGTACGTGTGTGTATATATATAGATATATACATGTGGATGAATGTATGTGTGTGTGCGTGAATGTGTGTATATATACATGTGGGTGAGTGTGTGTTTGTGCATGTACGTGTATGTGTTTGTATATAGAGATATATACATGTGTGTGTGTTTGTGTGTTTGTACGTGTACGGATGTGTGTGTATATATAGATATATACATGTGTGTGTGTGTGTGTGTGTGTGTGTGTGTGCGCGCGTGCGTGCATGCGTGCGTGCGTGCCCGCCCGTGTGCGTGTATATGCGTATGTGTGTCGATGCTATGTACGACGGGGATTTTATTGTATATTCTAAAATTTGTAATATAAGCTAAACTTACGATATTAATCTCGTAGCATCAAGTGTAAACAAATTAAAACAAAAGCTTTTATCTCTCCAAAGCAAAAATGTTTGTTCATCGAAGAATAAACAGCCGTATTTTTGTCATTGGAGAGATTGAGAGGTTATCCCGTTAATCAAACAACTAGGACTCTCTTTGTCAAAACCGACGGAGGTTCACTCCTTCATATATATATATGTGTGTGTGTGTGTGTAGTTTGGCTTGTTTTCAAAACAACTACACGTCTTCTAGATTTATCTTAAATATTTTGATATATGAGAGGAATGTTCGGTAGATTGTTTAGAACAGTAAAATTCCCAAAATCTTCCTGTAAGGTGTTTCAACATTTGCAAATCTCACCTTTCTAAATTTTATTATTTATCTGCAGTAGGGCGGTGGATTGGCAGTATCGGTAGAGGGATGGACGCCATGTTTTGCAGCAAAGATTTACGGCCCTTTATGATCTGAGTTCAAATGCCACCGAGGTTAACTTTTCCTTTCATCCTTACGGGGTCGATAAAATAAAGTACCAGTAATGTACTGGGTAATTGCTGGCCTTGTGCCAAAAAGTAGAAACAATTATTTACCTGAGTAGGGCGGTGGATTGGCAGAATTGGTAGAGGGATGGACGCCATGTTTTTTTTGCATAGAGTTACGGCCCTTTATGATCTGAGTTCAAATGCCGCCGAGGTTAACTTTGCCTTTCATCTTTACGGGGTCGATAAAATAAAGTACCAGTCACGCACTGGCATCGATTTAATCGACTTTCCCCTCCCCCAAAATTGCTGGCCTTGTCCCTATATAAGAAACCATTATTTACTTGCAGTGGATTGGCAGTATCGGTGGAGCGTCGGACATCATGCTTTTCAGCATAAATTTACGGCCCTTTACGTTCTGAGTTCAAATCCCGCCAAGGTTAGCTTTGCCTTTCATCCTTGCGGGTGGTGCATTACTGGTGCTTTATTTTATCGACCCCGTAAGGATGTAAGACAAAGTTAACCTCGGCGTGATTTGAACTCAGACGGTAAAGGGGCGTAACTCTTTGCTGTAAAAGCATGGCGTCCGACCCTCTACCGATACTGCCAATCCGCCGTCCTTATAATGCCCCTTATGATTAATGAACAAAAGCAAGAGAGGGAGATAGATAATGAAAGTGTCAGATAAACATAATTTGTCATTAGTGAGCAAGATACGGGAAAGAATAAAATTTCAATCCTTTTTTATTTCAGCCAGATATGTCAACATATAAAACGTATTTAAGATTGAGTAAGACTTCCTTGACTTCTAACTGGCCATATACCCTCAAAGTATTTTATCAAGAAAAGGTCTTATAGAATCACATTGGTGTTTGTGTGTAGACTATTCGGAAAATGGAGAGCATTATTTGTCCTAATAGAGGGCGGTGGGTTGGCAGTATCGGTAGAGGGTCGGACGCCATGCTTTGCAGCAAAGAGTTACGGCCCTTTATGATCTGAGTTCAAATCCAGCCGACGTTAACCTTGCCTTTCATCCTTACAGGGTCGATAAAATAAAGCACCAGTAATACACTGGTATAATTGCTGGCCTTGTGCCAAAAGTAGAAACAATTATTTGTCCTATTACACAAACTACACCTGAGAAAGCAAACATTTTCGAAGTGGTTTTTTAAAAGCAACTGAGACCTAGAGACGTAATTTGGAGGTTCCAGACCTGTCAACTCTCCCCGTCCGACGGGGAGTTCTCCCTCCCACATTCAGGTGGGTGAGAGATGTCTTCTCTTGTAAAAATGGCTTTAGCTTTCATTATGTAAAATCTCCCCATTTCTCCCTATTTTGAGGGCAACCTTTTTTTTCATGGTACTTCCCGTTTGGGTTTTTAGAGATTGGCAGGTCTGAGGTTCTACAAACTATAAATAAGGCTTCCAAAACATCGAGGCTACGAAAACAATTCAACAATTGTATTAGTGAGTAAAGAAATAATGGAGAGAGAATGCGAATAATTAGGTGCGCTGATAACTCATTATAAAATGGTGTTACAAAAATGAACGATTAAAGAAACAAAAGATTGTTGCCAGGGAGAGATTGAGATAAAATCACATGTTCTAATCACCACTAGATAATTTGACAGCTATTATTACATTTGATAATTAATAATTAGCAATCTCAAAATCCGATCGGAAATTGAACTTGAGTATTATTTACGCATGCAAATGGTGGTGAGACAAACCAAACGTCTGCCTTCATAAACACGCACATAATGGATACGAACACTCAGTATTTAACTATTACGTATACACAAATAACTGTATATACATACATCAAGATTCGATCAAATACATACATCAAGATTCGATCAAATATATACCATCCTACTCCGCTCAAAATCCTGTCATCTGCACTAAATGCGGCTTGATGTGTAATTCAGCATCTGGACTGAAGTGTTATTTAAGACATAACCATGAAAGGACAGTTGAACCCTGATACGCCGATATATGTAAGAAGAATTCATCGTGTGCGTGTGGTCGTTATTATTGCTACGTAATGAGTCTTATTACTCTGGAGTTCCATCTGTGCATTCACAGAATGATATCTTCTCTGGTGACTAGATGCAGAAGAACTTTTTTTTTTTTTTTTTCGATTTGACATATAATTCTTCGCCCACTTATTCCTGAGAGGGTCGTGGGGGGGGCAGAGTACTCCAGCAAGACCTGTCAGAAGCAACCGTATCCAACTGATTCGGCTGGGTCCCCAAGCGAAACTAGCGAAGCACATGGATGTTATCCAACCATCTTGCTCAGGGTCTACCTCTGGGTCTCCTACCAGTTAATTTCGCCCGTAAAATCTGTCCACCGATTATTTCTTGAGACATTCTAACCACTTGCCAATAGTATCAGAGCTATGATCTCTCAATTTGGATAAGTAGTGGCACTACCTGGAGTGACTCTCCGATTTCCAAGCTACGCACTCTATCGAGTAACATTACTCGAAAGACCCTTCGAATTAATCTAATTTCGGCTGCGTATATTCGCGATCGTATTCTTTCGGTCATTACCCAAGATTCATGATCATAGGTAAGGGTTGGCACTAATACCGAAGATGGCGAGTTTGACTTTGACACCTACCTCACTTCTGATTACTAAATGCTG
>OZ024755.1:29852387-29889887 GCA_964016885.1 Eledone cirrhosa
AGAAAATTAGATATGTACATAAATTAAACTACTCACAACGTTCGTCACAAGTATGAAAATACACTCTTCACAGGTACAATGTGTCCGAACACGGAAGAGCCGAACTCACACAGTCATCGCCCCCATCTCTCTCGCCCTCTCCATCTCTCTGTACAGTGAGCTAATGGGGTACCACGTGCTGGCCGCCTCACAGCCCCGGCAGATAGAATGGAGAAGGCGTTTCCCCGGAGGATGGTAAGGCAGTTGTGCTGGAAGAGCCATTCCATCTCGCAAGGCTCACACCTGCCGCTGGCCAGCTCAGCGCCTATGGTGGTGAGCATTGATTGACCAACAGTTATAAATATAGCTTCTCAGAGTTCTTTCGTCACACATATCTACGATGTCACAGAAATATCTAGCAAAGAGTTTGATACCCCTATTGGTTGTTAATGGACCATTACAGAACGAGATAAAATTACACTGTGATGATTTTATTTACCTCTTCCAGGACTACAGAAAAAAAAATTTAAGGGCTAAAATTTAGATTCAGTTTCATTGGGAAGGGGAAACAAAAGAGGGATAATTCTATTCCTAGCCATGATAGATCTCTTGCAGCTAGCGTTCTCAAATGATTCAGTGTCGTTTTTCGACCCTCGGATGAATTTAATGCCACGTAGAAGAAAATGATTCATATTTTGACCGGAAACTTAACGAAACCTCTGCAGCAAATTTGATCTCCCGACCAATAAGTAGTTAGTCCCGTATAATATCTTATACTTTCAACTATATCGCCTCAACATCCTTATACAACGATGGAATAAAAAAGTAAATTAAATAACTCTCCAAAACTTGAAAATAGCAGATAACCGTCGCGTTGAACTTTTATATGGATAAAGGAAATTTCCCACAAAGAATGAGGTTAAAATAGCCGCCATGTAACTCAGTTGTTGATATATATTTATTACAGATTTTTCAGTTGTTGATATATATTTGTTACAGATTTTTCAAAAGGGAAGATTTAAGTAACAATATGTAAATGTATTGTGTGACTAACATTATGTCTGTTGGATATCATTACAGCGATTGTATTCGAAGAGAACTATCAAACATTGCATTAAGATAGTCTGCTTGCGTTTAATGAAATATATTTACATACAATTCATTGCATTATTGCTGAAAAGGTTAAAATGCAATTGTGTTTATTTGATGGATGATGGCAGCTATTTTCTAATGCATTTTTTTTTTTTGTATTTTTGTGGGGTGGGGGTTTGCTTTTTTTTTCTTACCAGTTCATCATTGGGCATGTGAAAAACGAAATATGTTCGATCTCTGTAGTTTGTATTGGTTTTATAGGTAAACGAATGTTAGTTTACTCAATCTTGGTGTTTGCCGTTTTAATCAATAGTCATGATTTGGTAGATTCTTTATTTAAGGAAGTCTGTTATGATAATCGATAAGCCAGGAAAAGCTTTAGTTAAATCCAAAAGAAATACCATTTATAGAAACATCACCAAAACCCTTATAGCTATTTTCGAAGTTAGAGATTATATACACATATTTTATTTGAAACACGCATTTAATAATCAATTTTAACATTAAAATGTAACAATTTTGGTAAATTACATAATTTACAAGGTCACATTAGCAATGCTACTTTATCAAAGGTTGAATCTTTTGCCACCAGGTTATAATGTAAAGACATCGCTTTCTGAATGAGAGGTGTCATGATGTTTTTACCATCAGGAATTTTGTTTCATGGAGCGTATTTAGTGAAAATGATGATATATGAATTGATACCGCTTCTTAAACGCGACTTTCCTTACGTTTATTTGTGTGTGATCAGCGATGCTTATTTTTCTTCAACTACTTTTGTTCGATGTATTTATAATTACGTAATGTATGACGAATATATTATCGTTTGGAACATAAATGCTGGACTGTCCGGTTACTTATGACTCACTCTGTAGAGATTAGTGTTTCGTTAGTTTGTACATGTGAGTTATATTCCAATTCTAGTCCCTAGACGCTGTCAACTTTGTTCTGTCCAGGGGGTTTATGCCAAATTTGTTAGACTATTTGTCATAGTCAAAACAAACATCTTACAGAGGTTACGTAACAATGCTTCACTTAATACGATGTACAACCTGCAAGCCATCGATCCATATACGTATGGTCTCGCTTTGTTGAGGATTTTCCATTTGATGTTGTAGGGACGACCATATATAATGAAATTATTAAGGGAAAGAAGGTGCAGATATGTACTATGTAGTGGGGGGTGGATAAGAGAAAAGAACAGAAATTTTGAAAGGTAGAACGCTGTATCGAAATTTTCATTGCAGTTGTTTTGGAATATTGACTATTAGGGTTTGGGTTTTATTCAAATAAACAAACTGAATGTATATATATAGCTATCGGAGGGTGTATAGGATGACTAGACGGACGAAAAGTAATTCATTTCGTAAGATGATTTTAATATACTCGATATAGACAGTGAAACATTAATTTATGCAAATGAATTTTGAATTATGAATATCAATAATTATAGACGTGATTTAATTAGTCTTCAATTAGGAGGAAGTGGTTGATAATAGTGTATAATCAATTTATATCTAACTCTCTCGAATACATCGAACCACAAAGACATATCCCTAACTACTTAAGTATTATTGAACTGAAGTCAGTATTACGGAAGACTAAATTTGCTATAATTTACAACATAAATTTACAACACAAGTATGCTAACATAAACTGATTACAGAGTTTGTCAGCGATTTCTGTTAAATGATTATAAGGGTTTTGTTAACAGGTTCACTTACTAAAATTGATCAATAAAATTTCCGGAACTCTGAGACAAAGAACTTTCTAGGAAATGGTTTAATTTAGATAACTGAAATAATAACAATTATTAAAGAAATCGCTTAAAACCTTTCTTGTTATAAAATCATCTAGCCTATATTAGTGCCCTATGGTAGAGACCAGATAGCTGACTAAACTAGGAGACAAATAAAGAAGTCAATTCCAGCCTTTAATGTTTCTAGGGTTAATAAATAAATTCGCAATCCAGTACTAGGGCCAGTTGATTTCACTTTCTCTCTTTCATCTCTCCCTCTTTCATATTATTTCTCTCTCTATCTCTCTCTCATTCTGTTGGAGTCAGCCTCGTGTTTATGTGAAGGAGACCATTCAGAATATATCTTTTTTCCAAAAGCGATCATTTGTGCTTGGGGTTGCCAACCACTCCTAGAAGAATTGATATGCTACTGCCCAAAGACAACCCCCATTATTAATATAGAATAACCCCTGTCTGTAAAATGAAAATGACTGTATAACCTGGTATGATATTCATACATATGTAGATATATACATAGATATTAGGACTTATATATTAATATGAATAGTTTTGCATATTTATACGCATATCTTCCTATATAATATAGTATGAATACTATTGTATATTATGTATATACAATATATAATGTCTGTGTGTGTGTGTGTGTGTGTATATATTGGGGTAATTATATATATATATCAGATATGGTGTGGTAAAAACCAGCTAGATCATAACCCACCAGAGTACTCAATACTTGGGGTAATAGAGTGGGTAATATGAAAAGATTCAGGACACCGACGGCTGAGCTCCATCCGTTTCGACAACTAGATCCGAACTCAGAGTTCAGATCTAGCTGTCGAAACGGCTGGAGCTCAGCCGTCGGGTTGCTGAATCTATCTATATATATATATATATCTATATATATATCTATATATCTATATATCTATATATCTATATCTATCTATATCTATCTATATCTCTATATATATATCTCTATATCTCTATATATATATATATATATCTCTATATATCTATATCTCTATATATATATCTATATCTATCTATATATATATATCTATATCTATCTATATATATATATCTATATCTATATCTATCTATATATCTATCTATATATCTATCTATATATCTATATATATATCTATATATATATATCTATATATATCTATATCTATATATATATATCTATATCTATATATATCTATATATATATATATATATCTATATCTATATATATCTATATATATATATCTATATATATATCTATATCTATATATATATATATATTGAAAAATAAGCCAAATACTGCTAACTATATTACATTTTAATTTACATGGGTTTCATCCTTAATATTAAGAGCTTAATCTGTATATATACATATGTATGTATATACGCACAGACTCACAGGCACACATACATGCTCTCACACACACACACACACACACACACACACACACACACACACACACACGTGTGTGTGTGTGTGTGTGAGCATCTATGTGTATGTGTGTGTGTGTGTTAGTATTTATTTTGTTTGCATATTAAGTTAAAGAATATAAATACATTTGTATAAAGAAACCTATATTACTTTGAAAGTGTAGCCATCCAGGCATTGTGGAACCAGTTTGATTGACAGGGAAGGAATATATGTCTCTAAATGATATGAAAATTCCTTCCTTATTAAATTAAATAATAGCTGAAAACAACCAGAAAACATTTTCCTAACACATTTTCATAAATATACTTACACTTTAGTGATGTGAACCACACACACAAATACACACACACAAACACACACACACAAATACACACACACAAATACACACACACAAATACACACACACACAAATATATATATATATATATATATATATATATATATATACTTCGTTTTTTTAATTTGTCTTCAAAAATTTCTTATCTGAAAACGTGTGTTGAAACAGATATTGTTATGCTGCCAATAAATACACACATGTTAGTTTTCACTTCAATTTATTATAAATTTCCGGTTGGCTGGTTGGTTCGATAGCCGGAAAGTTGTTTATATATTGTCAATGCTCTTTCGTTACACATTCTGTGACCTCCTCAGTGGCTGGGTTTTTATTGAACCAACCAACTAACTGGAAATTTATAATAAATTGAAGTGAAAACCAACAGGTGCGTGTGTTTTTATTGGCAGCATGACCCTCCCAAAGTATAACAATCCCCTATATATATAGAAGCGAGGATGTGTGTGTGTGTGTGTGTGTGTGTGACTGGACAACTTTGAACAGCTAAGGCTTTTACAATTCCCAACAGAATTTGACCAAATTTTCTGTGCACGTTGCACCTGTCGCTAAGATGCTCACATCACAATTTTCAAATTGACCCACGATGAGCAATAAAAAATCGATAGCAAAATTATTTTTCTAAAGTGTCCTGTTCAGTGTTTTCCTTCATTATCAGCATAGTTTTATGTGTACAAAGATTGCACTAAATATTCGTTTGCATTAATTATTGAAGACTTCTGCTTATTTTGACAGGTTGGGGACAAATAATTTTCTTTTACTTCCTAGCTGTATATTCTTAGCATAATTTCAAACCCCGGGCAACGCCGGGTAAATCTGCTAGTATATATATATATCAAAATTAAGTGTGAAGAAACTATTTATGGCAGTTCAAAAAAGATAGCTAAAAAAAAATATTCTATCTAAACTTGCTGATATATAGATCTCCCTACCATGGTTTCATATGAGGACGAATTCTTTTTGGAACCACCAATAATTGAAGAATCCGCCATGCTCTTCGGGGGATTTTTAATTCTTAAAGAGCTAAGTGAAACTGAACAAGATATCATACATGCTGTTTCATTTGCCAAGGCAGCATGCTGAAATAATAACTCGCGTAGTGATTCGTTATCACAAGCCCCTAGCAAATTAAGACTACGTGACAAGCTTATAACGGCGCTAAAAATGTCTTTTGGCTGCTACTTCTAGCGATATTCCAGCTGGCAAGGCTGACACTTGTCGGTGGCCAACTCTATGCTGATGGCGGTGAGTAGGGAGGTGGCCCTAGAACCAAGGACACCAGAAATCTCCAACGTTGTGGTATTTTATCGGTGTTCTATGATTTATTTTTACTGTTGTCTTTATTTGCTTTGGACACGTTAGGTCTAACCTCCTGTATTACGACAATACTCATCCTTTTCCATTTTTAGAGGGTTTTAAACCCCAATATATGGCTAAAATTTCTTTAGTCAAAAATACGGCGAAAGCTCCTTTTTCTCCTAAATATTCATGTGTATTTTTTAATTGTTTTTAGTTGTTTGATGTTTGTTATTGTTTAATTCGATTTCCGTTTTATTAGTTGCAAGGATGTATATCCTTCAATTAGTTTGTTATGATTTAATGCTACATTTATATGAGGGTTATTTTCTCTTCAAATTTTATACAAGAATTTTCTCGGTTTCGTTGTGTATTTTGCTGTTTATTTTATTTTCTCTCAATAGATTGGGACCGTAAAATATACATGTAGAATAGAAACTCATTATTGTCATGCCCATTTATGAATTTTCTGTTTTATTGGCGAAACTTGCGAGATAAATCTGGCCGAGTCATTAATTAAAGTGTCATAATTTTCATTGGTTTAATTATTGCTGATGGTGGCGTGATTTGCATGCTCCGTCTTTTGTACGTTTTATGGAACAAGTTCAGTTGTAGGCTCAAATAAATATTTGTAATATATTAATTATGAGAGGACATTATCAGACATTGGCAACAAGTGTCGGACGTCATGCTTTGCAGCATAGAATTACGTCTCTTTACGGTCTGAGTTCAAATCCCGCCGAAGTTAACTTTGCCTTTCATCCTAACGGGGGTCAATAAAATAAAGTACCAGTAATGCACTGGGGTAATTGCTGGCCTTGTGCCAAAAGTAGAAACAATCATTTAATTAGCTAAAGGCGGTGGATTGGTAGAATCGGTGGAACGTCAGACACCATACTTTGCAACATAGAATTAGGGCTCTTTACATTCTGAGTTCAAATCCCACCGGGGTCGATAAAATAAAGTACCAGTAATGCACTGGCGGTAATATAATCGACTTTCCCTTCCCCCTAAAATTGCTGGCCTTGTGTCTAAAGTAGAAACAATTATTTAAGTAGTTATTCATCACGGATTTCATCAGGTTTTCAAATTAATTTACGGTTCTTTTATTGGTATTACTGGATATTTTTCGAAGGAGCCAGAGCCAACACTACCACGACTGCCTCACGATTCCTATTTACCACCAAATACAGCAACAAATTCAACTGCACCACATATCATTGAGGAGAAAGATTTGCCTGCAAGAAATCTCGTCCTAAACGATGGCACTAAGATATTTGTTGTAAACCATTGAACATGGGAATAGGTGAATATATATATATATATATATATATATATATATATATATATAGGGGTAAGTAAGACCCCGACGGCTGAGCTCAAGCCGTTTCGACGGCTAATTCGGTACAGAATTAGCCGTCGAAACGGCTTGAGCTCAGCCGTCGGGGTCTTACTTACTCCTATTACCCACTCTACTACCCTAAGTATTGAGTACTTTGGTGCGTTATGGTCCACCTGGTTCCTTACCACTTTTCCCTCGCTATATATATATATATATATATATACATTTTATTTTTCTACGGTTACTTTTTTGCATGTTTTTTTTTGCATGTTTCTTTCACCTGTATCTTCCCACGATGGGATCTGCACACTTTTTTCTTCTATTGCTTTCCTATTTTTCCCCTTCTTCCTCTCTCCTCATCTGTTTCCCCCCTGTTCTTCCTCCTTTCCCTCTCTTTCCTTTTCTCCTCTCTTCTTTTCCACCTGGCCTTTTGATTAATAAAAGGCCTCGGGCGCACCCGAACTACACCGATGTCCTGTAATTCAGCGCCGAAACATCGGTTCGGGATACATTTACAGCTGACGATGGAAACTCCTTTCTTCCTTTCTCCTCCTGTTCCGTCCTAACCACCATCCTAAACCTTGTTTTTAGTAACCACACAGCTCCTTTCGTTTCATAACTTTATATATATACATATATATTCTCGTGCATAGCAAAAATGAACCGTTGGAGGAAGAAAGCAATAAATGTTTAGACAGACAATAAGAGCAGCATATAACTGAAAGCCCTTTTTATGGAAATCAGTAGTGAATGCTAAAACTGAACTTATTGGGATTGGAACTAAAATAGAAAATGTTAAATATTAAACTATAAAATTCTTCGTTTCTTTATTCATACCTCACCGGTATCGACTGTTGGATAATATATGGGTGTTTGGCATTATTATAAGTTTGACGCACATCAATTTTGCGACTTGGATATGACCTTCTAAGCGCGACATGTCCAATGAATATTGTAAGATTTTAATTTATCAGCCCATATCTTCTGTAGAAGTATTTATCCAAACTTCAATCCTAACCTTTAAGGTGCATGATATTATATAACGAAGCTTCTTTATGTAAGATAATTGAAACATTACAATGAGATATGGCATCTAAAATGGCTGTCATAGAAGTTAGTCGCGGGGAAATATCTATATCCGGTGTAGCAAAAAAAAATTGACTTTACCAAAAAGCTGAAAGATATTCATATTACATAAGACATCTGAGAAAGAAACGAAACTGTAAAGTGGATAATAACATTGAAAATTGAGAGAAAATTTGCTTTATGTATAAAATCGCAGCAAAAAGAAAGAAGGAAACTGGTAAAAGAGTTATTAGATAGGATTCATTCATTTACGCTTTAAATATCCCTCTGGGTGTGAAATAGACATCCGGTAATATTTAAAGAAACGCTACGAAGCCAAAAGCTCGTTGGTAAATCGGATTCACAGCCAGGAGACGAGAGCTTTAGCAGCTAACACGTTCTCAATATCTTTTTTTGTTTTGTTTTTTCTTATACATTTCTTTAAAAGAAAAGAATTAAATTATCTCATAATTTATGTTTTTAAAAATATTTGTTGTGATATTTATTTTATAATCTGCAGTGAATTGGTGTGTAGTGTGACTGTGTGTATGTGAATATATTAATGTATTGATGTGTACTTATTTAGTTTTGTTTACTTCAACTAAATTTCAGTGGCTTCAAAGTTATATTAATGGAGATAGAAATATCCCATCAAGGAAACCATTGAATCTGCAGAGACAAGACCCAGTAACGTTATAAACATTCAAACAAAATTTTAATGATGTTCTTCACATTGCTTTGTTTTTCAATCGATTTGAAATATTTTTTACTTTTAGATTTTTTTAGTTTTTAGTTTAGAAATGTTATGTTATTATTATTACTGTTATTTTCTATCTCGTTACTGATTCAATTTTATCGAAAAATAAGTTTTTATTTCGAAAAAATATATATATAATTGATTATTTTAATATCTAGAAAAAATTCTTAAAAGTATTCTTTCTATATATTTTTGTAGACAATTCAAGTTCCAGTGTGGGCAAAATGGATTTTGAAGTTTTTCAATCGGATTATATATAATAATGATTTCTCACTTAGGCAAAAGGCCGGCAATGTTTTTGAGCTGATTTCATCGAACCCAGTACGTGCCTGACACTATATTTTATCGACCCCAGTATGAATGGCAGAAGTGATCACGGCGAAATTTGAACTCAAGAACGTAGAAAGTCGGTCGTAACTAAATACTGCAAAACATTTTGTCCAATGCTCTACCGATATTATTAATCCACTAGGCTGTGTGGATTGATAATATCGATAGATAACTTCAAGGTATATTTTCTGAGAACTTTTAAACAACTTATGAAAACATTTAACGAGAGAATAAACCCAGTTAGGGATTTCTGAAGAACATTCAACTTTAGGTTGTGTCAGAAGAAGCAGCTATAAATGCGACTTGAAAAATAAATGACCGTTTTTAAGTTTCACCTTGTAGGCTTATTTAGAAATTTGTTCGTAACCGTAATACAATTTTCTGTTAGTTGAACAGGTCAACCTAGGGTCTGATTACGCACTCACTTCAAGGTGTTCAATAGTAGAAAGTCCAGAATCTTCCGTAGGAAATATTGGGTTCAGGATCAGCAATGAGTACCCTATTTCCTAATTGACATTGTTGCTTTATCCGAGACGAGGTTAGCTGGAGATGGTCACCTTAAAGAATTTTGTGGAAATCATACATTCTTCTGCAAAGGGGAAAGATGAAGGAATTAGAAGAGAGGCTGGGGTAGTATTTGCCGTTACGACCATTGTTATCTACAATATCTTGTAGATAAATTGGAAGAATTCCCAGTGGGATTAGTGAGCGTCTTATGTCCATGAGAATTCCACTGGACAAAGGAAGATATGCGACCCTGGTGAGTATGAATTCCAAGTATGAATTCTGTTGATGAAGAAAAAGAGTCTTTCTATAATACTTTCAACTTAAACATTATGAGAGTACTTTATTACAAATCAATCATTTGATGGTTGATTTTTGTAATCTGAGCTCATACGTTCTTTTATCTGTATCATGTTTGAAAAGTTCCAACAAATTTAATTTTCATTAGACCACCCGTGACTTGTTGGGTCACGTTCGCTTCAAAATATTTTTTTTTAAATCATGTTCACTTAAAATAATTTTTAAATAATCCAAATATAGACATGTATATAATGTGAAATTGGAAGGCCCATATATATATGTGTGTGTGTGTGTGTGTGTGTGTGTTTGTATACGTACGTGTGCGCGTGTGTGTGTGTGTGTGTGTGTCTTTGTATACGTACGTGTGCGCGTGTGTGTGTTTGTATACGTACGTGTGCGCGTGTGTGTGTGTGTGTGTGTTTGTATACGTACGTGTGCGCGTGTGTGTGCGTGTGTGTGTTTGTATACGTACGTGTGCGCGTGCGTGCGTGCGTGCGTGCGTGCGTGCGATCTATATACACTGGCCATAGACACACATATATATATATATATACAAGCACACACACACATATATACACAACACGACCACCAGCTATCTCTTCCATTCTCCTTCTCCTCTCCCTATGTCAGTCTCTCTCTCTCTCTGTTTATGAAGGTACGCGGAAAAACCCCATATCTCGAGAACCCGTGGTCCGATTTATGCGAAACTTCTTTTATTCCATTTATATTCCCATTTCAGGATCAATTTCCTTTCAAAGTATTTTCCCATTATGCGCCCTTTTGGCTGTATTAGATTACAGACAAGCAAGCAAGCATTCACAGAATTTTAGGAATATATAGATTAATGAGCATGAGAAGAGCTGTGAAATTCAAATCAAAGTAGATATGTTTCTCTCCATGAAAGATGAGCTCCGTTTCATCGTCAAGATTCTTCCTCACTACAAAAAAAACCATACCTTTCTTTGGGAGACCTTTTCGTATTTAAACAAAGATATGAATCCCGACGGTCGCTTACTAATCCTCATCTTCACAAGTGTATAAAAGGATGCTTTACGTTCTGAGTTCAAATCCAGCCGAGGATAGCTTTGCTTTTCATCCTTACCGGGTCGATAAAATAAAGTACCAGTAATGCACTGGGCTCGATTTAATCGACATTCGCCTCCCCTAAAATTGAAGAGTCTCTTCCAATTGCAGGCCTTGCGTCAAAACGTAGAAACAATTATCATCACCATCATTATATTCATACATCTGTTTCTCTTTGAAGTATTAGTCAGCATACATTGTCGTTGGAGAGAAGATATAAACCCTTCATTCTTTATTCGAGCTATATATTATATTATACATACATAAAGTTCTTTTAATAAAATGACTGTTACTGTGTAATCTGTAAGGACGGCACTAAGCAACTTCACGCGAAATAGGTAAACAGGCAGTTAATGATTTCACATTCACTTCCAGTAATTCATTAAACTGCGTATGGTCTTTGCATTCACGGGCTTTCGTTGTTTCTTTTTCTATCTCCTTCTCACACACATACGTACACACACATTTACTCTTTATCTCTATTGCTCAATCAACTTACTCTATCTACTCACTATCCCCTTAAATGGTCTATGTATCTCTCAGACTACTGTGGTTTCGTGGGGTATATATATATATACGCACATATATACATATATACGCACATACATACATACATACATGTATAGAGAGAGAGGGGGAAGGAAAGGGAGAGAAGGGGGAGAGAGAGAGAGGGGGGGAGGGGAGAGAGAGGGAGAGAGAAGGAGAGAGAGGGTGAGAGAGAGAGAGGGTGAGAGAGGGTGAGTGAGAGAGGGTGAGAGAGAGAGGGAGAGAGAGAGAGGGTGAGAGAGAGAGGGTGAGAGAGAGAGGGTGAGAGAGAGAGGGTGAGAGAGAGAGGGTGAGAGAGAGAGAGAGAACTGAGAAGTAGATTATTATTGTTTGTATTTATTTTTCCTCAACAGTTTCTCTCTAGCACTTCTTCATAACCCTCTCATGTGTGTGGTGTGTGTGTGTGTGTTTGTGTGTATGTGTATGTGTGTGTGTGGTTATGTATATACGTGTGTGTGTGTGTATACATGTGTGTATATACATGTGTGTGTGTGTATATATATATATATGCATATATACATGGAAATATATGTGCATATATATATATATATATATATGTATATATATGTGCATAAATATATATATATATATATGTGCATAAATATATATATATATGTAAATATATGTATATATATATGTATATATATATATATGTATATATATGTGTATATAAATATACATGTGTATATAAATATATATATATATATAAATATATATTTAAGCATGTCGTTTAGTATTGGCTCTCCCCCCCACCCACCTCTCTCTCTCTCTCTCTATTCCTTCCTTCTGTCTACCTTCTTTCATGGTAACAATAAACATCCCATAAATTGCAGTTATTGCATCTCTGAAAGTGCAAATCACTATCCAGTGTTGACATTACACAACTTTACAAAGAACTCGCTTCATAGATTGATTTACAAAGCGTAAAAACTAACCATTTATACCCATGCCTGTTCGAAAATTCTTTTCATCCATGTTGCAAAATACCACCTTCACACAGCCATGCACACATATACACACATGAATATAATATTTGACTAGTATATATATATTATATATATATATAAATAAATACATAAACATGAATCTGTATATTATATATATATATAATATATACAGATTCATGTTTATGTATTTATTTATATATATATGTATAAATATATATATATATATATATATGTGTGTGTCTGCGTGTGTGTATGTAAGTATATATGTATATATATATGTTTATGTATAAATATGTATATATATATATATATATATATATATATATATACATACATGTATATATATACAGGTATTTATATACCTGTATATATATGTATGTATACATATATACACATACACATATGTGAGAGAGAGAGATAGAGATATTGTGTGTATGTGTGTGTGTGTGTGTGTGTATGTGTGTGTATGTGTGTGTGAGTGTGTGTGAGTGTGTGTGTGTGTGTGTGTGTGTGTGAGTGTATACATGCATGTGTGTGTGTCCATATTTTCAGATATTTAGAGCGTTTTAGCACAACTACACGCATTCACACACACACACAGATATATATATATATGTACACACACACATAAGTGTATAACCTGGGCCCGTTATGCTCATGGCGTGAGTAATATGAATGGTGTTAATTAGATGAGGCTGAAAACATTTCTTTCTTTTCATTTGAACATGTATATGTTCTTGCTTTGGTCTAAAGACGTCGATGTTTACGCCATTTTTAATTGATGCCAAAATCTGAATAACAATCTTATTTAGTTCTTCATAGGCGCCACTTGCACTCAGTGATCTTATATGTTTGAAAATGAAGCCTTTTAGATTTTGTAGCGTGAGCCAGAAATGACGATTAATTTTGTGCTTTAACCAACTCGACCTTAATAGCACCAACGAAGTGTTTATTATGATATGGTTCATCTGGGACGTGTGATTGTCGGAACTCATACTATTCATTCAGCGCTGCCAACAATGGGGTTATTTGTCACCGTTAATGTGTTGCTGTTCTTTTGAGGAATAAGCTGCTTTTCTACCCCTATTTTACACATCTTTGTGTAGATAGAGTGCTAAAATATATATATAGAGTCTCGGTCGTGAAGTGTGGTGTCGGTAATATATTACGGGTGACAGGATGCGGTTGGTAGTCCACTAACCTATCCATTGCAAGTAGTTGTGGTAGATATCTTAATCCCTAAGATCTTTTAGGTATTTACTGATTATTTAATGGGATTTTGTGAAGAATAGACAAATGTTGCTCAGGTAAATGCTAGCATATGCTACTACATGATTATTCTGAAGGATTAAGATATGGATCAGTAGAGAGAGAGATTAAGATATGGATCAGTAGAGAGAGAGAGAGATTAAGATATGGATCGTTAGAGAGAGAGATTAAGATATGGATCGTTAGAGAGAGAGATTAAGATATGGATCAGTAGAGAGAGAGATTAAGATATGGATCGGTAGAGAGAGAGATTAAGATATGGATCAGTAGAGAGAGAGATTAAGATATGCATCAGTAGAGAGAGAGAGATTAAGATATGGATCAGTAGAGAGAGAGATTAGGAAATGATCAGCAGGATAAAGAAAATATAAAGTGGGTGGAGAATTTGATTTATCTTTAAGAAGCAACAAAAGGAATCTTGGGTAAGATGATGAACAATGATATTACAATATATTTCAAGCGGGTGATTGACTCATCTATGCCTCAAAATGGTGAACCTTATGCCATTAGTTAAACAATAAACATAAACATAATCTATGATAATAAATTATAATATTTTGAGAATTCTTTTCTTTTGAGTTAAAAATGAATTACAGTTAATACAGTCTAGTTCCTTAAACACAGACGGTGTCTGGGGTTCATTCAATTGAACACAAGATTCCTTCTACCGATGGTTCTGCCTCTGAAATTGTGAAGTTCAATAGTTAGTGAGATCATCGGGGCAAGAGATCTGAAACTATATGAATTTACAGTTCTAATGCAAATGCAAGGACTGCCAAAACATGTAGTTTCGATATAAACCACTGCGTCTTAGCATAGTACCTCAATCGAAATGTATTTCTGAAGCCTTAACGGATTATGTACTAGAGAGTAAAAATTGTTATTAAATGTCAGGTATTTCCATTTAATATTTTTGTTAAATTTCAATATACTGCTCATTTTGTAAATATATGTGCTTACATTCTTTGCAAATTATCTCCTCTTAATGTTTGATATGTTTATGTATATATATATATATATATATATAACAATATACATACATATATAAATATTTTAGTCAACCATATCGACATGACTTATTGCAATCTGGTAGTTATTTCAGGTATCCTTGTTTGTCGAGCCGTTAAGTTACGTTACATGAAGGTACAGTGCATCGGTTTTTAGATATAGCCCTTATTTACGAAAGGAAGCGTCAGGGTTAAGTTTTTCTGTGTTCATTTTTGTATGTCATTTGAACATGGCAAAACATTCCTTAACCTATCTTCTGCACCACCACTTCAAAGTATCATCTAACGTGATGAAGACGAAAAATCTTGAGCAGCTGCAACAGCATTAGCGTATATTTACAATGATAATATAATCCAACATTGAAACATCAGGGTGCTAGTCATGGCAGCTAAATTTCCCACAAATAACACGATATTATTGTATTCAATAAAGAAGGATATACTGGACAATGCAGTGTCTGATATACAGAAACGACAAGATTTTAGAGAAGAAACATCAGAGATCACCTGGGGTAAAACAAATACAACAGCAGCAAAACAGAGCAAACTGTTTCTATTGTTACTAAACTGAATTACCACTCTAATGAACATATATAAGACAAAACACAAATGTTTTATGCTGTAATGGAGAAATGTTTACTTTCAGTCACTAGTTCTCTTGCCTTCCGGTTATGAATTTGTTTCAAGTATAAAACCTGGACGTAATAAATTAGTTTAGCGCTCAGAATAATGTAGCATCTTTGGAAGATATCCTGGTAGAATGATAAAGAATTAGTTAAGCAAAAACTGACGGGGCCGTAATAAAACAACAGGTTATGAGATGACTAAACAGAAAAATAAAATTTGCGCCAGTTAGATTTAGTAAAGAAGTAGACAGAGAGAACAGGAGCTTAAAAAAGATCTGGTGAATCGCTTAGAAGAAGCGAATCGAAGAGACATCGCAAACGTGGTGCACTAGAACACCAAGCTTCAAATGCCGAACACCAAGCTTCAAATGCCGTCCATTAAGCCCGTGATGTCCCCTCTCTTCTTTCCTCTATGTATTGGCTTTGGAGCTTCTACTGTGGAAAATGGAAATTTTGAGAAAAGATCCGCTAAACATAAACTTACCCCTAAAAGCTGAAAATTTTTCGTGCATCATATTACACCACAAGAACCTTTAATAAAAACTAATTAATTATATATTTCTAAAATTATTCATTTATTATATAAACCGTATCTGCATACGCAGATAACACCATTGTCATGCTGTCGGACACTTCAGATATAGCAGCATTCGGCACCATACTGAAAGAATATCAGCAGATTACTGAAGTTTGGATTAACCAAGACCATATGATGAGGCAGGACGATGCCGGCCAGTGAAAATATCTGCCGCTGGACCGATGGCCCGGTATAATTGCTTGGAGTCTTGTTTAGGCTGGACTTCCAGGTAGACAAAAACGGGGAGACGATCAAGAACAAGTTAGCACAACACCATCATAGCACCATCACAACATCATAGCACCATCACAACACCATCACAACTCCATCACAACACCATCACAACACCATCACAATACCATCATAGCACCATCACAACATCATAGCACCATCACAGCACCATAACTCCATCACATCATCATCACAGCACCATCACAACACCACCCAACTCCATCACAACTCCCCTAGATTTAAATTCAAAATGAACTGCTAAACAGCAAAAGATTTTACATTATTCAAGATTTGCTTTAATTTCTTTTATTCAACATCGTCGTTGTTCTTATTGTTATTGTTGTTCTTATTGTTATTTTTGTTCTTGTTCTTATCATCATCATCATCATCATCTTTATCTTCTCCCTCTTCTTCTGCATTGCTTGCATTGATTTCGCCTACTTTGAAATCAATCTAAACAACCATAGATTTTTTTTTTTCTATTTCTTCATTCTACTATCCAAATATTTTGGTCGCTAATGGCCAACGAAAACAAATTATTCTAAGGCCGGATTGTCCCAATATACAGTGATATCTGCTCGGTAGTCAAACTAATTAGCCAACTCTCACAACACTTCAGCAACGCACGCTCGGTCCGTCAGTAGTATCTTCTGCCCTCTCCCTATCTCTGCTCGCTTTCATCTCCCCCTTCTCCGACTACTTGCTGGCTCTAGAGCTATTACTGGTGAAGATAGAAACTCTCTAACAACATCCCACTAGAACTAGGCCAAAGGAGAATCTTAAATGCCTACGCCGACGACATTAACGACATGGTATCGGTCATACAGAAGCGGCGTGGGTGCATTTTGTTAGAGACGTTTTCCTCTTCTTCCGTAGCTCGTCTACTTAGAGAAGCTGCATTCCTGGGTCAAAGAAGGAGAATGGAAGTGAGCTGCTGGTGGTGCTGCTGGTGCTGCTGTTGGTGCTGCTGCTGCGTGTGTGTATGTGTGTATGCATGTATGTGCATGTGTGTGTATGCATGTATGTGTATGTGTGTATGCATGTATGTGCGTGCGTGCGTGTGTATGTGTGTGTGTGTGTTTATATATGTCTATGTGTGTGTGATCAATGCATATAGATCACAGACACCCACATATATATATATATAGGAAAAAGTATGACCCCGACGGCCGTTTCGACGGCTATTTCTAGACTATCTAGAAATAGCCGTCGAAACGTCTTGAGCTCTGCCGTCGGGGTCATACTTTTTCCTATTACCCACTCTACTACCTTAAGTATTCAGTACTCTGGTGCGTTATGGTCCATCTGGTTCCTTACCACAATTCCTTCGTTATATATATATATATATATATAATTGTTTCTACTATTGGCACAAGGCCAGCAAATACCCAGTGCATTACTGGTACTTTATTTTATCGACCCCGTAAAGATGAAAGGCAAAGTCAACCTCGGCGGGATTTGAACTCAGATCATAAAGGGACGTAACTATGCTGGAAAGCATGGCGTCCGACCCTCTACCGATACTGCCAATCCACCGCCCTGGAATATATATATATAATCTGTGTGTGTGTGTATGTATATATACACACACACACACACACAAATATATACACACACACACACACACACACACACACACACACACACACACACACACGTATATATATATGGGCCTTCCAGTTTCATTTCACATTATATACGTCTGTGTATATTTTAATTAATGAAAAATTATTTTGAAGCGAACGTGACCTAACGGGTCACGGGTGGTCTAGTAAATAATGCTTGCTATTTATCGAGAGTTTGTGTTGAGAATAAGCGACAATAGCCAACTAATCACTCTGGACATCGACGAGTACCATCTGAGCAGTCTTTCTGACGGTGATTTATGTCAGAGACCATCGACTTTTCTAAAACTCCTTGACCCAACATGGCTACAGAGAAGAATTACCTGTTCAAGACAAGCTCTTCGGGCACGTACGTTACTTTTCATTGTCTGTGAATTAAAGATGTGTAGGTTTGTACCGAACAAGAGCTTCTGAAGTGACCTTGTCGTCCAGACCATATAACATAACTGGTATGATGTAAGTATCAAAGATCTTAGCCTTCAGAAGCTCTCTACATCCAGATCCACATCATGAGACTTATGACTGGCAAGAGGTTCAGCGACCATATCTGTATCAGTGAGCTGCTCAACATTACCAAACTTAGACCAATTACATAAAAAGATCAACTCGTGGTGTGAGTAGGTTATGCCTGGAAGGAAGGTTGGTTGGTTAGAGAAGCAAAAGGCTGGCAGCCAAAACGATGGCTTGACAATGTCAATTTATATCTGGACTTGATCTTTGCTCTTTGAACTCTGCTGCTGGTGATCGAACTTTGTGGAGAGAGATATCACAGGTTAATGTGCAGTCTGCAACTAGCGGAGTTTAGCGTCACAAGAAGACTTATCGCGTATGGGACGCATCCGGATATAAGCTGAATTTATTACGAATATTCAACCGCCGCCTTCTTTGACAAGGGAGAGTGGCATGTTTTCCCTTGCATCCTAACTATGGTAAAATGTTGTGTGGTGGATGCGTGCGAAGGGTTCGAATATAAGGGCTTTGCTTTCCACCCAGGATCTCATTAACTTCTTCAAGTTCCAAATGTACTGAGAGGGGATAGGGTGATTCTACATTCTACAATGTTTTACAAAAACGGACGTGAGCAATAGAGAAGGTGGTGCCTTTAGACTTGAGGCTGCCTACTCCCCGACTGGAGCCGGACCTCTGTAGGTGCCCGGAAGTCTTTCTGGGAACATCTCGCCCTTTTACTGTTAGTGGGGGACTGCCACGGCATCTTAGATGCACGCTTGGATTGTGTGGGAGTAGCTGATATGAGGGGGGGGATAAAAGCCTCAAGTATCTGATGAGTCATATCACTATTGCATGCATATTATATAAGAACACATGATTAAGTGAAATTGAAAATAATTTTCGTGCATATGAAAATGTTATTGAATACAATAATTCTTTTTTGCTTCAAATATTCCCTTTTTACGGAATAGTAGGCAGAGATGTTCAGTGTCTATGACCAATTTCAGGGCCTCTGGGGTTGATATGAGGCCGGGATTGAGGCATCAGATCGGAGACGTCATTCATTTGCTTGTTACAAATGGACTCCATGAAAAGTACCCAAGTGACAGGTGGTTAACCCGGGTGAAAGATTAAATCTGCTTCCTAAATAAACCACCTCACGATTTTAACTTAGTATCAAATACTGCAAAGCAGCTCATCTGACCCTCTAACAATTCCACCAGTCCACAACTTTGAACTGGTAGAGTATTATATCGACAGCAAAAGGATGAAATACAAAGTTGATTTCGACGGGACTGAAACTCGGAGTGATGGGCATTTTGTATGTTTTAACTCACTGCAAACTACCCACCTATCTTTGCCATTTAAAAATGATTTGAAACCGGAGTTCCAGGAAATAAGACACCCATAGAAATAAAATCGTTTTTATAATGCATGGAAACCGGTGTTCCAAGATGCAGCCAACATCAAAATATCGTTGATATTATAGAAATATTTGATATTTGGTTTTATTCCTTTATCTCTAATGCGACAATATGATAGTTATGTGAAAAGACATTTGGAAATAATACTATATCGCTTTTGGGAATGGAAGACCATATTGATGTGACGCATTTAGATAAGAAAAACCGATATTTTCAATTTTTAAGACAACGAATGAAAGATTATAGGAAGGTCCAACATTAAATCACCATTTCATATTTAAAAAGGAAATAAATGCCAATTAAGATATATTTTTTATTACAAAAAGGAAGAAATGTTTACTCGTTCGCCCGTATAGTATATTTTTAGTGTATTTTCTCTTTCGCTACTTCTTGGCTAAAGCTTTTCAATTCTCCTCTATTCACTCACTTCAGAGCACCTCGCCACATATTGTTCTTGATTTCCTCCCTTCAATTTCCACTTAACTAATTTGCTAAACCGGTCTCTAGACTTTGTGCATCGGGATAAATGCCTTCTATTTCCAGTAATCGGATAGGGCCCCTGTCTCTGATTTCTATCTAGATTTGTTTTTCAACACCCTGACGCGTATGTGTATATGTGTGTGCTTGTGTGTATGTGCATATGCATACATTTATATGTATGAGTATATAAATATAAACGCGCAAACACTGACACACACTAAAATACACACTCACAGACATACATTCACACAAATACACATACATTCACACAAATATACATACATTCACACAAATATACATACATTCACACAAATATACATACACACAAACATCCACACACATATACATTTACACAAACACACAGCGTAGCAAATGGAACGCTAGCTGCTGTTTTGCTATAGTTTTTTCACCATCCCTTCCTTCCTTTCACACACGCATACATTCACACAAACACACACACATTGTGTGACAGACGAAAGCCGCACAAATGTATATATAGATTGTGTAGACAAGGGTGGTGGATTGGCAGGATCGGTAGAGCATCGGACACCATGCTTTGCAGCATAGAGTTACGGCACTTTAAGTTCAGAATTCAAATCCCGCCGAGGTTAACTTTGCCTTTCATCTTTACGGGGTTGATAAAATAAAGTACCAGTAATGCACTGGAGGTGGATTTAATCAACTTTCCCACCCCCAAATTGCTGGCCTTGTGCCTATACAAGAAACACATATATTGTGTAGAGTGATGCTAGGACATGAACTGATGCATTTAACTAACGCCTATGAAGGCGTGTGGCTGAGTGGCTAGAGAATTGGATTCACCATCGTGAGGTTGTGTGTTCGAGACCTGGACCAGATGATGCGTTATGTCCTTGAGCAAGACACTTTATTTCACGTTGCTCCTTCTACCTGGAATTGCGACCCATAGATAGTATTATCAATTGGAAAGACCAACGGAAACACTGTTTCCTCGGTCCCATTTGACGAAAAGTCGACCGACTGCCTATGGGGGAAGCATGAATGTCATATAATAACAGACTACATCTCTTATTGTCTTCTGTGTTTTTGAATTAATTCTTTTTGAATTAATTCTTTTTTAATGATTTTATTTTCTTCATATGATAAAAATCAAAATTTTGAAATTCTGCCAACTTAAACAGTATCAAGGGAAATATATATTTTTTTTTCATTTGATTTACATTTGTTTTGATTTTTATATTTTTGTTGTTGCTGTTGCTTGTTTTTTGTCCATCTATTGATTATTTGTTTATATTTGTACGATTTTAAGTATATGCCATTGTTATTGTCATTTTAGCTATTGTTTTTGTTGCTGCTGTAGCTATTGTTGTAGCTGTTGTTGTTGTTGCTATTGCTGTTGTTATTGTAGCTATTCTTGCTGCTGTTACGTTAGTTAAACGCCTGTTTTGTTTCCTGTTTAAATTACCGTCGCTTTACAACAAATGTTCAATCATTCACTAAAATACTTCCACGCTTTCCATATTCTATTGTACTGTATGTTTATTTGTACGGGGGACTGACAGATAAAAGTTATCTCACTAAAGCAGCAACAGTAGTAGTAGTAGTAGTAGCAGCAGCAGCAATAGTGGTGGTGGTAATAGTAATAGTAGTAGTTGCAGTAGTAGTAGTAGTAATAGTGGTGGTATGGTAGTAGTAGCAGCAGCAGTAGTGGTGGTGGTAGTGGTAGTGGTAGTGGTAGGTGGTGGTGGTGGTGGTAGTAGTAGTAGCAATAGTGGTGGTGGTAATAGTAATAGTAGTAGTAGTAGTTGCAGTAGTAGTAGTAGTAGTGGTATGGTAGTAGTAGCAGCAGCAGTGGTGGTGGTGGTGGTGTTGGTGGTGGTAGTAGTAGTAGTAGTAGTAGTAGTAGTGGCGGTGGTAGTAATGGCAGCAGTAGCAGTAGTACATTTCATGCAAATATTTGTAAATCAGCTAATACAATTATCCATATATTCAATTCAATGACTGCAGTGTTTGGTATTTGTGTATTACACTGATATACTCTAACTTCAGGAATAAATTCTTAATTCTATTTTGTGTTACGCCAAAATATAATTTAACTCACACGCATACACACACGCGCGCGTGTTCGTGCGTGGTTTGATCCCGGGTCTCCCGTCAATTCCGACTACGCGTGCTCCAGGTCGTCTAGCAACGGAAAGGCTTGCTCGTACAAATGGTTGAGCATTCCACAGACACGTGTACGTTTAAAGCAATTCTCGGGGAGATTTAATGTGACGCAGTTAGTGACAAGACATATATCCTTTAAATCAGACATGTCAAACTGAGGGTCCTCCCGAGGGCCACATGGGTCACATATGTGTTTTCTGAGGGCCACACACGTCAACTAATTGCGTACATGACAACTATTTTTTTTTTTCATTTTATATTACAAATATAAAACATGCTCGCGCTGTAGAAAATCTTTGTGGGGGCCGCAAGTGTACTTGTGAAGGATTGCATGCGGCCAGCAGGCTGCATACTTGACATGCCTGCTTTAAATTACAGGTAGTAAGTACCCTGAACAATTGGTATGCTTCACTTCAAAATATTTAAAAAGGGTGTTTACTGAGGAGAGCTGAACGGGGTATTCTTTCACTTTTTCATCTCGAAACTTATTTGGATTTTGAAGTTTAAACTTATCTACGGAACAGGATTGATTTTGAAATTTAAATTTGTCTAAGTACCACGGCCTTTTGCCAATATCGTTTGTTTTTATTGATTTATTATTTTAAATCGAGACAGGCAAACTGTATTATTATTATAATTAGTATTTTTCAATCTAGCTAACTTAGTCATATACAATACAAACACTTATATGTAGGTATTTGTGTTTTATCATATATATTAATTTATATTAACTTGTATTACACGGCTCAGAAATACTTCTTTCTTTGAGCTATTTCATTGTAAAGGACTGCTTGAGTTTAGAACTCATTCATAGTATATATATATATATATATATATATATATATAGTTCAAGAAGACAACAAACATAGGTACAAAAAGTCTTACTAGTTTAACGCTTTATACTGGAAAGAGGAAATAAAGTTTGACATGTCGGGCTTTAGCCCTTCTTCATGAGTACAAAATGAGTCACACGTCTTTAGCGCAATACTAATGTCATTTCGCTCTTCATAAATGACTCAAAATAACAGTCATTCAGTAGAAATCCCGTAATACGGGAATACAACCTTAAGATAAATAATCTTATATATATATAAATATGAAGAAAAAAAGATGAAATCGAAAATGCAACTGGAGTTTTTTTTTTTTTTAAATATATATATTTATTTGGTTCCTTTACCGGTTTCGTAGTTCTTCGTGTGTAGGGGGTGCGCGGTAGCGGTGTGTGCGGGACGTAGGGCATGTGTGTGTGGGGGGAGGGGTAATGTGTGTGTGTGTGTGTGTATGTGGGTGTTCTGTAAGCGGAGGTGTGTATGTGGGTGTTCTGTAAGCGGAGGTGTGTGTATGCGCGTGGGTGGGTGTGTATGCGGTGGGGGGGGGGTGCCTGGATACACTGAAGAACTGAAGAAACTGCATTACCATTCATTGGATAGTCTAGTGTCGATGTCAATTAGTTCTCCACCTGATAATCATCATTTATAAGAGTTAGCGTCAAAGATAGTCTCAGCTAACTCAATACATACCGCAGCATTAGAATGTCTGCCATTTTAAATTAACTTTTAATTTTCAATAAAAGGGTAATATGTTTTTTCCGCATCACCTGAGAAAAATAATTGTTTCTACTTTTGGCACAAGGCCAGCAATTAACCAGTGTATTACTGGTACTTTATTTTATCGACCTCGTAAGGATGAAAGGCAAAGCTGAGAAAAATAATTGTTTCTACTTTTGGCACAAGGCCAGCAATTAACCAGTGTATTACTGGTACTTTATTTTATCGACCTCGTAAGGATGAAAGGCAAAGCTGAGAAAAATAATTGTTTCTACTTTTGGCACAAGGCCAGCAATTAACCAGTGTATTACTGGTACTTTGTTTTATCGACCCCGTAAGGATGAAAGGCAAAGTTAGAGAAAAATAATGAATTGTGCGTGTGCGTACGCGTATGTGACAGAGAATGTGTGTGGGTGTGCGTGTCTGTGCATCTGTGAGAGAGAGAGCGTGTGAGAAAAAGAAAGAATATATGTGTGTGTGTGTGATGTGTGTTGCGTGTGTTGCGTGTGTTGCGTGTGTTGTGTGATGTGTGTGATATGTGTGATGTGTGTGTGTGTGTGTGTGTGTGTGTGTGTGCGTTTCTTTTTTTTTATTATTTTGTTTTCTTTGTTTTTGGCTTTTATTTGGGGGAGGGGATTGGGAGGGGTTGACATTTCTATAAAACTTATTTTGAATTTATGACTCAATAAAACCAATGGTCTGGAAATAAATTGTTTAATCTCTCGATGAGAAAAAAAAACTACATAATTCAAAAGCACATTACACATTACAGGTGTAAACCTAGCGTTAATGTTTTACTGTAGAATGGTTTAATGTGTTTAGACATGGAAACTTATTTTCGAGGTTGTTGCGTTTATTTTTGTAAATAATTTCTGTGTGGAATTGTAACATTGGTTATGGAGATAACGGTAATACCTGTCACAGCCAGCCACTCATACACTCAAATAGACACACACACACACACACAAATACACACATGCCCAACACCAATCCACTCCACACACAAACACACATGCCCATACACACACATATAAGCCCACATGCGCATACACGCCACACACCCAAATACGCACACACACACATGCCCAACACCAATCCACCCCACTCACAAACACACACCCACGCCCACACAAACACACACACCCAAACAAACAAACACACGCCAACCCTCATCCACATACACCCCACACACAAACACACACATGCCCACACAAACACCCAAACAAACAAACACACACGCCAACCCTCATCCACATACACCCCACACACAAACACCCCAAACCTCACCCTCATACACCCTTCCCGTTGGCCATCATTGTTTCCAAATAGCTTGATACCATCCACATAAAGAAGATGGCTATTGTGTCTGTTGTCTATTTTATATCTATAACCTGTCCTCTGTAGTAACTGACTTAGCGGAGCAAGTGATATACAGAACAGCAAAGGGGGACAATGAGTCGCCTAGGAATATTCCACGATTGATCTTGATCTGCCTAAATTCCAGTTGTCCATTGTGGTGTTGACGTACCATCGTAGTTTTCCAGTCTGTCATCATTGCCTTCAGGAAAGTTGTTATCTCAGATGCAATGTGATACATTTCTAGTGTCTTTATGATCCATGAATGGGGCATCCTGTCGAATGCCTTCTTATATTCCATCCAGGCCATTGACAGGTTTTTCTTTTTACAGTTGTCCATTATGAGTCTATCTATTTATCAGTAGCTGATCTTTGCGCCCATAACTCTCTCGTTTACAGCTTTTATGTTCAGGTGGTAATAAATCTCCACGGGCGAGGTAATTATAGACCCTGTTGGTAATCACTGATGTGGAGGGGGGGGGCTTTGTTGATCGTTGGGAGACAAGTAATTGGTTAACTTGAGGAGGAGGAGAGGGTTCCTGGGTTGCCTCTGGGTGGTTATCCCCCGCTTTTGGGGAATGTAATTTGTTATAATTTTATTGTTATTTTGTTATTGTTATTTTGTTATTGTTATTTTGTCATTGTTATTTTGTCATTGTTATTTATATTTTTTACACGGAAGAGCCGAACTCCCACTGTCATCGCCTCCATCTCTCTCATGTACACCAGGGCCGAACACAGAAGAGCCGAACTCCCACTGTCATCGCCTCCATCTCTCTCGCCCTCCCCATCTATCACACGTACACCAGGGCCTAACACGGAAGAGCCGAACTCCCACTGTCATCGCCTCCATCTCTCTCGCCCTCCCCATCTCTCACACGTACACCAGGGCCGAACACGGAAGAGCCGAACTCCCACTGTCATCGCCTCCATCTCTCTCGCCCTCCCCATCTCTCACACGTACACCAGGTCCGAACACAGAAGAGCCGAACTCCCACTGTCATCACCTCCATCTCTCTCGCCCTCCCCATCTCTCTGTATTATGAGCAAATGTAGTCTCACATGCTGGCCGCCGCATGGCCCCGGCGGACAGAATGGAGAAGGCGTTTCCCCGGGGGATGGTAAGGGAGTACCGTTGTTACTTCTGTTATTGTTGTTGTTGTTCTATTATAGTTGCCGGCGCTGTCAGTTCAGACATCAAAATATTGATTGTTATTTAATTGGTCATTAAACGAAATGATTTGCTAATATCTTACGTGTTTAATTTTGTCATCAATGTTATAATCAACAGCAGCTAACTAACTAATCTGGCAATATCCAGCCATCAGATGGCGCTGCATCATTTCGTTTTAATTAAACGAAATAACTCTGAGCTTGGAAATAAGATAATAACTGCTTTCTATTAAAAACATAAGAGGTTCCAACAAATAATAATAATAATAATAATTGTTTCTACTTTTGGAACAAGGCCAGCAATTACCCCAGTGTATTACTGGTACTTTATTTTATCGACCCCGTAAGGATGAAAGGCAAAGTTAACCTCGGCGGGATTTGAACTCAGATCATAAGGGGAAGTAACTCTATGCTTGAAAGCCTGGCGTCCGACCCTCTACCGATACTGCCAATCCATCTACTTTTGGCAAAAGGCCAGCAATTACCCCAGTGTATTACTGGGACTTACATTATCGACCTCGTAAGGATGAAAGGCAAAGGTAACCTCGGCGAGAATTGAACATAGAACGTAAAGGGTCATAACTCTATGCTGTGAAGAGATGTTTGTGTTGGTGTATGGGTTGGGTATAAACATGTTTAACAATAGTAAAAACAAAGTAAACTATAAAAATCATCACCATTAATAAAAATGATAATGATTGTGGTGGTGGTGGTGGGGTGTAGTGGGGGTGGTAGTGGTTTTGTGTAGTGGGGGTGGTAGTGTGAGGGGGGTATTGAGGGGGGCTGGTGGTAGTGGTGCGCTGGTGCTGGGGGCTTGTGGTGGTGGTGGGTAGTAGTGGGGGGTAGTGGGTATTTATTCATCACTAAAGGTTTATATTTGTATGGTACAGGAAGAAAACAGTGTGTGTCGTTGTGCGGGTGTGTCGTTGTGCGGGTGTGTCGTTGTGCGGGTGTGTCGTTGTGCGTCGGTGTGCGTGTGCGTCGGTGTGCGTGTGCGTCGGTGTGCGTGTGCGTCGGTGTGCGTGTGCGTCGGTGTGCGTGTGCGTCGGTGTGCGTGTGTGTCGTGCGTGTGTATCGTTGTGCGTGTGTGTCGTTGTGCGTGTGTGTCGGTCTGCGTGTGTGTCGGTCTGCGTGTGTGTCGGTGTGCGTGTGTGTCGGTGTGCGTGTGTGTCGGTGTGCGTGTGTGTCGGTGTGTGTCGGTGTGTCGGTGTGTGTCGGTGTGCGTGTGTGTCGGTGTGCGTGTGTGTCGGTGTGTGTGTGTCGGTGTGCGTGTGTGTCGGTGTGCGTGTGTGTCGGTGTGCGTGTGTGTCGGTGTGCGTGTGTGTCGGTGTGTGTGTCGGTGTGTGTGTGTGTGTCGGTGTGTCGGTGTGTGTGTGTGTCGGTGTGTGTGTGTGTCCGTGTGTGTGTCGGTGCGTGTGTGTGTCGGTGCGTGTGTGTGTCTGTGTGTGTGTGTGTGTCTGTGTGTCGGGGTGTGTGTGTGTGTCGTTGTGTGTGTGGGGGGGGTGGCGTATACACAGGTTTAACACTAGTAAAAACAAAGGTAACTATAAAAAATTTAACACTTGGAATTACTCAACAGGGCTGAGGCGTTCGAGGGCTGCACATGGAAAAAAAAACATAAAAGCAGAGTCCCTGATCTGTAGGGCAAGTGCCTAGTCCCAGTTGTCCTCCTCCAACCTATAGGTGCAAACTCAGAATGGGCCCATTCAATCGAGCCATGCTCACCTCTCTCACTTTTTAACAAACTAGCTGGAAAGCAGCCTTTCCTTCTTTACCCTCATTTTTCTCTTCAAATAAAACCTGAAAAACTTAATCAGGGCTTCGTCGAAGAGGAAAATGCTTGACTTCAACACTTTCAGTCGTGTCAACCATGTAACATCTTTCGCCGTGACCACGAGAGAGAGAGAGATATATAAATAGCGTGCCCTTCCTGGCTAAAGATGCTGGCGTGGCTATCTTCACATTGGTCTCAGCTGATAACCAGATTCGTCCTGCACTCGGCAACAGATGTTTGACATCAACCTACAAATCAGCTCGGACATAGGACAACACAAAAGACAGAGGAATTGGGGGATTTACAAAAAGTATAAAACCTATAAACAAATAAAATAGATAACAATAATCAGCAAATTAATAGGAATAAAAATTGCCCAATAGTGGGGGTGACAGCCCAGAGGTAACTAAAAATTTCATCAGTTCTAAACCAACATAATCCCTAAGAGCAGCATAGTAAGGTTCCCCTCTTCTCGCGAAACTCTCCAGCCTATAGGCGCATGTTCAGAATAGGCCCACTACTCGAGCCATCCTCATTACGTTAACAAACATTTTTAACAAACATTTTTAACAAATGTACTCCATTTCCACCCTCACCTCCTTTCCAAGTGGATCTTGAAAACGTTGAGTGCTTGGCAGAAGTGGAAAGTATCTGCCTTCAGTCCTTTCGGCCACGTCTACCACACAACCTATTTAGCTGCAGCCAAAAGGCAGAGGAAAACTGTCTGCCCTTCTCGGACAAATGAAGGCAGAGGGGCGATCTTCACGATGGCGTCGGCCGAGAGCCGAATCTGTCATGCACGTGTAAAAACCTGTTCGACAAATCTCCACAACTCAGCAATACCTGGGCTGCGGACGAGTGCGTTCTCAACGTTTTCATCGCTCTGCGCGCCTCTCGGACAGCTCCGTCTCACAGCACTTTCGCGCCTGTAGAGTTTATCTCGAACGGACAGTGCTCCTCGGTAGCACTGCCTAGGCAGGGTTTTCTGTAATTTTTCGTAGTCCACAGCTTGAGAGTCCTCCAGCACAAGACTATCTAGTTCGTTCTCTTCGACGCCTAATATTCGTCGCACTTGCACACCACTAATCCTTTTTAGAACTCTAAAGTGGAGTTTTCCTTGACCGCATTGCACGGTAGAGGGCTGTGTTGGCCTGACAGCATTCCAGTTGCCAGGTGCCCAGTCTCAGTTTTCTCATGACGCACGACTGCAACTCGATCAAAGACATGAGCTGCCGAAAGGCGTGCCTGAAAAGGGGCGACCGTGCTTCTTCACGGGTTAGGAATAGCTGGAGTTGACGTAGCCAAAGCGCGTGTCTGCACATCATCAGCCGTGGCATGCCAAGCCCCCCGCGAGAGCAGCTGGATCGCTTCAACAGTGAAATCTGTCACTTCTACAAAAGTTGAAGAGCAGGCACTTTGTTGAGACTAGGACCAGAACAAAGCACAAGTGTTTTGTTTTTTTAGTCTGTTGTCGTTGGTGGTGGTTCAGTTGTTGTTGTTGTTATTAGTGTTGTTGGTCTTGTTCGTGCTGATTTAGCTAACTGAAACCCTGATGTTGGCAATGGGGGCCTGTGGTTCGGTGCCTTGAGATGAAAACAAAGTTCTCAAGTGGCATGTCTCCCCACATAGATGACTAGGAGGCTTCTTTGCCTCAACTCGGACTTGGTATCTTCTCGATCTTTTCTGGTTTGATGTGGAGGAATACTGCCACACTAATCTCAGACCAGTTTTCCCTTTTTGTCCTTATCTATCTTCTCGGGGAATATATCGCTTCCTCCGAGGGCGATGTAGGCCAGGATCCACCAGATATCCAGCTCTAGCAGAGTTCCTACACTCCTGACAAGTATGACCCTTCTCCCAGGTACGCCGGAAATAATATAAGTGGGCATGTCCGACACGGAACCACAGATATGTTTATGGCCAGGGCTTCATTCTTGAAAACCACTAAGATAGAACTAAAGTGTGTGGCTCTAGCAATCTACTGGATGCCCATCAATATGCTTTTCAGTGATCTTTCTACTTCATATAGGGGTACGGTGATCTTGGGCATGTTATGCCTGGCGGTGCCGTTTTCCTCTCCAGGCCTGAAGACAGCAAATTTCTAGCAGAGAAGAATAGAAAGCGAGACAAAGGAAGTGAGAAAGAGATATAGAGGAAGAATCGACCCCAGACTCGACTGGTACTTTTTGTAGACTTAAACAATTTTTTTCTTTCATTCAAAGGGAAACAACTCTCCTGTTGTTTCTTCATTGATTATTTCTTTCTTTCGCAGGCATGCACAAGTTCTTCCGATTCCAAGTGTCATTCACAAGCGATATTGAAAACTTTGACAAGCCGTGTTTCCAGCCATGGTATAGTTTAAACAGCAATTAAAGCGAGGTGAGAAACTAATGGTACCCTAACCAGATATTGTAGTACAGGCCTCTACTGTCTATCAAATGCCACGGACAGGCCATTCGTCAAACCAAAACTATAGAAAAAGAGACTTGCTTGAAGTGTGGTGCAGCGTGGCAGAACCCATCACCGCATAGTTGCATAGCGAACTCCTTAACCAAACCGCTATAACTGCGCCTACATATACATGTATATGCGTGTGTGTATTTCGGTAATTTAACGAGGCATTGGAGAAGTTTGATATGCAACTATAAATAACAGTAGAATATTATACATACATATATACATATATAAGAAAGAAGGTGTGGTAAGATACCAAGTGGACCATAATTCACCAGAGTACTCGATACTTAGGGTAGTAGAGTGGGTATTAGGGTAGTAGAGTGGGTATTAGGGTAGTAGAGTGGGTATTAGGAAAAGAGTTCGGATCTAGCTGTCGAAACGGTCGGAGCTCAGCCGCCAGGGTCTTGACTCTTCTCCTGTACGTACGTACGTATATATATATATTTTTTATTTTTTTTATTTTATAGAAGGAGCTTCTACAGGACTAGTACTGTTTCATTCAGATGAAATCTTCAGGAAGCATTCCTGAAGATTTCATCTGAATGAAACAGTACTAGTCCTGTAGAAGCTCCTTCTATAAAATAAAACAATTTTACTCTGCCATGTATTGAGTACCTTACTTACTGTGGTTATCCCCGACTCAACCCGGGACCTACGTATATATATATATATATATATTTAGTTATGTAATAAACAACATAAGGCAATTATTCCATTTACCAGTGGTTTCTTAAAAGCAAAAGATTTTGCTTTCAATCCTCCTTGAAAGCAAAATCTTTTGCTTTTAAGAAACCACTGGTAAATGGAATAATTGCCTTATGTTGTTTATTACATAACTATTAAGCTCTGTTACCTACATAGAGCACTCTTTTTTCCTGTACTTTTCCGACGGAATTACTTCATTCATACATATTTACACACACACACATATATATATATATATATATATATATATATATATATGAGAGAGAAATTGAGAGAAATACTGGTATCCACCTTTTTATGTTGGAGTTAATAGCTTGTTTTATTTTTATGGTTCAATGCACGCGCGCGCGTGCATGTGCGGGTGCGTGTGCTTGTATGCGTGTGCGTGTGTGTTTGAAGGCATGTAGCTCATTGGTTACAGCGTTGGTCACAAAATAGTGATGCTGTGTTAAGTCCCTGAATTTGATGCCCCATTATGGTCGCAATCAAATGACTTACACAATTAAAACAATAACAACCTAGTGCAATTTAATAATTACGACTCTCTCGGTGTGCATTTGTTTCTGTCTAAATACATGATTACACGATGTAGTCTCAAGACGAATTTTTAGTACATGGGAAGGAACTCTTCAACTCATAAATAAGTTATCTTACTTAGATTCCATGTTAGTATTAAATTGCCGAGGTTAACTTTGCCTTTCATCCTTACGGGGTCGATAAAATAAAGTACCAGTAATGCACTGGGTAATTGCTGGCCTTGTGCCTAAAGTAGAAACAATTAAATTTCTAGATGTGATATAATCCTAGCCACTGAAAAAAGTAATATTCGATTAAACCTATGATATAAATAATTCTGGCCATTACGATCCTGTATGTTAGTGTGGGCGGCGAATTTCAGAATCGTTAGAAGGTCGGATAGAATGCTTTATGGTATTCGTTCTGGTTCTCTGCCCTCTGAGTTCAAATCCTGCCTTTCATCCTTTCGAAGACGATAAAAAAAAAAGTACCAGTCTAGTACTGGGGTCGATGTTTCCTCACTCTGGAAAAAATCTGCTGTACTCGGGCCTCAAGAGGGATGGGCTCCGTCGGGCTTTAAAAAAATGGCCAAGAAACGCCGTATGACAATACAGCGCCCCTACGACTCAATCAGGAGTTACGGGACTATACTATACCATACCATGTTTAAGTGTATGTCATACTATTTTATCAATGTCTATTTGTTACTTGGTCAGCGAAATAAGAGCGGTGCTCATCACCTTATATTTATTTTTTCGGGATAGATTTGAGTAAACTGAAGCCAACGAAAATGTTAGTGTATCACCTATTATTATATTTACTTGTCCTAATATTTCGGGTAAAAAAACCCTTCGTCAGAACACTATAATGAGACACTGGCTCGGTGACACATCAACATCTTCGTTCTCTTCAATTTATTCCAAAATCTAACGTCCACTTTGCCATTGTAGGAAACATCTCTGGTGCTTTTACAACTAAGTTAATTCAACTAAAGGTTCTCTACGACCAGTTAGTGGCAACAGTAGAATGTTAGGAGGAATTGGATACTATTTTTAGCAAGTCAAGCAGCTACGTTGACGGAGCAGTTGATTCAGATTTAGCGTGATTACTTTAAAGTTATGGAGCTGAATACTAATCTACTCGAAGTTTAGTTATTGTGATTTCTTAAAACCATATCCGAACAAGGGCTACACTGCTTCATCTACGGCGAAGCAACACATCTGGGACCATTCTGCCCTCAGCTCAAAAATCCAGGAAGCCACAAGCCTCCATTACTGTAAACGCCAGTGACGAGACGGAATATTCCACCAATACCAACAGCACCACCTACAGCAGCACCGCCAATAGAACCACCAACAAAAACAACAAAACTAACCCAGGGGGAAAATGAAGAAAGCTCTCCAACTCCCCCTCTCAAAATATATACACACACACATAAACGCAGACACAATCACCCAAACATCAGAAAACTACACAGAGTCTTCGTCTTCTAATAGTGAAGACGAGGGAAAACCAAATTAAGGCAAAAAACAAAAACGCAAACACAAGAAAAAGAAAATCGGAAACATCCCACACACACAAACAACTGAAATCGCAAACACCACACTCACAACAAACACATCCACAACTCCAACAACACCATTTGCAAGACAATCACCCAAACAGAAACAACCACAACAAACACAAGAACAACACAAGACACACAACTTCGTGCTAGTAAGAAGGGCCAACAAGGATTTAATGGCCCTCATAGCATGAAGACAAGGCATAGAAAAAGATGATATATTTGGAACAAGCACATTGCGTGTGCCAGATTTATTACTGGTATGAATATCACTCGACTCCTACAACGCGATTAGAGAGAGTTTTCCTAGGGACAGGAAAACACCGAATGTGAAACTCACATCAAGACTTTTAAAAGGGTTTCCAAAGTAAACCTCAACAACCATGGAGGTCGAATCATCTGACATCCACAAACCCCTGGGAGGTAAGTAACCTATGCCTCTCTCTTTGAGACTGCTAATATGGCCATCTTAAAAGTAGAATGCTTGAATGTTCGTGGCCTCAAGTCATCATGGAAGCAGGGTCGCCTGCTGAACGACCTCAGGTCACTTGACATGGATGTGATAGCCGTGAGTCCGGGACTTCCGACACGCGCACACTAGCCCCCATTTTCGACGACTATCAGATCTTCGCATCTCTTAGTCGGGTGGGGTGGCAGGGATGTTTAGTAAAGGCCTGGATCTCGAGGTAAGGTGGATCTTCCGGGATCCGGATGGTAAGTTGGGGGGTCCTGGACGTGAGCAGTAGTGAAGGAGGTACCTTTAGACTGGTGGCCGTTTACGCCCCGACCGAAACGGCATCTTAGACGCACGCTGGGATTGAGTGGGCGTAGTTGATAGGAGTGATCAGCCAGATCAGTAACTGATCAGCCAGATCCAGCAGTCTGACAGGTACCGACGAGATTACCTTATATGTATCAGTGTGGATCTGGACCAACCACATAGGATCATCTAGATTGTATATAGATAGGTTCATTATTAGGTCAATAGATAAAGATAGTATAGGTTGTCCATAGGTTCATTATTAGGTCAATAGATAAAGATAGTATAGGTTGTCCATAGGTTCATTATTAGGCCAATAGATAAAGATAGTATAGGTTGTCCACACTTTCAAACGGTCACCTATTCAGATCACAAATTTGTGATCTGCATGGTCGACCTAAATAAGACACGCAGGATAAAGCCTACAGAGAACGGATCAACAACTTAGCTAAGCAAACGTTGACAGGGGTGGTCGTCACCAACAGGTGGGAGGGGCTCTCGAAAAACAGGTTAGAGTAATCTCAATAGGTTTTAGTAAAGAAGTAGCGTTAGAGAAAAAAAGAAAAGACGGGGAGCTGGTTACGAAATTAGATGAGGCTATTTGTAGTGCTGGCGACGAGAATGGCATTAGACCGTTTCCTCAATGCGAAACACGAAGTTTACATTGTCAGAACTAAGGCGCTTGTTCTAAGAAATGAGGGAACCAAAGCTGTTCGATGGGCTTACGTCGCAAAAGCGGAGCGTGGTAACAAAACTGCAATTCGGTCTTTGGCGGACTGAAGCGAATGCGAACTGAATGATTCCAAGCAGATGTGTGAGGCCTTTCGCCAGCACTTTAATCGGCTGTTTGTGGGGAGCGGTCGCAGATTTCAGCCCCTACTTCAAAGGCCTACCGCGTCTCTCGCCAGCCGATGCTGGGTGCTGCGATAGGCCGATAACGTCAGCCAAGATCTGCGATAGGCCGATAACGTCAGCCAAGATCTGGGATGTCCTAGTGCACGAGGCACAAGCCAAGTTAGATAACTTCAGGCCCATAATTCTGCTAAACACAGAGTTTAAGATTTTGGCCAAGGTGTTAGCAAAGAAGTTGGCGCTTGTCGGTGAGGGTTTGATAGAAGAAGGCGCAAGTTTGCGCAATCACGATCAGGTCCATACACGACAATCTCAACCTCATGCGATACAACAGAGAGGATAGGGTGTAAACCTGGATTCGGTGGTGCTCTGATCAATTTAGATCAATTGGAAGCTTTCGAAAGAGTCGACCATCGATACTTGGAGACTGTCCTCAAGGCAGCTGGCTTAAGTCCCGTCTTCAGAGTCTGGATCGCTGTAATCCATAGTAGCATCTGCTCGGTGGTCAAAGTTAACGGCCATCTTTAAAATAACAGTATCTTTAATACGGTTCTGTAACCGTCATATATATATATATATATATATATATATTTCTCGACAATTTCCTTATTTGAACTGATTTTTGGAGCTTAATTTTGCACTTTGTACCATGGTATCATAATGAGTGATTTACGTTTTATATGGCCTTGTGTTGTCTACAGAAGCGTTTTAATAAACTCTCAAGAAACATGTATTGAATACTAATCAGGAGTTACTAAACAGAATAGCTTCCTATACGTGGCTCAATACAGACAGAAACAACCGTTAGTGTATAAAAGCTTTAACTCTTTGGTTATATTTAAACTATAATGTATGCTCGTGTGACCCACATTGCATTGTGCACGCCAAGTAAATGAGTATTACTCCCATTAATATTATAATTATAACTATATTATAATATTAGTATTACTAGTGTGCGTGTGTATGGGTATGTGTGTTGGAAAAAACTTTCTACCGAGGTCTCAGTTTGACAATCGCTACCGACGAATGCGAGAAAATTCTCCAGAGAGTTAACCAAGATTTTTATTAAAAGAAACTTTCCACCGAAGTTAACATAGGAATTCTTAGATCTACTTTGCAAAATTATAAAATTGTAAAATTTTTCTTTCCCTTTTTGCAAATATATATATATTAGTTGTTTTGGAAGCTTCAACAATGCAGATGGGTAAATCTCCGGGTAACAAAATCAGGTGGTAATGAGAGAGAGATGTAAAGAGGAAGAGTAGAAAGAGAGGTAGCGAGCGTAAAAGAACGTAGGAAAAGTGTCATAAATATATATATATATATATATATATATATACAAATATAAATTATCGAGATTCGCATTTCGACCCACGAAATAACGAAAAACAACCTCCGAGATGTGAGGCAAGTGCTCAATGGTTCAAATGAACCAGAGCTATAACAAACGTTAAAATATTTTGCTTGTTGTATCCCAACAAATTAAATATAACCTCTACATATATATATATATATATATATATATATATATATATGAAGAGGTTACATTTAATTTGTTGGGATACAACAAGCAAAATATTTTTTATAACTGATATAAAGCACTCAACAAATTATTGGAGTAAATATACAATATATTAACAAATGGAAACTATATTTATAAAACCATATTTATTTCAAGGGACACCAAGGCAGATTATGGTGCGCTTTCATCAGATAAAATATAATATAGACCTGAAAAATGCAACCTTCACGGTTGGAGTCTCAGAGAGAGAGAGAGAGGGAAAGAGAGAGAAAGAGAGAGAGAGAGAGGGAAAGAGAGAGAAAGAGAGAGAGAGAGATTGTATATATATATATATATATATATATATATATATATATATGGAATGTAACGTCCAGTTACCGTAGGTTCACCAGAGTGAGCACTCGATGAGTAGTTTCCAGTAAGTGTAGAGGTGTGGAACTAAGAGAAGCAGAGTGTAATAATTGTTTCTATATTTGGCACAAGGCCAGCAATTATCCCAGTGTATTACTGGTACTTTATTTTATCGACCCCTTAAGGATGAAAGACAAAGTCAACCTCGGCGGCATTTGAACTCAGACCATAAAGGGCCGTAACTCTTTGCTGCAAAGCATGGTGTCCGAACCTCTACCGATACTGCCAATCCAAACGCCCTAAAT
>OZ024755.1:29894887-29904887 GCA_964016885.1 Eledone cirrhosa
TGAGCGAGAGAGGTACAGACCGTGTTGATGTGTGTGAGATGTGAGCAAGGAGACTCACACAAGCCAAACGGGAGGAAGTGAGAAGGGGAGAAACAGAGAGTGAGTGAAAGTGTGAGGAAGAGGTCAGTCGAGAGAAAGTGTAACTGACAGAGGGGGCGAAAGAAGGTGAGAGAAACAGAGAGAGCGGGGAAGCAGTAAGAGAGAAACAGACAAACGCAGCCGAGGTAAATATATATAAAAAACATGAGAAGAAAGAAGAATACTGCGTGGTTTGCACATGGGTTACATATGATAAAAATAGTCCTTCGTCAATGATTTTCCAACCATCATTGGTATTTCATCGCATTAAAAATCAGATACCTCAGGTTGGTGCGAGCAATAACTAAAAAAAGTTATTGGGACCAGAATTCGCGTAAGGCGAGGGGGACAAGTAAACAACATAGAAGGACAAAAGCAAACCGAAGATAGGAAAATAAACAAGCAACATGGTTGTCCGGTCAGCATAAGCTCGGTGGAATTCATGAGCGAGAGGGGTAAAGACCGTGTCGATGTGTGTGAGATGTGAGCAAGAAGAGACCCACACAAGCCAATCGGGAGGAAGTGAGAAGGGGAGAAACAGAGAGTGAGTGAGTGGAAGTTTGAGGAAGAGGTCAGTCGAGAGAAAGTGTAACTGACAGAGGGGGCGAAAGAAGGTGAGAGAAACAGAGAGAGCGGGGAAGCAGTAAGAGAGAAACAGACAAACGCAGCCGAAGTAAATATATATCAAAAACATGAGAAGAAAGAAGAATACTGCGTGGTTTGCACATGGGTTACATATGATAAAAATAGTCCTTCGTCAGTGATTTTCCAACCATCATTGGTATTTCATCGCATTAAAAATCAGATACCTCAGGTTGGTGCGAGCAATAACTAAAAAAAGTTATTGGGACCAGAATTCGCGTAAGGCGAGGGGGACAAGTAAACAACATAGAAGGACAAAAGCAAACCGAAGATAGGAAAATAAACAAGCAAACCGAAGATAGGAAAATAAACAAGCAACATGGTTGTCCGGTCAGCATAAACTGGGTGGATTTCATGAGCGAGAGAGGTACAGACCGTGTTGATGTGTGTGAGATGTGAGCAAGGAGACTCACACAAGCCAAACGGGAGGAAGTGAGAAGGGGAGAAACAGAGAGTGAGTGAGTGGAAGAGGTCAGTCGAGAGAAAGTGTAACTGACAGAGGGGTCAAAAGAAGATGAGAGAAACAAAGAGAGCGGGGAAACAGTAAGAGAGAAACAGGCAAATGCAGCCGAGGTAAATATATATAAAAAACATGAGAAGAAAGAAGAATACTGCGTGGTTTGCACATGGGTTACATATGATAAAAATAGTCCTTCGTCAGTGATTTTCCAACCATCGTTGGTATTTCATCGCATTAAAAATCAGATACCTGAGGTTGGTGCGAGCAATAACTAAAAAAAGTTATTGGGACCAGAATTCGCGTAAGGCGAGAGGGACAAGTAAACAACATAGAAGGATAAAAGCAAACCGGAGATAGGAAAATAAACAAGCAACATGGTTGTCCGGTCAGCAAAAGCTGGGTGGATTTCATGAGCGAGAGAGGTACAGACCATGTCGATGTGTCTGAGATGTGAGCAAGAAGAGACCCACACAAGCCAAGCGGGAGGAAGTGAGAAGGGGAGAAACAGAGAGTGAGTGAGTGGAAGTTTGAGGAAGAGGGCAGTCGAGAGAAAGTGTAACTGACAGAGGGGGCGAAAGAAGGTGAGAGAAACAGAGAGAGCGGGGAAGCAGTAAGAGAGAAACAGACAAACGCAGCCGAAGTAAATATATATCAAAAACATGAGAAGAAAGAAGAATACTGCGTGGTTTGCACATGGGTTACATATGATAAAAATAGTCCTTCGTCAGTGATTTTCCAACCATCATTGGTATTTCATCGCATTAAAAATCAGATACCTGAGGTTGGTGCGAGCAATAACTAAAAAAAGTTATTGGGACCAGAATTCGCGTAAGGCGAGGGGGACAAGTAAACAACATAGAAGGACAAAAGCAAACCGAAGATAGGAAAATAAACAAGCAAACCGAAGATAGGAAAATAAACAAGCAACATGGTTGTCCGGTCAACATAAACTGGGTGGATTTCATGAGCGAGAGAGGTACAGACCGTGTTGATGTGTGTGAGATGTGAGCAAGGAGACTCACACAAGCCAAACGGGAGGAAGTGAGAAGGGGAGAAACAGAGAGTGAGTGAAAGTGTGAGGAAGAGGTCAGTCGAGAGAAAGTGTAACTGACAGAGGGGGCGAAAGAAGGTGAGAGAAACAGAGAGAGCGGGGAAGCAGTAAGAGAGAAACAGACAAACGCAGCCGAGGTAAATATATATAAAAAACATGAGAAGAAAGAAGAATACTGCGTGGTTTGCACATGGGTTACATATGATAAAAATAGTCCTTCGTCAATGATTTTCCAACCATCATTGGTATTTTATCGCATTAAAAATCAGATACCTCAGGTTGGTGCGAGCAATAACTAAAAAAAGTTATTGGGACCAGAATTCGCGTAAGGCGAGGGGGACAAGTAAACAACATAGAAGGACAAAAGCAAACCGAAGATAGGAAAATAAACAAGCAACATGGTTGTCCGGTCAGCATAAGCTCGGTGGAATTCATGAGCGAGAGGGGTACAGACCGTGTCGATGTGTGTGAGATGTGAGCAAGAAGAGACCCACACAAGCCAATCGGGAGGAAGTGAGAAGGGGAGAAACAGAGAGTGAGTGAGTGGAAGTTTGAGGAAGAGGTCAGTCGAGAGAAAGTGTAACTGACAGAGGGGGCGAAAGAAGGTGAGAGAAACAGAGAGAGCGGGGAAGCAGTAAGAGAGAAACAGACAAACGCAGCCGAAGTAAATATATATCAAAAACATGAGAAGAAAGAAGAATACTGCGTGGTTTGCACATGGGTTACATATGATAAAAATAGTCCTTCGTCAGTGATTTTCCAACCATCATTGGTATTTCATCGCATTAAAAATCAGATACCTCAGGTTGGTGCGAGCAATAACTAAAAAAAGTTATTGGGACCAGAATTCGCGTAAGGCGAGGGGGACAAGTAAACAACATAGAAGGACAAAAGCAAACCGAAGATAGGAAAATAAACAAGCAAACCGAAGATAGGAAAATAAACAAGCAACACGGTTGTCCGGTCAGCATAAACTGGGTGGATTTCATGAGCGAGAGAGGTACAGACCGTGTTGATGTGTGTGAGATGTGAGCAAGGAGACTCACACAAGCCAAACGGGAGGAAGTGAGAAGGGGAGAAACAGAGAGTGAGTGAGTGGAAGAGGTCAGTCGAGAGAAAGTGTAACTGACAGAGGGGTCAAAAGAAGATGAGAGAAACAAAGAGAGCGGGGAAACAGTAAGAGAGAAACAGGCAAATGCAGCCGAGGTAAATATATATAAAAAACATGAGAAGAAAGAAGAATACTGCGTGGTTTGCACATGGGTTACATATGATAAAAATAGTCCTTCGTCAGTGATTTTCCAACCATCGTTGGTATTTCATCGCATTAAAAATCAGATACCTGAGGTTGGTGCGAGCAATAACTAAAAAAAGTTATTGGGACCAGAATTCGCGTAAGGCGAGAGGGACAAGTAAACAACATAGAAGGATAAAAGCAAACCGGAGATAGGAAAATAAACAAGCAACATGGTTGTCCGGTCAGCAAAAGCTGGGTGGATTTCATGAGCGAGAGGGGTACAGACCATGTCGATGTGTCTGAGATGTGAGCAAGAAGAGACCCACACAAGCCAAGCGGGAGGAAGTGAGAAGGGGAGAAACAGAGAGTGAGTGAGTGGAAGTTTGAGGAAGAGGTCAGTCGAGAGAAAGTGTAACTGACAGAGGGGGCGAAAGAAGGTGAGAGAAACAGAGAGAGCGGGGAAGCAGTAAGAGAGAAACAGACAAACGCAGCCGAAGTAAATATATATCAAAAACATGAGAAGAAAGAAGAATACTGCGTGGTTTGCACATGGGTTACATATGATAAAAATAGTCCTTCGTCAGTGATTTTCCAACCATCATTGGTATTTCATCGCATTAAAAATCAGATACCTGAGGTTGGTGCGAGCAATAACTAAAAAAAGTTATTGGGACCAGAATTCGCGTAAGGCGAGGGGGACAAGTAAACAACATAGAAGGACAAAAGCAAACCGAAGATAGGAAAATAAACAAGCAAACCGAAGATAGGAAAATAAACAAGCAACATGGTTGTCCGGTCAACATAAACTGGGTGGATTTCATGAGCGAGAGAGGTACAGACCGTGTTGATGTGTGTGAGATGTGAGCAAGGAGACTCACACAAGCCAAACGGGAGGAAGTGAGAAGGGGAGAAACAGAGAGTGAGTGAAAGTGTGAGGAAGAGGTCAGTCGAGAGAAAGTGTAACTGACAGAGGGGGCGAAAGAAGGTGAGAGAAACAGAGAGAGCGGGGAAGCAGTAAGAGAGAAACAGACAAACGCAGCCGAGGTAAATATATATAAATAACATGAGAAGAAAGAAGAATACTGCGTGGTTTGCACATGGGTTACATATGATAAAAATAGTCCTTCGTCAATGATTTTCCAACCATCATTGGTATTTCATCGCATTAAAAATCAGATACCTCAGGTTGGTGCGAGCAATAACTAAAAAAAGTTATTGGGACCAGAATTCGCGTAAGGCGAGGGGGACAAGTAAACAACATAGAAGGACAAAAGCAAACCGAAGATAGGAAAATAAACAAGCAACATGGTTGTCCGGTCAGCATAAGCTCGGTGGAATTCATGAGCGAGAGGGGTACAGACCGTGTCGATGTGTGTGAGATGTGAGCAAGAAGAGACCCACACAAGCCAATCGGGAGGAAGTGAGAAGGGGAGAAACAGAGAGTGAGTGAGTGGAAGTTTGAGGAAGAGGTCAGTCGAGAGAAAGTGTAACTGACAGAGGGGGCGAAAGAAGGTGAGAGAAACAGAGAGAGCGGGGAAGCAGTAAGAGAGAAACAGACAAACGCAGCCGAAGTAAATATATATCAAAAACATGAGAAGAAAGAAGAATACTGCGTGGTTTGCACATGGGTTACATATGATAAAAATAGTCCTTCGTCAGTGATTTTCCAACCATCATTGGTATTTCATCGCATTAAAAATCAGATACCTCAGGTTGGTGCGAGCAATAACTAAAAAAAGTTATTGGGACCAGAATTCGCGTAAGGCGAGGGGGACAAGTAAACAACATAGAAGGACAAAAGCAAACCGAAGATAGGAAAATAAACAAGCAACATGGTTGTCCGGTCAGCATAAACTGGGTGGATTTCATGAGCGAGAGAGGTACAGACCGTGTTGATGTGTGTGAGATGTGAGCAAGGAGACTCACACAAGCCAAACGGGAGGAAGTGAGAAGGGGAGAAACAGAGAGTGAGAGAGTGGAAGAGGTCAGTCGAGAGAAAGTGTAACTGACAGAGGGGGCGAAAGAAGGTGAGAGAAACAGAGAGAGCGGGGAAGCAGTAAGAGAGAAACAGACAAACGCAGCCGAGGTAAATATATATAAAAAACATGAGAAGAAAGAAGAATACTGCGTGGTTTGCACATGGGTTACATATGATAAAAATAGTCCTTCGACAGTGATTTTCCAACCATCATTGGTATTTCATCGCATTAAAAAATCAGATACCTCAGGTTGGTGCGAGAAATAACTAAAAAAAGTTATTGGGACCAGAATTCGCGTAAGGCGAGGGGGACAAGTAAACAACATAGAAGGATAAAAGCAAACCGAAGATAGGAAAATAAACAAGCAACATGGTTGTCCGGTCAGCATAAGCTGGGTGGATTTCATGAGCGAGAGAGGTACAGACCATGTTGATGTGTGTGAGATGTGAGCAAGAAGAGACCCACACAAGCCAAACGGGAGGAAGTGAGAAGGGGAGAAACAGAGAGTGAGTGAGTGGAAGAGGTCAGTCGAGAGAAAGTGTAACTGACAGAGGGGTCAAAAGAAGATGAGAGAAACAAAGAGAGCGGGGAAACAGTAAGAGAGAAACAGGCAAATGCAGCCGAGGTAAATATATATAAAAAACATGAGAAGAAAGAAGAATACTGCGTGGTTTGCACATGGGTTACATATGATAAAAATAGTCCTTCGTCAGTGATTTTCCAACCATCGTTGGTATTTCATCGCATTAAAAATCAGATACCTGAGGTTGGTGCGAGCAATAACTAAAAAAAGTTATTGGGACCAGAATTCACGTAAGGCGAGGGGAACCAGTAAACAACATAGAAGGATAAAAGCAAACCGAAGATAGGAAAATAAACAAGCAACATGGTTGTCCGGTCAGCATAAGCTGGGTAGATTTCATGAGCGAGAGAGGTACAGAAGGGGAGAAACAGAGAGTGAGTGGAAGTGTGAGGAAGAGGTCAGTCTAGAGAAAGTGTAACTGACAGAGGGGGCGAAAGAAGGTGAGAGAAACAGAGAGAGCGGAGAAGCAGTAAGAGAGAAACAGACAAACGCAGCCGTTCAGCGCATCGGTAGGGGTTCTCCTACATGGATATAAAGTAGTGGCCGTACTCGAAAACGAGTTGGCAGCCACCATATATATATATATATATACACACATACATACATTATGGCCAATAGTTGTGTATCAAAGCTTTACTTCAAATGCCGGACCTTATTATAGATATATATATATATACGTGTGTGTGTGTGTTTTCATGTGTGTGTGTGTGTGTTTGCATGTTTGCATATATCTGTGTGTTTGCATGTGTGTGTGTGTGTGTGTTTGCATATATGTGTGTGTGTTTGCATATATGTGTGTGTGTTTGCATATGTGTGTGTGTGTTTGCATATGTGTGTGTATGTTTGCATATATGTGTGTATGTTTGCATGTATGTATGTATGTATGCATGCGTGTACATACAATAATTCTCGTCTATTATTTGTGTGTGTGGCGGTGGATTGGCAGTATCGCTAGAAGGTCGGACGCCATGCTTTGACGCATAGAGTTACGGCCCTTGCCATTCTGTGTTTAAGACAGGTTAACTTTGCCTTTCATCCTTACGGGGTCGATAAAATAAAGTACCAGTAATGCACTGGGTAATAGCTGGCCTTGTGCCAAAAGTAGAAACAATTATTTGTGTGTGTGTGAGTGCATGTGTGTGAGTGTGTGAGTGTGTGCGTATATGTATGTGTGAAAGCGCATGGCTTCATGGTTAGCGTGTTTGTGTCACAATCGTAATGCCGTGAGTTCGATTCCCTGGGTGAACGTTGTGTCATTATGCACATGTATGTGGAATGGGTTGGATGCTGCAGGATTCTCCCCCTCGCCACCCCAGCTCGAACCGGCGGGGCTGGACCGAGGTGACGGCAAAAGGCCAGACGGCATGACCATCTTCCCGTTCTGTAGCGGTAAACCCTTCATCTGGGATGCCACATGCAGCGACAGTTTTTCCAGCGGTGCAGTCTGCGACTAACCCAGGCTCTGCTGCACTTCAGACCGAAGAGGGTAAACTCTCCACCAAATACCCGTCGCTCTCCGAAAAGTTTGCAGTCGAGTCCGTAGCAGTGGAGACTTCTGGTGTCCTTCGCCTTAGGACTACTTCCATACTCGCCACCATTGGCACGGAGTTGGCTGCCCGCAGCAGGTGTGAGCCTCGCGGGCTGCAATGTGTCTCTCCCAGCGCGTCTCCCTCGCCATCCTCAGGGGAAACGGTTTCTTTATTCTGTCCGCCGGGGCCGTGGGGCGGCCAGAGCGTGGGTCTCTATTGGCTTCTAATAGTGAGAGATGGGGTGAGCGGGAGAGACGGAAGCAGTGACAGTGGGAGTTTGGTTCCTTTGTGTTCGAACCTGATGTATATGTATACACTTATTTTCCACATCACACATACATACATACATACATACATACATATATATACATACATTCATTCATTCAAGTTAACACGTTATATCCACCTGTCTCTGACACACGCACACCCTCTCCCTCATTCTCTCCCTCACACACACACACACACACACTCTTTTTTTTCCCCCACATCATACAAACAATTCTAAACACAGATACATATATTGATTTTTATCAGACAGAAAGTTTGAAGGAAACTTTATCGTTCGACGCAGCCAGCACATGGGACTCCATTTGCTCATAATAAAGAGAGATGGAGGCGATGACAGTGGGAGTTCGGCTCTTCTGTGTTCAGATCTGGTGTGCAGCATCAGTTATCCCTAAGGAGGTAGTGATTCATCTATTATTATAAAGTAGATAATAATTGCTTCTACTTTTGGCACAAGGTCAGCAATTATCACAGTGTATTACTGGTACTTTATTTTATCGACCCCCGTAATGATGAAAGGCAGAGTTAACCTGGGATTATAGTCTGAGCTCAAATCCCGCCGAGGTTAACTTTGCCTTTCATCCTTACGGTCGATAAAATAAAGTAGCAGTAATACACTGGGGCGAAATACTGGTCTTGTGCCAAAAGTAGAAAATTATTATAAAGTAGATATCTGCGTTATTGTTGCCATGTACGTCGTTTATATGGAGCGAGAAGATATGTCACTAGTTATTTGTTCGTTACGTCATTATGTGGAACAATTTCTTGCAAAGACCAATCAGATCCTTTCTAAAGTGATTTGGATGCAGAATGGAGTTGAAATCTCTTCAATCTGTAATAGAAGCAAGCTCGTCAAAAGGTCATGTTGGCAAACTTAAGAAGAAATCACTACATAGTATTGAAACTACCCCGGCGATTGGATCCTCCATTTCCCCTTCACGAATGTTTTAATTATGAATGCTTTTTATCATTACAAGGATGATTAAATAAACTACTAATTATGCACTAAGGTCTATTTTCTTCCTCCCACCCCACACCTCTATTTCGTGGTCCTGTGCGAATATTGAAAATAAATATTTTCATTATTAAGAAAATAAAGCACCAGTAACGTACAAGGGTCGATTTAATCGACTTTCCACTTCCCCAAATTACTGGCCTTGTGCCTATACTAGAAATCATTATTAGGAAAATGGTAAAGGCGGTGGATTGGCAGTGTCGGTAGAGCGTCAGACACCATACTTTTCAGTATAGTTATGGCCATTTACGTTCTGAGTTCAAATCCCGCCGAGATTAGCTTTGCCTTTCATCCTTACGAGGTCGATAAAATAAAGTACCAGAAACGCACTGGGGTCGATTTAATCGACTTTCCCCTCCCTCAAAATTGATGGCCTTGTGCCTAAATCAGAAACCATTATTTGGAAAAGGGGATCAACGGTGGATTGGCTGTATCGGTAGAGGGTCGGATGCTATGCTTTGACGTATAGAGTTACGGCCCTTGCCATTCTGAGTTCAAATCCCGCCGAGGTTAACTTTGCCTTTCATCCTTATGGGGTCGATAAAATAAAGTACCAGTAATTCTCTGGGTAATTTCTGGCCTTGTGCCAAACGTAGAAACAATTATTTGGAAAAGGGGATCAACGGTGGATTGACAAAATGTTTCGTAGAATTTGGTTACGGCTCTTTACAGTCTGGATTCAATTCCCGCCGAGGTTAGCTTTGCCTTTCATCCTTATGGGGGTCGATAAAATAAAGTACCAGTAATTCTCTGGGTAATTTCTGGCCTTGTGCCAAACGTAGAAACAATTATTTGGAAAAGGGGATCAACGGTGGATTGACAAAATGTTTCGTAGAATTTGGTTACGGCTCTTTACAGTCTGGATTCAATTCCCGCCGAGGTTAGCTTTGCCTTTCATCCTTACGGGGTCGATAAAATAAAGTACCAGTAATACACTGGGTAATTGCTGGCCTTGAGCCAAAAGTTGAAACAGTTATATATATATTACGATATATATATATCCGGGAAAAATCAGGGGAGAAGCAAGTGGTAGTTAATAACCAATCAGTGTAGAGCTTCACTTATACAAAGCTGTTTTCTTTCATGACTAATTATTCTATTAGTGTTCGAGCTAATTAATTCAGTAGATTTTTTTTTTTCT
>OZ024755.1:29909887-29922387 GCA_964016885.1 Eledone cirrhosa
AGTCACTCCGGGTAGAGCTGCTACTTCTCCGAATTGAGAGATCACAGCTCCCATACTATGAGCATGTGGTTAGAATGTCTCAGGAAAGAATCACTGGAGAGTCACTCCAGGTAGAGCCACTACTTCTCCGAATTGAGAGATCACAGCTCCCATACTATGAACATGTGGTTAGAATGTCTCAGGAAAGAATCACTGGAGAGTCACTCCAGGTAGAGCCACTACTTCTCCGAATTGAGAGATCACAGCTCCCATACTATGAGCATGTGGTTAGAATGTCTCAGGAAAGAATCACTGGAGAGTCACTCCAGGTAGAGCCACTACTTCTCCGAATTGAGAGATCACAGCTCCCATACTATGAGCATGTGGTTATGTCTCAGGAAAGAATCACTGGAGAGTCACTCCAGGTAGAGCCACTACTTCTCCGAATTGAGAGATCACAGCTCCTATACTATGAGCATGTGGTTAGAATGTCTCAGGAAAGAATCACTGGAGAGTCACTTCAGGTAGAGCCACTACTTCTCCGAATTGAGAGATCACAGCTCCCATACTATGAGCATGTGGTTAGAATGTCTCGGGAAAGATTCACTGGAGAGTCACTCCAGGTAGAGCCACTACTTCTCCGAATTGAGAGATCACAGCTCCCATACTATGAGCATGTGGTTAGAATGTCTCGGGAAAGATTCACTGGAGAGTCACTCCAGGTAGAGCCACTACTTCTCCGAATTGAGAGATCACAGCTCCCATACTATGAGCATGTGGTTAGAATGTCTCAGGAAAGAATCACTGGAGAGTCACTCCAGGTAGAGCCACTACTTCTCCGAATTGAGAGATCACAGCTCCCATACTATGAGCATGTGGTTATAATGTCTCGGGAAAGAATCACTGGAGAGTCACTCCAGGTAGAGCCACTACTTCTCCGAATTGAGAGATCACAGCTCCCATACTATGAGCATGTGGTTAGAATGTCTCAGGAAAGAATCACTGGAGAGTCACTCCAGGTAGAGCTGCTACTTCTCCGAATTGAGAGATCACAGCTCCCATACTATGAGCATGTGGTTAGAATGTCTCAGGAAAGATTCACTGGAGAGTCACTCCAGGTAGAGCCACTACTTCTCCGAATTGAGAGATCACAGCTCCCATACTATGAGCATGTGGTTAGAATGTCTACCGCATCCAGTACAGTTTAATTGGTAAAGTCTCATCGGGATGTCGGATAAGATACTTGGTGAGGCATTTAGTTACGGCTCTTTATAAGAACTGTGGAAATATTAGAACGTTCTTACGGGGTCGATGAAATAAAGTACCAGTAACGTACTGGGGTTGATTTAATCGACTTTCCCCACCCCCAAAATTGTTGGCCTTGTGTCTAAATCAGAAACTTATTCATTGTAACTGTTTTTACTTTAGGCACAAAGCCAGCAATTTGAAGGAGTGGGGGAAAGTCCTTTGAGGACGAACAACACACCCAGGAGCTGGACATATCGATGACTTAACAGGGTAGAACCCATTACAACATCATGTTTTCCTGTTTTTTCCGCCTGATGAGGCCACAGCCAATAATGGCTGTCACTGAAATATGTATAACAGCGAATTGGGATAAACGAAGCTAACTTTAACATTTTTGACTTATACTTATTATTTTTGGCAGTATCGGTAGAGGGTTGGACGCCATGCTTTGCTGCATAGAGTTACGTCCCTTTACAGTCTGAGTTCAAATCCCGCCGTGGTTAACTTTGCCTTTCATCCTTACGGGGTCGATAAAATAAAGTACCAGTAATGTACTGAGTAATTGCTGGCCTTGTGCCTAAAGTAGAAACAATTATTTTATTATATATATATATATATGCCCCAGCATGGCCTCAGCCGGATGGCTGAAACAGGTAAAAGAGTAAAATATATATACATACACATTATATATATATATATATACATATATATACATACATACACACATATATACAGGGTGGCCCAAAAGTCGCAATACATAGGAAATTTTTAAGATTCCCTATTTATTTATTTAGAATAAATTGTTTCTTATAAAACATAATTATTTTTTTTATGTATCGCGACTTTTGGGCTATCCTGTGTGTGTGGGTGTGTGGTGTGGTGTGGTGTGTGTGTGTGTATATATATATATATATATATATATATATATATATATATATATGTATATGTTTTAGTAGTGTAGAGATTACAGTTAATTATACATATTTGTATTAAACTATGATTCTTTAAGATTTAGTAATGCACCTCTCTCAGCTGCCTAGTTGATTCTGATTATACTCAATATATCTAATAGAATACCATCTGCTGTGGTGTTATAAAATAGTACTTTGTGATGCTTACATCACAATAGTACTTTGTGAGACATGCTAGCCACATGCCCACAATATTGGAGCTGTGATCTCTCAATTTGGAGAAATAGCGGCTCTACTTGGAGTGACTCTCTGATCTCCGATCTACACACTTTATGGAGTAACGTTACTCCAAAAACCCTTCGGAGAACTCCCATTTCAGACACTAAGTTCCCCAACAAAATATTAGGATTAGATCGATTAAACTGGAATACACCACTCGTGTTACAAAACCTGCATCATTTGTGCTAAAATTCAAAATAACAGTAATTTTTAATTGTTTTTGTTTTCTATATTGTCATTAGGACCCCGTCCGATATGTCTGCCCTTACATCGACACGAGTACCCCATCAGGATTCAACAAGTGGAGTTTGCCGATGATTATGATATTAACGACATTGAAAGGTATGGAAAAACATATGTATATATGAATACATAGACACACACACACACACACATACGTAACTATCCATCACTATGCGCGCGTACGTGCGCGTGTGTATATACACACACACACACATATATATATGGAACAAAGATGGAATCGAAAATGCAACTGGAGTCTTTTTAAGAATATTTATTTGTTTCCCTTACCGGTTTCACAGTTCTTATGCTTTTCAAAAGTAGAATTGAGATGGAGGTTCGTAGTTTTTCTCGCATATATATATATATGTGTGTGTGTGTGAATAAATGAAGTAATTCCGTCGGAAAAGTCCAGGAAAAAAGAGTGCTCTATGTAGGTAACAGAGCTTAATAGTTATGTAATAAACAACATAAGGCAATTATTCCATTTACCAGTGGTTTCTTAAAAGCAAAAAATGTTGCTTTCAATCCTCAGAATGAAAAAAAATCCAGGATTTTTTCATTTTGAGCATTGAAAGCAAAATTTTTTGCTTTTAAGAAACCACTGGTAAATGGAATAATTGCCTTATGTTGTTTATTACATAACTATATATATATATATATATATAATCAATTATGTAATAAACAACACAATATTCTATTACAAATATTCCCCTCCCTCAAAATTGCTGGCCTTGTGCCTATATAGGAAACCATTATTATCACCTCACTTTGACAACAAATATCTATCATTTTGTGGTAAAGACCATCTATGTTGTAGTTAGTATCACCTCACTTTGGTTAACTTTCAATGACTGGTGGAAAACGACATTATAAACGCTAACACAAATATCTGAGGTGATAATAATTGTTTCTACTTTCGGCACAAGGCCAGCAATTACCCAGTGCTTTACTGGTACTTTATTTTATCGACCCCGTAAGGATGAAAGGCAAAGTCAACCTCGGCGGGATTTGAACTCAGATCATAAAGGGACGTAACTATGCTGGAAAGCATGGCGTCCGACCCTCTACCGATACTGCCAATCCACCGCCTAAAAGGTGATAATAATAAGCACAATAACACACAAGGCTCCCATAATCCCAGCCTTCTGTTTACAATGACAACTTAAATGAGGTAAACTTCATCATTGATTTATATCTCCCTGGTGAAGGTATTCATGTATTTTCCACTCATTTCGCATTTAATCCACATTTTAGCTTTTTTTAAATATACTCAAGAAAAGAAAGTTCCTACTGTCCACAGCTCTTCAGACGTTGCCACCTTACACAATACTCCAGGGTTTACAAAGTTTACAAAGATTGTGTATGCTCCAAACCAAAAACCAAAGAATTTTGTTTACTCAGAAGCTCTTAATTTCCTTCGAAATATCGAATTTGTCTCCTCTCAAAAAAAAGTGATACATTTTGTATTTTCATTTTTTTTTTATTATTTTTGCATTAAGAATTCACAATTGATTTCATCATGTACCTCAATTGAAGTATAATATGGGATTTAGAATAATTAAATACTATATTACATGTCTTGCTTTCTTCTTCTAATGTATAAGGACAACATTCATTCCCGGGTAACGTAGGGTACCTCTGCTAGTATATGTGTGTGTGTATCATCATCATCATCACCGTTTTACGTCTGTTCTTCCACACTAGCATGGGTTACATGGGTTGTCCTGTTGTGAGCAGTGTCAGGTCGGCTGACCTTGTCTTGCTCGCGTGCGCGTGCGTGTGTGTGCGGCTCCCAAACGGTGGTTCCACACCTGTCCTTCCTTCATAGTGGTTTTATCCAGTAACGGGACCCAAAACTGTGGTAACGTTGTGAGATGGGATTTCCTGGCAATTCTTCACTCATGGATCATAATCCTTATACATCACATATCCATACCAACACAGTCTTTTCTCTTGCACACCGCTTCAGATTCCTCTTAAACCTGGTTTCTCCCTCAGTTTATCTTAGCTCTGCCTTCCTCACACATTTACATCCAGTGAAGTATGGTTACTTCATTTCTCTCCACCCTACACAGGTCCTCTACCGTCATTGCCCATGTTTCACTCCCATGCAGCATTGCACTTCAGACACAGGCGTCATTTTGTATGTGTGTTGAAATATTACAATGTTTGTTGCAAAAGTGAAAGTAAATATTTATCAATCAGATATGACACAATGGGAGACAAAGTACAATTGACCAATCAGATATGACACAATGTGAGACAAAGTACAATTGACCAATCAGATATGACACAATGTGAGACAAAGTACAATTGACCAATCAGATATGACACAATGTGAGACAAAGTACAATTGACCAATCAGATATGACGGAATGTAAGACTGAATGTACAATTGACCAATCAGATATGACGGAATGTTGAAGATATGATTAACCAATCAGATATGACGCGATGCGGAAAAGAAAGTAGGATTAACGAATCATATAATCATATACGGTACAATACAACAGTGGAAAGAATGGGATTACAAGGACCCCATTTCTTTCAAAATAATATGATAAATGGCCCACTTACTTGCAGGGTGATCAAGGGGATTGGAACCCCTGATCAGGGTGTTGTGTTGTCATCCTCCTCCTCATGATGGTGTCAAAGGAATATATACATACCATATCTAGGCTGGATTCCCAGATTTTGAAGAAATATTTTATTGAAAGGTGCAGGCATGGTTGTATGATTAAGGGTTAAATGCTTATAGTGTTCACGTTATTACCATGACACTCCATAGGCGGTGATGTAGTCTGCCAAAAGCACCAGTTGCCTTGGAAATACGATTAACAATCTCATCATCCAGGGATGCAGAGTGGTTCACCCTGCTGCCAAGTTAATTAAAGGAGCTCACATACTTCAAGTCCTTGCCATCAATAGTGAGAGGTGCAAGAAGATGCCCCTGATCTGGCTACACCTGTTTAATGTCTCCTACATGTCTGAGGGATGGCTTTGGTTGATGTACTACCTCAGTCTTCTTGATGCTGATTGTTAGACCAAAAGCCTTATAGGTAAGTGAAAACCAGTTCATCATTTCTTGAGCCACTTTGGGGGGGATGTTGTGTATATATATATATGTATATATATATATATATATATAGTTTTCCAAGAGATGTCAATATGAATGGACCTGTTATTTTTATCTAAAGACTTTTTTTACAGTTCCAGCCCGCCCGTCTCTTCAATCTATCTTATTTCTCATTCTTTCTTCTAACGAAAGACAAGCGTCCGAAACGTTAAGACCCTCTTCCTGCTATTTCAAGCGTTAACCTAATATAACCCTTCCATATACTGTACCGATTGTGTTGTATATATATATATATATATATACATACATATACGCACATATATATATATAAAGTGAAATAAGATAACAAGGACAATTGGTTACTCCGTTACGTTTATTGGTTGGTGACACGCGTTTCACCAACAAAATTGCCTCAAGTAACCTCGTCCAACCCATGTCAACATGGAAAAGCAAACACAGAAATGATAACCCTTATTCATGATCATACCTGCACTTATAAAATATTTCAACAAGAGAAATGATAAAATTATTTGAACCAACAAAAATATTTTTGTTGTTTCATAAATACTTTTTAATCATTTCCCTTAATTAGTAATAACAATCACAATAATACATAGAGTCAGTGAATTTTAATTATATTTAAAATACTGCTAATTATAATATATGTACTGATTTACTTACTTAACCCTTTCATGGCAGTTTTTCTAATGGAATACACACTATTTCAATTAATTAATGAAGAATTTTGAGGAATTTACTAAAATTATTGATTATTTCATTACTAAGATAATTGTTTCTACTTTTGGCACAAGACCATCAATTACCCAGTACATTACTGGTACTTTATTTTATCGACCCCGTAAGGATGAAAGGCAAAGTTAACCTCGGCGGGATTTGAACTCAGACCGCAAAGGGACGTAACTATGCTGGAAAGCATGGCATCCAACCCTCTACCGATACTGCCAATCCACGATAACTTAATCTAAGGTTCTTATATAAAATTATGTTAGGAGATTTTTATTTAAATTGAAAACCTTTAAAATAGGTGGTTTTATTTCATAAAACCAGAGCTAGTTTTGACCTGGTTGGTAACTAAAAGGTTAAAGGGTAACTAACCCTTTCATTATGATATTTTTAAATGAAAGACACTACTTATGGTTTACAAATAGTTTTGAAAATAATCAGGAATTTGGAGAGATTTAGTAACAATTTTCATGTTAGGTTAGAGTTAAGGGCATCTGTTGTAGAAGCCATGTGAAACAAAGAACTGTTCAGTTCAGTCAAAGACATAGCAACCTCCCTAGTGCTGGTGCCACAATAAATTCTCCCAGTACACTCTGTAAAGTAGTTAGACATCAAATGGACACAGCATAGAGTAAAAAACCATTTAGTCTTGGTGTGGACATAAAAACATATCTGGATCCAAGTGGAGGGGGGCTATCTGATAAAGGTGGGCCAGAGAAGATTTGGGTGACATGGGGAAAATTGATCTTTAGGAGAGTAACCTTACAAAGAAAAGACACAAATAGATGGAAGAAAGGGTATAGGTATTCGAAGATAGAATGAGCCAGATATTATGGAAGCTGATCTCAGGAGAGTAAACCTCACAAAGGAAAGAAACAAATGTATGGAAGACATGGTAGAGGTATCCTGAGGCAGACCGAGCCAGATATTAGGGAAGCTGATCTCAGGAGGGTGAACTTCACAAGGAAAAGAAAAAAGTAGAAGGATGCTGTGGCAGAGGTCTTCCTTGGTAAACTTAGGCAAAAGGATCGAGAGGACACTTTTTGTCCCAATTGAGGACTTAACCTCTCTAGAGCTGATACTACAAAACAATGTGCCTATCACATTATGTAAAGAGCTTCAAAATCAAATGGCGTAGTGTAGAGTAGTCCCTTAAATCTTGTTGAGAATATAACGGTCTCCCTAGATTCATGTGGAAGGAAAATGTAGTAGAGGAAAGCCAAGACATGGGCAGAAATGGTAGAGAAGACCTGTTCAACCCACACTAGCGAATATGGAGAGACAAAAACAACCTATACCAAAATGCTGATAATAAGACATTAATTAGCAATAATTAAAATATTTACAGACTCTTTGTATTATTGCAAAATTTTCCCCAAAATAATTAAAAATTCAATTTATAAATGTCATCTTTTCATTGCTTATAAATGTTTAATTTCAAAATATTAATTTAAACAAAACATTTTAAAAAGTGAACCCTTTTGTTACTGTATCTCTAATGAAGTTGGAGGGATTTACTAAAATTATTATTTCAATGTGATATTTGTGAAGTAATTTCAGGCTGCTCTTGAGCTCTACTGGTAACATAACCCAGTACGACACATCACATGGTCTGGTTATTGGTGACTAAACCAGCAAATTCTCCAAGCTTGCTTGGTGAGGACAATGATTTCTGAACACACTGCAGGATGAAAAACAAAACCCTTCAAAGGGTGGAGGAAATGAGGAGAGCCAATGGCCATTCAATAATGTAAAACAAAAAAAAAAACAGGCAGACGCAGCTTGTTAACTTTGGTAGGCAGTATGTTTAGGACATAGGCAACGAATTGGCAGAGTTGTTAAGACGTCGGATGGAATGCATTATGGTATTAGTCCTACCTCATTGCATGCGCTGAGTTCAAATCCCACAGGGTTCAATTTGCCTTTCATCCTTTCAATGTCAATAAAAAGAGTACCAGTACAGTACTGGGGTAGATTCTTCCTCTATAGAAAAAAAATCGGCTGTGTTCAGACCTGGAGAGGGTTGGGTTCTGCCAGGTTTAAAAACACCCTAGATATGCTATTTGACAGTGCCTCAACGACTTCACAAGGAGTTATGGGATCTTTATCCTTTAAGTCTAGGACAAGGATCACTTATTTCAAACCCGCAGTAGGTAGGACTCTGTTGATAACTGGGTGACAACCTTTCAAGTGGCCAATGGCTTCATCCCTGTAAGGCAGATGAGCATCAGCTCAGTAGCTAGTTTCCAAGTAATGGACAGACGAGGGTTCGGGAGCCCCTGATAACACACTTTCCCCTGATAAGAGTTATGGACATACAATATCTAATAGAATAATATTGGTGCTATTGTCATTGGTCCCTGACCCTCAGCAATGAAGGTGGGAAGAGACCAGACCATATGAGTTAAAGTGTTGGGATCACAATAATATTATAGTGAGTTTGATCCCTGTACTGGGGCAGATGGTACATTTTGTCCTTGAGCAAGACACTTTATTTAATGTTGCTCCAGTCCACTTAACTGAGGGAGGAATGACTTTCAACAAGACTTGTGCTAAGCTGTTTATATTATAATTAAAATTGGGGCCCTTAAAAATGAGTGGTCATAGTTTCACAGGGAAGCAGGTTGGTACCAAAAGGGTTTAAATAGTTAGTAATAACAACAACAGTTTTATTTTCTCTCATTTAATATTTTTCTTCTTTTTTAATAAATAGCAACAATATCAACAATAACAATAACAATAACAAAAAGGTCCCAGGGTGGCATTATTAGTAAGGGTCTAGGGGTTAGTCAATGTAATCAACACAACTACAGGCAGTACTTGAATGGTCCTTTATTTTATTGGCCAATACATTCCATCCCAGTCCCTGAAGCTTTGATAAAGAACTAAATTGACAATGATTTTCTGAAATACACCATCTCATAATAATATTAATTATAATTTCTGTTATATATATGAATATATATATAAATTTAAGTGGAAAAAAACTATCGGAATATAAGCCAGACAGACAAAATCAAGTTAGTCTAACTTATATAAAGATCTCCCTACCATGGTTTCATTTGTGGAAGAAACAATTTATTGGAAATACCAATATTGGAAGAATCTGCAATACTCTTCAGGGGAGTTTATTCTTCAAAACTAAGAGACTATATTGATCATGAAATTATGCATACCGTTTCCATTGCTGAGGCAGCATGCTGTCCAAAACACGTTGTGTTGAACTATTAAATGATTAAACCTCTCTATGGGACAGGCTTACAATGATGCTAGAAATAGCAACCAAAAAACCGCCTGATACAACTCGACAAATTAAGGAGTAGCTAATATTAATTAAAGTAGAATACAAAGAAATTATTAGTGTTAGGGGTAAGTTGATTTAATCAACCCTGTTTTATCACTGTTGGTCACACAAAAGGGGGCAGATAGTCTAAATATGAATAGTTGATTACATTGACAACCACTTTGGGTGGAGATTGAAAACAAAACTAACAGGGATGTAACTTTATACATTGTATACCCTGCTAGCTTTGAACATATAAAAAGCAGACTTCCTACCTTTTCAACATATTTACTGGAAAGAAACAATGTAGTTATTGATAAGAAGAGTTGAAATTAATGCAAGATTTCACAGTTCTAGCATCACTCCTTCATAGTCAACCTATGAACATTTAAGCCAACCCTCATATATATATATATATATATATATATGGGACGAGCTGATAAACTCCGACCTCACACACTTACACCTCTCCAAGACAATGTCACTGGACCGAGACCTTTGGCGGTACTCAGTAACAGAGAAGACCCGCCTTACCTAAATACATAGTAAAACCTACTACGCCCAGTAGGCATCTCTAACAAAATACCCCCCCCCCCCCCCCCCCCCCCCCCCCCCCCCCCCCCCCCGTCATTTATATATATATATGCAGAGGTTATATTTAATTTGTTGGGATTCAACAAGCTTAACAAATTTTTATAACTGATATAAAACACTCAATAAGTTAGTGGAGTAAATATACAATATATTAATAAATGGAAACTATATTTATAAAACCATAATTATTTTATTATATATATTTCAAGGGCAACCAAAGTAAATTATGGTGTGTTTTCATCAGATAAAATATATTTTATCCAGCGAATTTCAACCATTGAGGTTGTCTTTTTTCCGGGTATGTCAATATTTATTTATAAAACAAATCTGTATTTTATCTGATGAAAGCACACCCTAATATACCTTGGTTGCTCTTGAAATATATATAATAAAATAATTATGGTTTTATAAATATAGTTTCCATTTATTAATATATATATATACACACACATATTGTTGTATTTTGGGAGGGTCATGCTGCCAATCAAAAACACATGCACCGGTTGGTTTTCACTCCAATTTATTACAAATATCTGGTTGATTAGTTAGTTCGATAACTGGATAATTGTTTATATATTGTCAAAGCTCTTTCATCACACATTCTGTGACCTCATCAGTTGCTGGGTTTTATTTTGTGTCCCTCCTTTGTTCTTTCCTACACCCAGTCACTGAGGAGGTACAGAATGTGTGATGAAAGTGCTTTGACAATATATAAACAACCCTCCGGTTATCGAACCAACCAATCAATTGGAAATTTATAATAAATTGACCAACAGGTGCGAGTGTTTCTTATTGCTAACATGACCCTCCCAAAGTATAACAATATCTGTTTCAAAACATGTTTTCTGATAAGAAATCTTGCAAAACAATTCAAAAACGGGGGGGGGGGAGAAAGAGAGAGTGTGAGTGTGAGTGTGTGTGTGTGTGTGTGTATACACACACCTGCCAGACAGTCCCATAGGAACGAGACAACCAATCTTGCCTCAAGTGGGACAACTCCTGTCTAAACCCATGCTAGCGTGGAAGATAGACGTTAAACGATGATGATGATATATATATATGTGTGTGTGTGTGTTTTACATGAAGCGGACTAAAAAAAAAGAAGCCATAAATATTGTCTGATCAACCAGGTCTCCTACGCTTTCGGCTCCCGCAGACGAATGCTGCCCTTCCGCGAACCTCTTAAGCCAGGCACTCGTTTTGTGTGGACAGACCAACTGAACAGATTCTTTGAGAAGTCCAAATTCATCATCATCAGCGAGATCCAAAATGGGGTAGAGATCTTTGACAAAGACGGTATCGAATTCTGGTTGCTCCAAAAATATTGCCCATGCCCTTCCTCCAGGACCTTCTGCTGCAAGTCTGGCTGGAAGATCACCCTGGTCAAGAGCCGTTCCACTTCACGAGCAGAATCTCGCTACGCACCAGTGAAGGGCAAAGCGCTTGTAGTTGTGGATGCACTGGATAAGGCGCGCCACTTTACCGCGGGGTGCTACGATCTCATCTTAGCAGTGGATCACAGGCCCTTCCTGAAAGTATTTGGTGACCACTGCCTTGACGACGTCACCAACCCTCGACTGCACAACATCAAATAAAAATCCTTGTGTTATAAGTTCAACATCAATCCACATGCCAGACGTTTGCCATGTTGTAGTTGATGCTATCTCACGCCACCCAGTGAGAGAGCCCACACCACTGGACCTTCCAGACGATGTTGCAACCATGACAAAGCTAACCGGACCACTCAACCCCCGTCCCCTCCGCCACACACTTCCCTCGCAGATATCTGCATGACCCAACAAGAAGTCACTCAGGTGTGCACATACAAAGATTCCCCCTTACCCACTACATAGGTGATCCAATCCCAACTTAATGAAAACCTTACCAGGTGCAATATGAGATTTAGGGAAATTTCTGACCTTGACATGAATAGAATCTAATGGCGAATGAAGAACACCTCCTACGGTTTAGGTTACCTATGGAAGCGAAAGGGGGTGTTGAAGAATAACATGCAATGTATCCTAAAACTTATGTATAATTATCTAGCATTGTAAAATGATGTATAATCTTCAAAGCCAAAGATTTTCAAACGCAACTATATAGAAAATCGGGAATGTTGTTTTGCTAAAACCTAACTTCATAA
>OZ024755.1:29944272-30034272 GCA_964016885.1 Eledone cirrhosa
GAGCACACTCACTGTTTGATTGGTTTTCGCTTCTGCATCTTTATATCTCCTTAGTTAATTCATTTGGCCAACAATGTTTATCACTGACTGACCAACGGTCAAAAATACAGATATGATATAGATATAAACACATATATATAGTCTAACAAAGTTCTTTCGTTGCACATCTGCAACATCATCACTGGTACTATTATCATGTTTCGTCTGCTGTATTGTATGTATTTTTATTTTATCTATTTATTTTTGTCTCTGTCTTCGCGTTTGGGTGTATGTGTTTTGCTTATTGTATAAAGGATGATACAATGAAAGATTTATTCTTTTAATGTTACAATATGAAAGAAAATGTAAAGTTAATGGTGAACAACGGAGCCCAACACCAGAGCAAAACACAGCAACGTCGCGAGCACTGGGCAACCTCACCTGTCATCTTAGTTTATTAGTGTGTGTTTATAGGTGTTTGTTGTTATTGTGCTTGTGTATATATTTATACAATATGCAGAAGTTGGTATAGCACCCAGTCCGAAAGAGAAGTTGTATTATCCAAAATTAGGTTTAATTCTTATTTTCATCTGTCAAGTAGGTACTTTTTCTCGTGGAATTATTTCCATAACTCGTCAATCCGCCATCTTTGAAACGTACTGAATGTTGACGGCATTTACCCTCTACAGGAGAGTTCTTGTGGAAAGGGAGATAATGTGTGGTGGTGGGTTAACTCACAAGCTCGTGTCAACTACGCAGTAGTAATTTAGTATTGGGGAAAATATATATATATATATATATATATATACGATATTAAATTTATATATATATATATATATATAAATAAATACAATATCGGAGAAAGCTTTTTAGCGATACTCCGGCCAAATTCCAACTCACTCAACAAACATTAGGAAATAAGTGATTATATTCCCAATTACGTGTTCGGGGTGCTAACTAAAAGTATTGCGTGGAAAATTGGCTGTATTATTTCAAATGAGACATATCTAATATATCTATATCTATAAATCGGAATGAAACGCCAGGTGCGTGTGTTTCTTATTGGCAACATGACCCTCCCAAAGTATAACAATATATAAGTATAACTAACTAGGCAGTAGTAATTTAGTGTTGGGGAAAATATATATATATATATATATATATATATATATATATATATATATGTAGGAAGTGAGTTTTATTGTAGTACAATAAAGCAATGCAGATATCGGATAAGAAGCACTCTACAGTTTGTAGGACTGGAGTATACATAATATATAAGAACAAAAGATGGTTAAAGGAGTTCCATGTATTTTATTATGCGCATTTCAAAAACAAATATCATCATGCAATAATATTTGTGTTTTCATCAGATAAAACAGGAGGATATGATATGAAGGCTAAAAAACACTTGTGGATAGTTCAGTTTTAAATCAACATATCAGAGAGAGAGAGAGAGAGAGAGAGAGATGTTGATTTAGAACTGCACTATCCACAAGTGTTTTTTAGCCTTCATATCATATCCTCCTGTTTTATCTGACGAAAACACAAATATTATTGCATGATGATATTTGTTTTTGAAATGCGCATAATAAAATACATGGAACTCCTTTAACCATCTTTTGTTCTTATATATATATATATATATATATATATAACGAAGGAAATGTGGTAAGGAACCTGGTGGACCATAGCACCAAAGTACTCAATACTTAGGGTAGTAGAGTGGGTAATATAGAGTATATATATATATCTTTATATATATATTTTTTCCCCAACACTAAATTACTACTGCCTAGTTAGTTATACTTATATATTGTTATACTTTGGGAGGGTCATGTTGCCAATAAGAAACACACGCACCTGTCGCTTTCATTCCAATTTATTATAAATTAAATTATAAATTTTAAAATTTGTTTATAAATTTCCGGTTTGTTGGTTGGTTCATTCCACATCCGGACGGTTATTCATATATTGTCAAAGTTCTTTCGTCACACATTCTGTGACCTCATCAGTGACCGGGGATTCTTTTCTTTGTTTTGTGCCTCTCCTTTGTTCTGTCCTACGCCATCTTATATATATATATATATATATATATATATATATATATATATATATATATATATATATATATATATATATATTTCATTATATATATATATTTATATTTCATTATATATATTTCATTATACATATTTCAAGGACACCAAGTTAAATTATGGTGTGCTTTCATCAGACAAAATATAATATAGATCAGTTTTATAAATAAATATTGACATACCCTTTAAAAATGCAACCATTACTGTTGGAAGCTCCCGGATAGTAATGGTTGCATTTTTTAAGGGTATGTCAATATTTATTTATAAAACTGATCTATATTATATTTTGTCTGATGAAAGCACACCATAATTTAACTTGGTGTCCTTGAAATATGTATAATGAAATAAATGTGGTTTTATAAATATAGTTTCCATTTGTTAATATCGTATTTTTACTCCAAATATTTGTTGAGTGCTTTATATCAGTTATAAAAATATTTGCTTTTTGTATCCCAACAATTTAAATAGAACTTTTACATATATATATATATATATATATTAGAAATGAGTCAGATGTGAGAAAAACCACAGACCCTCCATCTCAACTCACCTTTTGAAAAGCAGAAGAACTGCGAAACCGGTAAAGGAACCAAATAAATTTATATATTTTTAAAAAAAATAAGACTTCAGTTGCATTTTCGATTTCATCCCTTTTTCTTTATATATATATATAGAGAGAGAGAGAGAGAGAGAGAGAGAGAGAGAGAGAGAGAGAGAGAGAGAGAGAGAGAGAGAGAGAGAGAGAGAGAGAGAGAGAGAGAGAGAGAATTAAGGATACTATTTATGGTTATGTATATACTAAAACCTTTTATAGTTATATATATTTTAAACCCTAAACAGTGAAAGACAGTAATTTATTACTACCTTATTGCCAGTAAGATAAATAGCTCAACGTAATAACATCAGTTGTTCTACAGAGCAGTTATATAGAAATCATTTATTCGCTTACAATTGTAAGCGAATAAATGATTTGAACAGAACTTTGATTCATGTAATTTCTATATATATATATATATGTATATCGCTCCCGATTCAGCCATCCGCATTACTAAGAGGGAGACCCCACGTGTACATTCTGTATGTGTGTTTATAGAAGTAGATAGGTTTGTCAATCACCCGTCGCGACTCCCGTCCATGTATATTGACCAGGGGAAGAATTTAATCCCATGCTTTTTTGTTTGTTTGTTTAGGGAGTGTTTTCCTGTTCCTCTTTTCTCCTTTCTCTCCTTGGCTATGGTAGGCTTTGATCTCTTGGTAATCTGACGGCTGATCGGTGGTTATTTTGAGTGTATCGGGTTAGCAGTTTTCTTCTTGCTACATCTCAGCTGGTAACAAGAAGCCGAACGATTTGGTAGCGCTTTGGGAGGCTACTCTGGTCAACTGTCACACAATTTCGGAGTAATTGTAGTGCCATGCTGGTCGTGGATAGGTGTACCTGTAGCGAAACCTGTCCACACCTCGAACCCTGGGTGGCACCTAAAGATCAAATTCTAGGTCACCACCCTTTTGGCGTTAACAAGTTGATGCGTGGGCGATCCCTCGAGGCAGGGGACAGGAAGCTGGGGATATAAATAGCCGGTGGAAGAGTGAGAGAATTCAATCACGACGATGACTACTACCACTAGCTACAACCACCAACAAACATTATCTCGCCGCTCGCTGTTTTCACATCAACAACAAAATAACATCGTTAACCTTTGCAACTCGTGGTAACTTATTTGTTGTTCTTTTTGACTGAAGTGGAGTAAATATTATATCAAAAGTAAACGAGTTATTCCAGTTATTTCTTCTAATGATAACTACTAACGTTGCTTCGTTTTATACCCGCACGTACTCGTGGTAGGCATCTCCGAAGCCACAATGTGTGGTGGTCCTGCCTAATTTCTGGTTGGTTTCTATCACCTGGAGGCGTGTGGCTGAGTGGTTAGAGAATTGGATTCGCAATCGTGATGTTGTGAGTTCGATTCCCGAATCGGGCGATGCGATATGTCCTTGAGCAAGATACATTATTTCACGTTGCTCCTTCTACCTGGAGTTGCGACCGATAGATAGTATTAGCAATTTGAAAAACCAATGGAAACATTGTTTCCTCGGTCCGATTTGACGAAAGCCGATCGCTCCTTGGACGATGGACAGAGGCAATCATTATGGATTTTCCTTTTCATGAATTATCATTATTTTGGCAGTTCTCAGTAAATCTAGTATTATTAAACCAGTAAATAGAAAACCAACCAAGCCTCTCAATCACTCTTTCTTCAATATCTGTGGTATTCTCAGCAATTTATTTCATGTTGAAGCTTTTGACTTGTAATGATCTTCTGGTATCTTAGCTGTTTGTGAAACAAATTTAAATTCTTCAATTTCTAGTAGTGACTTCTCTGTACCGGGCTATATACTTCTTTGTCAAAGAGATTCGGTGATTTCTTTGTCAAAGAGATTCGGTGATTTATATGGTGTTTTCATTCGGGAAAATCATTCAATAGTTAGAGTACTGTCTCTTGAGACTCCTGGTGATTCATTCATGAGCTTCCGATTTTTCTGATACTCTGTTAGTTATCTCTTTTTTCTTTATCGTCCTCCCACCATCCTTCATCTCAAGACTCTAGTATATTTGATACAATCTCAGACTGTATCGATATGGCTCTTTCTCTACATCCTTCTACAAATAGTTTTATATTAGTATCACGTTAACTGGTTTTTTTCCTTCTAACACTACTAATGTTGCTGGATTACTTCAATATTTCACTCGCTCAATCTCTCAAGCAAATTATCAATTTCCCTACTAGTTTTCCCAATAATTCCGACCAACATGTTCCACTTCTTTATTTCTTTCTTACCTCTTCATTTGGCTCTTGGAAAGTGTCACGACTCAGTCCTCTTGGCAATTCCGATAATGTTGTGGCATCTGTTGATAATTCCTTTAATTCTTCCATTAGTCATGAGCTTCCAAGTCCCGACATTCTTTTTGTTACCATCGATCTGACTCGATTTCGTTTCGTGATATTTTTCCCACTGAAAAATTCTGCTACTGAAGTTTTTTCTTGGGTGGAAGTTGGCAATGATGCTTTCGTGCCATCTCGCAAATATTAAGTAATATTTATCTAGACGCTAGGTTGTGATAACTCTTCTTAAGAACCCGAAAATTCTACCTCGCATCTCCGAGGATCAAATATGAAGTGCTACTCCGCCCCTACAGATTAGCAACCTATACCTATTCCACAAAAATTACAGACCGTATTGTTCGACCATCGTCGTATGTGGCTATCATCACAACCAATATATTCTGATAGCAAGGTATGACTGATGTTTGGTTTATAACATTCCTTACAGATAAGATGTTTGGCTTTATCATGTCGGTCACAACTGAAATCTTAGTTTATCATATATAGTAACAAGCAGATTCCCCTCGTCTTCACCACTCTTACTCTCTCTCTCACCCTGACCCCTTGACTCTTTCTGACTCCCTGACTCTGTCTGACTTTCTGACTCCCTGATTCTTCCTCTCCTTGACCCCATTCTCTCTCTTTCTCCCTCACTCTCCCTCACTCCCCTTTCTCTCTCTCTTTCTCCATCACTCATTCTGACTCCCCTCCTCTCTCTCTTTCTCCCTCCTCTCTCTACTTCTCTCTATATCAAGCTCATTTCTCTCTCTTTCCCTTTTTCCTCCGTGTATTCGTATATGTGTGTATGTAAATATGTAAATCTGTTTGTATCAGTGTGTGCTTATGACTTTCTATGGCTTTATAAAGTGGGATAAGGCTTCAGCTGCAACCTTTTTTCCTCTTTAAGGTTAATTTACCTATTTTGGGGGATCACAAAAAAAAATTTTCAGATCCAAACTACAAGTTTCCCCCTTAGAAATAATTCCCTTCGAGTCTAACGCAGTTTCCCAATCTTCTCCGTCACGCCTCCATGCACTCCTGGAAGGATTCTCCCGGGATTATTCGCAGCTCCATCGTCACGGCCCTTTTAATGGCTTCCAGGTCCGGAAAACGGGTCCCCTAGATCAAACATGTCAAACTGAGGGTCCCCCGAGGGCCAATGAGTCACATGTGTTGTCTGAGGGCCACATGGGTCACACATGTGTTGTCTGAGGGCCACATGAGTCACATGTGTTGTCTGAGGACCACATGGGTCACATGTGTTGTCTGAGGGCCACATGAGTCACATGTGTTATCTGAGGACCACACATGACAACTAATTGCGCACATTACAACTAATATTTTTTATTACACTTGTGCTGTAAAAAAAACCTTTATGCGGTGTGCTTGTAAAGGGCCGCATAAGACCCACGGGCAGCATGTTTGACATGCCTGCCCTAGATTATCCACTTCAGCTCGGGGAAAAGAAGAGAAATCACATGGAGCCGGGTTGGGTGAGTACGAAGAGTTCTCTAGCACGGTGATCTTCTCGGTCAGGAACCGACTGATGCTCAGTGCGTTGTGAGCCGACATGTTGTTTTGGTGAAGCAACCACGAGTTGTTCTCCAACAATTCTCGCCTCTTTATATACACACACACATATATATATATATATATATATATATATATATATATATATAGGCATATGTATATACATATATCTATGGCATACGTCAAAACGGCCGGTCTCAAAAGTGAAACTAATTTTTGACAGTTACGTACGTCTTTATTTTCAATTTGGATTGTGAATACGTGATTTTTTTTTACACACATCCACAAACTTATAGATGTATATACACATATACACACACATATATATATATATATACAAACACATATATATATACAAACACACATATATTTATACAAACCCACATAGCAACAAGTAAGACCCCGACGGCTGAGCTCAAGCCGTTTCGACGGCTAATTCTGTACAGGGTCTTACTTGTTCCTATTACCCACTCTACTACCCTAAGTATTGAGTACTTTGGTGCGTTATGGTCCACCTGGTTCCTTACCACATTTCCTTCGTTACAAACACACATATATATATATTTATACATACACACACACACATATATATACACACATATACACACCCACACATATATATATATTAAGAAATCCATACAATTGCATGTGTCTGCGTTATAGTCATCTCGAAGTTTATACAGGACTATATATACACAAATCTATTCAGATGAGTGAGTGTACGTAACTGTCAAAAATTAGTTTCACTTTTGAGACCGGCCGTTTTGACGTATGCCCACACACACATATATATAGGCATATGTATATACATATATCTATAATATAAGATCAAAAGATGGTTAAAGGAGTTCCATATATTTTATTATGCGCATTTCAAAAACAAACATCATCAAGCAATAATATTTGCGTTTTCATCAGATAAAACAGGAGAACATGATATGAAGGCTAAAAAAAAACACTTGTTGATAGTGCAGTTTTAAATCAACATAATCCGATATCTGCATTGCTTTATTGTACTACAATAAAACTCACCTCCTACATATATCTATATATAGATATGTGTATATAGGTGGAGGCATGTGGCCTAGTGGTAAGGATGTTGGACTTACGATCATAATGTCGTCGGTTTGATTCCCGGGTTGCGTGTTGTGTTCTTGAGCAAAACACTTCATTTCACGTTGCTCCAGTATACTCAGCTGAAAATAAGTACCAGCAATAACTCGGAGGGTTTTAACCCTGCGAATAGACTAGCGTCCTGTCCAGATGGAAGTTTTATATTCTCAGTCGCTTCAAGTCATGAAACCGGCATAAGTTAAATGAGCCTTCTGACTTAGACTTTGGATATGTATATAGTTTTTGAATTTGTTTTGCCATATTTTTTAAACCGTGTGTTGAAACAGATATTGTTATACTTTGGGAGGGTCATGCTGTCAATAAAAACACACGCACCTGTTGGTTAGTTCTATAACCGAATGGTTGTTTATATATTGTCAAAGTACTTTCGTCATACATTATGTGTGCATGCGTGTGTACATGTGTGAATGTGTAGATAATATATACGTACACACACATATATACATACATACATTTATACCAACTTACCTACCTAACTACCTACCAACTTACCTACCTACCTACCAAGTTACCTACCTACCAACTTACCTACCTACCTACCAACTTACCTACTTACCAACCTACCAACTTACCTACCTACCAACTTACCTACCTACCTACCAACTTACCTACTTACCAACTTACCTACCTACCAACTTACCTACCTACCAAGTTACCTACCTACCAACTTACCTACCTACCTACCAACCTACCTACTTACCAACTTACCTACCTACCTACCTACCAACTTACCTACCTACCAACTTACCTACCTACCTACCTACCAACTTACCTACCTAACTACCTACCAACTTACCTACCTACCTACCTACCAACTTACCTACCTACCAACCAACTTACCTACCTACTTACCTACCTACCTACCAACTTACCTACCTACCTACCTACCAACTTACCTACTACCTACCTACCAACCTACCTACCTACCTATAAACCTACCTACCAACCTACATACCTACCTACCTACCTACCTATCAACCTACCTACTACCTACCAACCTACTTACCTACCTACTTACCTACCAACCAGCCTACCTACCAACCTACCTAACTACCTACCTACCTACCTACCAACCTACCTACCTACCTACCTACCTACCTACCTACCAACCAACCTACCTACCTACCTACTTACCTGTGTACATAATCTTCAAATGTCAAATCAGTGCAATGTCATTTTACACCTTCAAACTACTAAGTTTAATCTTCAAGTCTTCAAAATACAGAAAATATATTTACAGGAGAAAACAAAACACACCAGGAATTGATGACTTACAGTGTGTATTTATTATTTTGTTAGAAATATCTATCCTTCGTGATGTTAATTATCACTAAACGTGACAATATCTCCACCATTCATGTCGAAGGAGCAGCACCATTTTTGGTTGGTGTTGGGCTTGTGTAAATAGTCCAAAGTGTCGTTGACATTATAAAGCCTATTAGCATATCAATGTTGTTGGACTTGTTAAACAGTTTTACGTCTTGTTGGTTCATGACTTATTAGAAAAAACTTGGAGGAATTCCTCCCAAGCAGCATAAATAGGAGAATATTCTGGATTGGCAGTATTGGTAGAGGGTCGGGCACCTATGTTATAAACCTCTGCTATAAATCATCATAATCTATAAAGCTCAGTGTGTGGTCATGCTCCTTCGTTATAGAAATCTACGATATAGAATTTCTTCAATTGAAATTTACAATTCAGTATTCGAAATAGTTTCGATTGCGTCCTGACGTAGATAATTTTTTCAATTTCACCCACAATTACGCAAAAAAATAGATAAAACTCAATATTTTACGATTTTTCTCTCTCATTTAAACTGCTGAAACCTTTCTACTACCATTCAAAATCTATACAACTTCATACTTTCTGCTACTTTCTCTTTCCAAACTTGATGGATGGTGATACTGTCCGTTCACACTACTCCCTACTGTCTTAAATTTAGAAAACACATATCCTCTATGAGTTTACTAAACCTGCTAGAAACAGCAGCTAACTCTCCCCCATATCACACCCCTCCCTACTGTCTTAAATTTAGAAAACACATATCCTCTATGAGGTCACTAAACCTGCTAGAAACAGCAGCTAACTCTCCCCCATATCACACCCCTCCCCACACCACCCCTACTGTCTTAAATTTAGAAAACACATATCCTCTATGAGGTTACTAAACCTGCTAGAAACAGCAGCTAACTCTCCCCCATATCACACCCCTCCCCACACCACCCCCTACTGTCTTAAATTTAGAAAACACATATCCTCTATGAGGTTACTAAACCTGCTAGAAACAGCAGCTAACTCTCCTCCATATCACACCACTCCCTACTGTCTTAAATTTAGAAAACACATATCCTCTATGAGGTTACTAAACCTGCTAGAAACAGCAGCTAACTCTCCCCCATATCACACCCCTCCCCACACCACCCCCTACTGTCTTAAATTTAGAAAACACATATCCTCTATGAGGTTACTAAACCTGCTAGAAACAGCAGCTAACTCTCCCCCATATCACACCCCTCCCCACACCACCCCCTACTGTCTTAAATTTAGAAAACACATATCCTCTATGAGGTTACTAAACCTGCTAGAAACAGCAGCTAACTCTCCCCCATATCACACCCCTCCCTACTGTCTTAAATTTAGAAAACATATCTTCTATGAGGTCACTAAACCTGCTAGAAACAACAGCTAACTCTCCCTCATATCACAACCCTCCCTACTGTCTTAAATTTAGAAAACACACAGACAACCATGCAGAACAACTCCATCGCAGCTCTGTTATTCGGCTGGCATCGTCTACGCGCGTGTTGCGCAAGTACTGTGAAACAATAAATTTCAACACTTTTTGCACAGAGATAATATCCATAGGCGAAACTACAATTGTCACTGCTGGCGCAGCTCATGTTTCCAGGTCTGCAATTCATTCACCCAGTGCCTGGCAGACAAAAAAAGTGCTGCCATAAAATGGGTGGTGCAACCTAACTTTGGTAACTTAATGACCCCGAGCAACGCCGGGCTTTAATGCTAGTCTGTTATAAATTCTATTTTACACAAAAATACCCACACTGTACCATCTTTAATGTCTCCTTAATGTGATCCCTGTGTGGCTAATAAGGAAATCATTGTCATTATTTTTGCAGTCTGAGTTCAAATCCCGCCGAGGTTAACTTTGCCTTTCATCCTTACGGGTTCGATAAAATAAAAGTACCAGTAATTCACTGGGATAATTGCTAGCCTTGTGCCAAAAGTAGAAACAATTATTATTTGGGCAGTAGATTGGCAGTAGATTGTCAATATTCATAGAAGGTCAGGGTCGGTCGGACGCCATGTTTTGCAGCATAGAGTTACAGCTCTTTATGATCTGAGTTCAAATCCCGCGAGGATAACTTTGTCTTTCATCTTACGGGGTTGATAAATGAAGGTGTAAAACTGTAACAATGTATCTATAAACAGGAATTTCATTTGTTATATACACAATTTACACTATTGGGTCTATACATACACAGACTCATTAACTGCTTAATGAACACAACCACAAGGATTTGGTCCTAACGTGGAAGAGCCGAACTCCCACTGTCATCGTCTCCATCTCTCTCGCCCTCCTCATCTCTCCGTATGGCGAGCAAATGGGGTCCCACATGCTATCCTCCCCCACAGCCCCAGCAGTCAGGATGGAGAAGGTGTTTCCCCCCGGAGGATGGTAAGGGAGATGCGCTGGAAGAGCCATTCCAACTCGCGAGGCTCACATCTGCGGCTGGCCAGCTCAGCGCCTATGGTGGTGAGTAGGGAGGTAGCCCTAGGGCCAAGGATACCAGAAGTCTCTACTGCCAAGGGCACGACCGCGAACCTGTCGGAGAGCGACCGGTACTTGGAAAGTTTGACCTCCTCAGCCCGATGTGCAGCAGAACCTGGGTTAGTCGCAGACTGCACCAGGTTGCAGCTGGAGAAAGTGTCGCTGCAAGTGGCATCCTAGACTAGGGGTTTGTCACCGCGGAACGGAAAGATGGTCATACCGTTGGCCTTTAGCCGTAACCTCAGTCCAGCCCCACCGGCTTGAGCTGGGAGGGGAACCCTCAGCGTCTAAGCCATGCTTTGTGACCTCGTTGAGGGCAGCATGGTATGGAAGGCAGCTGGCACTCTGGTGATAGGAAAGTGGGTGGAGGCCGAAAGAGTCCACAGTGGATCCACAGCGACATTTATGTGGCTCACAGATCCAGAGTCCAAGCCTCAAGGAAACACCAATGCGCGGTCTATCATTATCCAGCTGCGTACCAGTGGAGAAGGAGGACAAGGCATGGAGCCAGGCACCACCTTGGGGTTTGGAGGCCGCGCGAAAACAGGCAAGTTGGTGCTGGTCTAGCTGGCGCGTGAGCCTGTCTGGGGCCAGGCTGCACTGGATGGCATCCCAAATGCTTTGGGTGGACTTGACATCAGCAGGGGGAGAAGGAGGAGGGATGACTACTGGGCTAAGTTCTAGCCAGTCCCACGTCTCACAGAGGATTCCATTATGTTTTGGAGAACCCTGCTGTCAAGGATGCGGCATGATGTTACCGACGAAAGAAACGCCGGCAAAGCCAGCAAAGATCGTGGACTGGAGGCCAAGGCCACCATATCTGATGGGTAAAGTGGCTTGTTGCCATCCAATGTCGTCAAACCTGATGTTGAATATCTCCTCAGCTGCCGCTCGGATACAAGTATCGAGGTCAGCGAGGAGAGATGCGTGGCTGTAACATGGAGTGCTGCGAAGGGTATAGCGGACATTCGGCATGGCAAAGAAGTTCCTCAATAGGAAGGGTGCTGGGTGGCCATTAATCAAGCCCAGTCGGCTTGTGAGGATCTTGAGTTGTTGGAGCATGAACCTGATGGTGGAGTGGATGGCTTGCAGGTGGATCGGCGACCTGAGGATGAGGACATCCTCTTTGGCGGGGTCACCTGTACCTGGTGGAGAATGGACTGCTGATTTGAGATGGAGCCTGCAAAGCTCTCAGCATCATGGCTGACATTCACCACCTCCGACTTGGACAAGTTGACCTGGAGACCGATTCCCACCAAGGCAGGAACCACCGATTGTAGGTCATAGCAGACAGTCTCTACGGGCCCACCCAACGTAGATTTGAGATGGAGCCTGCAAAGCTCTCAGCATCATGGCTGACATTCACCACCTCCGACTTGGACAAGTTGACCTGGAGACCGATTCCCACCAAGGCAGGAACCACCGATTGTAGGTCATAGCAGACAGTCTCTACGGGCCCACCCAATGTAGCATCATACAAAGTAAAAGGTTCCCCTTAAAAAATTGTTTCTGTTCGTTGTCTTGTTCTCTCTGGAGAGGAGATGGTCTCCGCCAGGCTTAAGAAATGCCCTAGAAACGCTGCCTGTCAATGCGGCACTGCTACAACTCCCTCGAGAGTTAGATGATATATATATATATATATATGTGTGTGTGTGTGTGTTTGTGTGTTTCTACTTTTGGCACAAGGCCAGCAATTACCCCAGTACATTACTGCTGCTTTATTTTATCGACCCCGTAAGGATGAAAGGCAAAGTTAACCTCGGCGGAATTTGAACCCAGAACGTAAAGGGCCATCAATCTATGCTGCAAAGCATGGCATCTGACACTCTACCGATACTGCCACTCCACCATATAATGTATATGCCTGTGTTTATTTTATGGTAGAGGTAATAGCGACAATATATGAATGTAGAAAAATCTATATAAAAACATATATATGCAATTAATCTATTTTATGTTGTTTTGTTTTGTTTGTGTTTTTTTTTTTTAGTTTCAGTTTCTAATATTTACTTTATCTTTCATTCAACAGCTTAGATGACAGCAGTCCGATGCTCATCATTCAAAAATATAACGGTTTTCGACAAGGAATCCGAGATCGACGATTCAATAGATGCAGACGATGTGAAGTTGGAAACCGTAACAGGCAGGAGACCACTTGCAGATATTCTACAATTGGCGCGACTGCAGGCTATGCTTCTGACAGAGACGATGAAATGAAAAGCCCTTTAGATACATTTAAGGCATGTCCTGAGCAGAGAAGTTACGTGAACTCAGCATGGTTCTTGAGTGAAATACCTCATACTTGTAAGTGCCAACAGAAAAAAGGTAGCACTTCAATAAATAACAATGATAGAAAAAAATATCCTGAAATAAATACTAAATCTGAAAGTTGCTTACAAAGGGAGCGGCATACGTTACAACATCCCAGTGGATCAGAATCTACATCGCTGCAAAGCGGAAATGTAAATTTGTTGACTGAATCTAAAGCAAAGTCATTTACTAACTGTCCGGCTAACATCGGAAGCCTTGCTAGCCTGTCGTTAAATCACTCTGCAACTCTAAGTGATAATGAAGGTAAGCTCTTCAAATCAGTGGAGGATAAAAACAGGAAGTCTTTCAGTATTGTCCAAAAAGAGAAAACAGGAAAAACCCTTGATAATTTCTATATGACTATTCTACCCTCAGAATTGGATAATAACCAGGTGATAACTAAAATCAATCCCCTGATTTTTTATGAAGATAGTGGTAATGAAGATGATGATATTTTAAGCAGCTCCAGTGATGAACAATGCAGTAATAGCAGATTAGATGCAGATGAGGAATTTATATATTCAATCGAAGAGTTTCCACATCCACCAGACCATTTCTTTGCCTCAGATACAACATCGTTCCCATCTGTGCCAGTCGCACCAAATATCGATAGTGCAGATATCTCTGAGAACTTTCAACTAAACGATTTCGGTGACACAGCCGAGAAATTCAGTCCTTTCTTTCTGTACAATAAACATTTCAATTTTCAAGTCGACCAGGCGAAAGCGGGAAGAGAAGAAAGTGTTTCAAGTTCAAATAACGAATATTCATATTCGCTTCGTCAAAGCATTTACGACAGTGATATAGTTTCGACATCAGCTTCTGGTGAGTTCCCAGCAACAACCTCTGAATCATTGTTTGACTGTCGGTCAAATGAAAGTAATTTTACAAAAAACATAAATACAGAGCAATGGATAATGAAGTCCTTTAATCCTGTTAATATGCCTGATTCAAGAATTGAGATTGATGATTCATATGATAACACAAACAGCTGCAATAGTTCTATTAGAAATAAACTAATTTCTGACCCAGTCCCGACAGAGAACCCTTTAGGAGAAATTAATCACAAATCCGCAGATGATATAGAAGTATGTAAACAGAACACATACAATGAAACAGTCGATTCCTATAAATTTAAAAATGAAAATTCACTGGCACAGTTTTCAATATTACCCCGATATAATGAGGGTTTACATATAACAGTATCAAAACTTAACCAACCAATAGAATGTGAAAAGACGAACATAGATGACTCAGTTGAGTCTGGGAGTGCTAAGTCAGAATGTGTGGAAGAATATATGCCTGAACTCATTACTATTCGTCTTGCAGCAGTTAAAGACATGCTGGAAAGGGCAAAGACATTGAGTAATAAGAAGGGTGAATGTAAAGGACACAAGAATTAACAACCTCAAATGATTAAATAGTAATTTCATTCATTGGCTGATTATCTGAAAGCAAAAGTTTTCTTAGGAAATGTATAATCAAGCTGAATCGATTGAACTTTACGGACATATTCTTCCGGAGAGGAACTAAGGCCAGTAACCGAATATAAATTCAGAACAGAGAGAGACTTCAACTAATTATTTTACAATCGACAGGTTGTGAGTTCAATTCTCAGACCGGGTGATGTGTTGTTTTCTTGAGCAAGACACTTTATTTCACATTGCTCCAGTTTACTCAGCTGTAGAAATGAGATGATAGGACTGGGGTCCCTATCATTCCACTGCAAAGTGGTCGTGGAGGTGCCACGGCAAAAAAGCACCCAGCCCACACTGTAAAGTGGACATGTAGGCACCATGGAAAAAAAAAAAAAGCACCCAGCACTCACTGTAAATGAGGTTGGTATTAGGAAGGGCATCCAGCTGTAGAAATCAAGCCAGAATCAGTTCCCGTCCCACCCTTGCAAGCAGGGAAAAGTGGATGTAAAATGATGATGATGATGATGATGATTTATCCTGGTTATTCTTTGGTTTATAGTCAATTCGTTAACCTTAACAATAAACAAATTTTTTTTTTATCTTAAGCACTTTGCGTTCTCTTTTTTATACAAGAAATGTTTACATAGTATATTTCTCCATCACAATTGTAGTAAGAGGAACGTGAAGAACAGCTAAAACCAGAATAAAGAAAACGAAATGTGTGCAGCAACAAATCAGATTGATAGCGAAGTCTTGAATGCCATGTCACCAACAACATTGCTTTGAGAATTCAATAGTGTTTTTTCTTCTGTTTGTTTTTGTGTCGATGGGATCTGTGTTCGGAAGTTGTGCCAACCGTTCACCGGACAAGTAAGAAATGTTATAAATGAAAATGCTATTTTTTTATGCCATGTATACCTTTGTGCTTATACAACGTAGACACATAGTTTTAGTCGGGTAGCATGGACTAGACGAATAGTTTTACACTATGATATTTACGAAACTATTAAATACAAAGTGCAATATCTTTAGGTAGAAAACTTGTTTTGCCTGTCGTTTTACAACGCATGTACCAACCTCTCGAGGTCGATAAAAAAAAGTACTAGTCTAGTACTGGGGTTGATTCTTCCTCTTTCTGGAAGAAATCTGCTATAATCAGGCCTGGAGAGGCATGGGCTCCAGCAGGCTTAAAATGCCCAAGAAATGCTGTATGTCAAATCAACACTCTCATGACACTGTCAGGAGTCATGGGACCATACCATACCATTGTCTATAATTAGTGAAACTGTCGTAATTTCTATATGACATGATTACACTTGTATATTGAAAAATTAAAGTTCCCTGCAGACTGATTTCGAATCTCATGTACAGCAATTTGATATTACTAACATCGATAATTCTCAGTAAAAAAAAAAAAATAAGCATGAAGATAACAACATTATATAAATCTATTCTTTACACTATAAATTAATGTTCTTGTCACAAAATCATTAAAATAAGCCACCAATAAACTGAATTCGCTTCACATCTCATTTGTAGTTATTTCACTTCAGTAACTTAAGTAATAAATATTTGCCGCTTTATGAACCTAGTAATTAATATGATGTGATAGAAACATATTTCATCCAAAAGATTTTGATCTCAGCTCTGTAAAACAATTTATAAATTTTAGTATGCTTACCACAGCGTTCGCTTGTTATGTTTTAAACAACCTTAACTATGAAACGAAGTCGAAGACATAATCTAAGTATTTAACGTAATGAAAAAATAAATAAATAGTAGCCTAACAGCTGTATCACCAATATAATTGGTGAAAATCATGTAACCCCTCATCTTACATTTGGCTAGCTTGGCCTCAATCCTAGGATGTGATAGCTAATTTGAGTCCTTGAGTTTGAGACCTCTCTAATAAATTTAAGAAACTTTTGTTTAGCTGCATTTGTGTGTATCCAGTGTAGAATTGTGACAATATATCTCTGCATATTATAAGGCGCGTGGCTGAGTTGTAAGAGAATTGGATTAGCAATCGTGATGTTGTGAGTTTGATTCCTGGACTGGGCGATGCGTTATGTCCTTGAGCAAGATACTCTATTTCACGTTACTCCTTCTACCTGGAGTTGCTACCGATAGAGAGTATTAACAACTGGAAAGATCAATGGAAACATTGTTTCCTCGGTCTGATAAGTCGATATTATAAGAGTTGATTAGGAGTAGGTGACAGGAAGGGCAGCCAGCCATAAAGCAAGGCCACAAAAAAGACCTCGTGGTGAGTAGAACAACATATGGGAACTACCAGAACCCCAAGAGGTTCTTGTATGTCCCCGTATAAGTGGCAGGATTCATCAACCATCTCCCAAACTACAAGATCTGATATAGAAGCTAATTCTAAGACTTGGTCATTATCAACAACAAAGGAAGAAAACAGATCCTACACATATGTAAATAATCACATCTCATTATTTACGCGGTGGATTGGCAGTATCAGTAGAGGGTTGGACGCCATGCTTTCCAGCATAGTTACATCTCTTTACGGTCTGAGTTCAAATCCCGCCGAGGTTAACTTTGCCTTTCATCCTTACGAGGTCGATAAAATAAAGTACCAGTAATGTACTGGGTAATTGCTGGCCTTGTACCAAAAGTAGAAACATTTACACACACACACATGCAGATATGTATACATCAGACCTGTCAACTCACCCCGTCTGCCGGGGAAATCTCCCACCCAGTTTGGGTTGGGTGAGAGATGTCTTCTCTTGTGAAAATGGGTATAGCTTTCATTATGTAAAGGGCGGTGGACTGGCAGAACTGGTAGAGCGTTGGACATCCTGCTTCGCAGCATAGAGTTACGTCCCTTAAATTATGAGTTTAAATCCCGCCGAAGTTAACTTTGCTTTTCATCCTTACGAGGTCGATAAAATAAAGTACTAGTAATACACTGGGATAATTGCTGGCCTTGTGCCAAAACGTAGAAACAATTATGTAAAATCTCCCCATTTTGCTTCATTTCTCCCCGTTTTAGGGTACTTTTTTTTTCATGGTACTCCCCGTTGGGGTTTTTAGAGGTTGGCAGGTCTGATACATATATATGTGGGTGGTTGTGGTTATGCTGTTATGTAATAGATATGACACACTCACCTACTTCAACACATTCAGAACATAAGCTGGTGACATCTTCTGCCTTTGAGAGCGATATACGCCAACCTCCCACACATATCTGTCGTTGTGCGTAAAAGGAGAGTAAGATTTACTGGCCACATTTCTCCTACATCCCAGTTCTTTCTCATATTCTATCCCACAAAACCAAAAGTAAACTAAATTGGATTCTGGGTTCATCTCAAAAGGGTTAACAAAAACATCATGAAGAAAACAAAGAGAATAGTAATTATTTCAGCTCTGATCTTCTCAGCTGGTTTCTCTATGGACTTTCTCTTTTACAAATGATATTTGAATAAGAACAAAGGGCTTCTATTTCAGGGTGAAGAGATATTATATAATGCTTGAAACAGCAATACTTAATGTCAACAGACATGGGCCTCGGGTGCAGAAAATTTGAAGCAGATAAAAGGAAATGCATCCAGTACACCTAGTAAGGTCTTTGTGTTGGTCTCACAATATAATACACCCAGTACACCCAGTAAGGTGTTTGTGTTAGTCTCACAATATAATACACCCAGTCCACTCTCTAAAGTGGTAGTACTGGTGTCATGAAAACTCATCAAATACATCTTGTAAGATGGTAGGTATTAGGAAGAGCATCCAGACATAAAAGCATGCTAAACATGAAACATAATGAGCAAGATTGGTCTATTGAATCCATCAGGTCTATAACTAGGACAGCCCACCCAACTAATGCCAATGTGGAAAGCAAACAGGCATAAAAAATGTTGATCAACAAAACTCAATGCTTAGAAATTTATATTTATAAATTTAAAAAAAAGAAAAGAAAAGAAAATGAACCTAATAAATTAGTCATTATTAGTTCCAATAGACAGAACAACATCCTGCAAGTGATGCCGTACAGCTTCATTGAGAATTTGATAAATGTCTTTGCAACCTTTGGTAGCTTGGTTAAGAACTTTCTTTAAGTTGTCTTCATGTAGCCGAGAATTCATCTCAAGCAATACCACTTCTTCTGATTGGGGTAGAATGGCTGTGATCAGTTCAGGAATGCCTGATGACTCTTCTATATAGCTCATGTCAACCAGAGGAGTCTCGTTAACAAAACCAGCTGAACAGGCACATACATAGTCCTTAATAGGAATACCAGCATCAATGATAGCTAATGTAGCTGCATTCACACATGCACAATAATTGCCACCATCTGACTGCAACACCTGAAAATATAGAACAAAAATGATAATTGTAACTCATTCTCTTTCTCTCAATTTCCATAGCTATATACATACATTGGCAGGATATTTCAGTTTTATCAAATGCATAACTTCTCTAGTGTGATAAAGTGGTTTTAAAAATGGAATCCAGCTGCAGAAAACGACGTTTATGAGCTGACGCGACTAATCAACACATTATGTTTAGATGGCGAATATAAGCCGACCCCCACTTTTCCATCGATTTTTTGGGTCACATATTCCTCAGTTTATATCATCATCATCATCATTTCATTTTACGTCCACTTTTCCCTGCTTGCAAGGGTGGGACGGGAACTGATTCTGGCTTGATTTCTACAGCTGGATGCCCTTCCTAACACCAACCTCATTTACAGTGAGTGCTGGGTGCTTTTTTGCCGGGGCACCTCCACGACCTCATTTCTACAGCTGAGTAAACTGGAGCAATGTGAAATAAAGTGCCTTGCTCAAGGATATATGTGTGTATAAATGGTAAGTACCAGACAAAGTCCTGCATTTGATATAATCAACCTTTCAAGGCAGAGCTGTTGTATAACCACTGTACAAGGGCTGAATGTTATAGAAGAATAATGGAAAAGAATTTACCTCAACATAAATATCAATCTGTGATCGGGGATAAAATGATGTCAGAATAGCTGCATTGAATGTTTGCTGAAGGTAAAGGGTCATTTCTTGGGATTTGCGGTCACCACGAGGTCTGCGTTTCCTTTCTCCAGTGCTGAAGGTTGCCATACTGTACTGACAATTCACAAGTACTTTGTCATGTTGAGCTTTGCTTTTGCTTCCACGAATCTATAAATTGCAACATTAAAGAATATTGAAGATAAAAAGGGGAAAAAAAATAACCACCCTATTATTTCTTTTTACTATTCTTTTATAATGTGGTGCTGTTATGTCCTTATGGATAAACGAATGCACTGCAACAGTGTAATAACAATATAATCAAATCAAACGACAATAACCACACATAATGGAACAACAATCTTTTAAGAACCAACAATCCAACTCGAACTGTGAACTTGAACTCCAACTTTGACTATCAATACACAAACTGTGGAACTAGTACCAGCTTTGACTATCAATACACGAACTGTGGAACTAGTACCAGCTTTGACTATCAATACACAAACTGTGGAACTAGTACCAGCTTTGACTATCAATACACAAACTGTGGAACTAGTACCAACTTTGACTATCAATACACAAACTGTGGAACTAGTGCCAGCTTTGACTATCAATACACGAACTGTGGAACTAGTACCAACTTTGACTATCAATACACAAACTGTGGAACTAGTACCAGCTTTGACTATCAACACACAAACTGTGGAACTAGTACCAACTTTGATTATCAACACACAAACTGTTGAACTAGTACCAACTTTGACTATCAACACACAAACTGTGGAACTAGTAGCAACTTTGATTATCAACACACAAACTGTGGAACTAGTACCAAATTTGACTATCAATACACAAACTGTGGAACTAGTACCAACTTTGATTATCAACACACAAACTGTTGAACTAGTACCAACTTTGACTATCAACGCACGAACTGTGGAACTAGTACCAACTTTGATTATCAACGCACGAACTGTGGAACTAGTACCAACTTTGATTATCAACACACAAACTGTTGAACTAGTACCAACTTTGACTATCAACGCACGAACTGTGGAACTAGTACCAACTTTGATTATCAACACACTAACTATGGAACTAGTACCAACTTTGACTATCAACACACAAACTGTGGAACTAGTAGCAACTTTGATTATCAACACACAAACTGTGGAACTAGTACCAAATTTGACTATCAATACACAAACTGTGGAACTAGTACCAACTTTGATTATCAACACACAAACTGTTGAACTAGTACCAACTTTGACTATCAACACACAAACTGTGGAACTAGTACCAACTTTGACTATCAACGCACGAACTGTGGAACTAGTACCAACTTTGATTATCAACACACAAACTGTGGAACTAGTACCAACTTTGATTATCAACACACAAACTGTGGAACTAGTACCAACTTTGACTATCAACGCACGAACTGTGAAACTAGTACCAACTTTGATTATCAACACACAAACTGTGGAACTAGTACCAACTTTGACTATCAACACACAAACTGTGGAACTAGTACCAACTTTGACTATCAATACACAAACTGTGGAACTAGTACTAACTTTGACTATCAATACACAAACTGTGGAACTAGTACCAACTTTGACTATCAATACACAAACTGTGGAACTAGTACCAACTTTGACTATCAACACATGAACTGTGGAACTAGTACCAGCTTTGACTATCAACGCACGAACTGTGGAACTAGTACCAACTTTGACTATCAACGCACGAACTGTGAAACTAGTACCAACTTTGATTATCAACACACAAACTGTGGAACTAGTACCAACTTTGATTATCAACACACAAACTGTGGAACTAGTACCAACTTTGACTATCAACGCACGAACTGTGAAACTAGTACCAACTTTGATTATCTACACACAAACTGTGGAACTAGTACCAACTTTGACTATCAATACACAAACTGTGGAACTAGTACCAACTTTGACTATCAACACATGAACTGTGGAACTAGTACCAACTTTGACTATCAATACACGAACTGTGGAACTAGTACCAGCTTTGACTATCAATACACAAACTGTGGAATTAGTACCAACTTTGACTATCAATACACGAACTGTGGAATTAGTACCAGCTTTGACTATCAATACATGAACTGTGGAACTAGTACCAGCTTTGACTATCAACACACAAACTGTGGAACTAGTACCAACTTTGACTATCAATACACAAACTGTGGAACTAGTACCAACATTGACTATCAATACACAAACTGTGGAACTAGTACCAACTTTGACTATCAACACACAAACTGTGGAACTAGTACCAACTTTGACTATCAACACACAAACTGTGGAACTAGTACCAACTTTGACTATCAACACACGAACTGTGGAACTAGTACCAACTTTGACTATCAATACACAAACTGTGGAACTAGTACCAACTTTGACTATCAATACACAAACTGTGGAACTAGTACCAACATTGACTATCAATACACAAACTGTGGAACTAGTACCAACTTTGACTATCAACACACAAACTGTGGAACTAGTACCAACTTTGACTATCAACACACAAACTGTGGAACTAGTACCAACTTTGACTATCAACACACAAACTGTAGAACTAATACTACCAACTTGCTCACTTACTCAGGCCACTACTATTTACATGGAGTGGTCCAGCCCATTCTCGCACAACAGGTACAAAAGTAATTTTTCATATTAAAACCTAAATGGATCTCTAATTATAATCTATACCATTTATTTTTTTATCTCCCAAAAAACTCCAATATCAACATGAACTCAGTTTCAAATAAATCATTACACTTTAGCATTTACATCACTCTATATTTACTATTTTATTTTCATGGTAAAGGCTTTATCTCACATAATATCTAATCTATGAGATTTTGATATTATTTACTTTGAGAACAATACCTTAACATCAGTATGAGTGGCCGGTTATAGCTGGTTTGAACAGAAAGAGGTGAGAGAATTCTGATTATTTATCATGCACTTTATTTTTTATAATTTTTTTAAATAAGTACATGCCCTCTGTACTGTTTGTGAAAAGGGCTCTGACATCTTGGCACTGAAACTCTAAATGAAGGTCCGTCTCCAAAGGCTTAAGGGAGTGTAATAATGTAAAGAATGAGACCCTCATCAGGGAACTTGAAGCTAGAGAGTATAGAGGTCAGAGGCTGGTTTCTTGGTGGCAAGTGTATCTGTACTGTTTGTGAAAAGGGCTCCGACATCTTGGCACTGAAACCCTAAATAAAGGTCCGTCTCCAAAGGCTTAAGGGAGTGTAATAATGTAAAGAATGAGACCCTCATCAGGGAACTTGAAGCTAGAGAGTATAGAGGTCAGAGGCTGGTTTCTTGGTGGCAAGTGTTTCTGAAGGGTATAACAAAATGACAGTATTTTGGATTATCCTTCATTTGAAGACTACAGACAAGCTTCATTTCCTAAACCAGTTCTACCTAGCTTGCAGACAACCAAGATCATTAGATTTGATTATAATAGATACAGACATTTATAACCCAAATAAGTTAATTTCACTAGTTTTGCGACCTAAACTACAATTTAACCAACTAAACATTTTATACGGCATTTCACGGAGGGGGAAGCAAACCCGCAGGTTTTGAAAGACACAATATACATAATACATTATCATTTCAAGAAATTATGTTTCAACATGTATCATAATAATTGTTTCTACTTTAGGCACAAGGCCAGCAATTATCCGAGTGCATTACTGGTACTTTATTTTATCGACTACCGTAAGGATGAAAGGCAAAGTTAACCTCGGCGGGATTTGAACACAGATCATAAAGGGAGGTAACTCTATGCTTCAAAGCATGGCGCTCGACCCTCCAGCGGTACTGCCAATCCATCTCGGCACAATGTCAGCAATTTGAGGGAGGGGAAAATGCATTACTGGTGCTTTATTTTATCGACCCCGTAAGGATGAAAGGCAAAGCTAACCTCGGCAGGATTTGAACTTAGAACGTAAAGGGCCTTAACTCAATGCTTCGAAGCCTGTTCCCCGACACTCTGCCGATACTGCCAATTATTAATAATAAAAGGGCACCATACATCCATCAAAATGAAAAATAAATGTTCATCCGTGATCGAATCTTTCATTCATTTATACATATAACATTTTTATCCTCCTGGGTCGACAAACTAAATACCAATTAAATCATGAAGTCGATCTAATCGACTCCCGACGGCAATAATATATATAAAAATATAGTGGTAGAACACTGGAAGGTAATATCCGTAGTGGTAGAGCACTCAGTCCATGGGACGAGTTAGGTAGAAGTGGTAACAACAGTTAGTTCACCATACCGAGAAAAATTCTTTCACCTTACCAGTTCCTCAGCTCGGACTGGTCATGGTTATACGGAATAACCATGACCAGTCCGAGCTGAAGATCCGCTAAGGTGAAACAATTGTTCTCGGTATGGTGAACTAACTGTTGTGTTACCACTTCTATATATATATATATATATATATATACAGGGTGTCTCAAAAAATGTATACAGTTTGATTACATGTACAGACAATATTTGTTAGAATGCACAGCCGTTACCCAAAATAAAATTATCTACTGACATAATTCAATTGTATGTAAATATCAAAAAATGTTTACATAATTCAAATAATTGTTTCTACTTTTGGCACAAGACCAGCAATTATCCCAGTGTATTACTGGTGCTTTATTTTATCGACCCCGTAAGGATGAAAGGCAAAGTTAACCTCGGCGGGATTTGAACTCATAATTTAAATAATGCATATAAAACTGAATTTATTTTAATGCACTTTTTAAAGATTTTGGGACACCCTGTATATATATATATGCGCACACATATATATATATACCCACATATTTCTCCCTATGTTAAAAACGATAACTAACGGTTAAAACATCAAAGCTTGATAACAGGAACAATACACGTGAGTTTTTGAGAACGTGTGTGTCATACCTCATGCGGTCCATATACAGCAGCCAAGACTTTTGTGTTACCCATTTCCAAATAAGCTGAACCGTCTGCCTGTCCGAACACACCCAGGCGACATTGTATCTTTCGTAATTCATGTGGCCTTCGTCCATCCACTCGAAATCCTTGATCCGACAATAATTCCAATCCCGCCATTGTTTTGTCGTTTACCGGTGTAATATTATTTTTGTTCCAAATAATGAAAGCATCCTGCGATTTGTTTTACTAATCCATGTGTATTAATTTTCTTTTCTTTTTTCTGTTTTTCAGAAGTCATCAAAGTTAATTTTAAATAGTTATATATTCAAATAAATTCTAAACAGATAAATGAAAATGGGTATTAGATTTTAAATAAGAAAAAAGTATTAGGTTGATATAGGATCAACTTAACTCTCTAAAGTAGTGCTCCAACATGGCATCAATCCAATACATGACATGTAAAAGAGTACACGTGCTAGTTTTATACCTTTGATAATAATTAAATATCTAAAATTATATAGTTTTTTTATGCAACTCAGTTTCTCCATGCAATATATAAACGAAGATATATTAAAAATAAAAACAACATATTTAATCTAAAAAAATTATTACTTAGTATAATTATTTCTTTTATTCCCAGTTGTATAAATAATATTACAATTGTTTAAAATTCTTACAGAATGAATTTATAAACACATAAGCCGCAGGTGTGAGCCTTGTGAGTTGGAATAGCTCTTTCAGCGCATCTCCCATTTCATCCTCCAGGGAAACGCCTTCTCCATTCTGTCCGCCGGGGCTGTGCGAGGCCAGCTCGTGGGACCCCATTTGCTCACCATACAGAGAGATGGGGAGGGCGAAAGAGATGGAGGTGATGACAGTGGGAGTTCGGTTCGTCTGTGTTCGGACCATATCCTTGTGGTTGTGTTCATTATGCAGTTAACGAGTCTTTATGTATAGACATAGGTACAGTTGTCACTATCATATTCCGAATAAGTTATTAAAAGTTGTTGAAATGTAAAAAAAAAAAAAAAAAAAAAAAAAAAAAAGATACAATTAATTATTGTCAGGAACCGCAGAAAAATATATGATCAAAGGGAGAGAAAAACCAACTATCAATTCACCACCAGACTGCTTTGATTCCATGGAACAAAATCGTCCATTTATAATATTCCTATTTAACCTTTTACCATTTTCATTACTCCATATTTACTATTGTATTTTCACAGTAAAGGCTTTACTTCACGTAATTATCTCAAATAATATCAAATCTCCGAGATTTTGATGTTATTTATGAACGGCCAGGTATGGCTGATTTGAACAGAGAACTATGAGAGAATTCTGGCCGGATATGGGCGGTTTAAATAAAAATTTTCCAGAATGATTTTGTTATGTTTCAAATAACATCTTAATAAATGAAATAAATTTAGTAAATGCTTTTCTGAGTTCTGAGTTCAAATCCTGTCACGGTCAACTTTGCTTTATATTCTTTCGATTTAACTGACTTTCCTCTACCTTCAAATTACTGGTCTTGGGTCTTAATTAGAAATTATTATTTCAATGCGTTTACCTATATAAATAGATGAAATTAAATATGCGGAAGAATATTTAGAGAAAACTGAATTTCGCTTCAGACCGTCAGCCGTGACGTCACATCTGTAACAAATGCGGTGTCTGTCGGTGTTATTACTCTAGATTCGTATATTCTTGTTCTTAGATCTTTATATATCATCACTTACAATGTAACAACGGTGAGTGAAGTAAAATTTAATTCCATTTTATCGCACACTTAATCCTTTAATCCTTAACATTTTATAATGGATCTTAATCTTCTCGAAATATGTTGTCTTTTAAATATTTCTTGTTTGTTTAGTGCGATTTCTCTCTCCCACACAGACATTTCTCTTTCTATATATGTATGTGTATGTAAGGTATTGCATCTTTCGGAGTCGATCTGTAATACTTTTTTAAAACGTTAAATTGACTTCTGATTTCAGGATATTTGTGCGTCTGTCTATTTATGGTGATGTTAGGAACAGTTGATTCAGAAGACGGAGGGGTGCTTCCTGTTGACTCTATTTCATATCTAACTTTTATTTGTATCACCTTGATTGTTCCATGTTGCCCCCCTTTTCATAGATTATTATGTATGGAGTGGGGTTTGTATTTCAACTTCAACAGGAATTGAAATCTAATGTCAAATAATTCAACATCCGCCTGTAATTACATCTTTATCTAGTTTTCATAATACAGATCGTACTTAAAAAAATAATTCTTTTTATTTTAAATAAATATTGTTACTAATTAATAATTAAGAAGACTAGATTTAGTTGCTTGTTTATTAGCAGTGTAACGGGTTTTATGACAATTGTATAAATTTACAGTAGAATAACATTGTAAATATATTTTGAATATATACATAAATAACATTACAAATGCGTAAATAACATTATAAATTGCTCGCAATTCGTTAGGAAGGACATTACAAACAAAATGTCAAAACCGTGTATAAAAACACAATAATATAAATTCATTGAACAAAAATGATAAAGGAAAGAAAAAAGAAAGAGGTGGGGGTGCAATTCACCATCAAGTGTGATAATCGGCTGCACCTCACACCGTAGGGGTTAACTGCACACTTTCAGGCAAGCCAACATGCTCGGAGTACGGTGAGGGTGATGGCGAGGCTAAGACGCTGAAATAACCAGACACCCTCACGGGCATCACCTGGCGCCTCAGTAAGGTGAGCCGCCAGTGATGACGGCAACTTTGCTGTCAGCGGCCCAACTCCACCAAACGAACGCCACAGGCTGGAAAAATAATTATTTGATAAGTCTTGGTATTTCCGAATTTTATTCCGTTCGGCAGCGGAAGCAGTAACCCATACAATCACCTCGGCTTCACTGATGTGGGAGGGTGCAAAAGAGTCACTGATTGTGACGTCCTAGATGAGACACCTACCTCTCACTCAGGGACAAAGGGTAAGACCGTCTGTTCTCTTCCTATCACTTCTGAATATACCAGCCAATTCCAGAACTGTGGAGATATTTACCTGAGCCAGGGCCCGTTTGATGATCAGGTTTAGCTCAGTGTGACAGGCAAAACGACCAGCATTCAGGCGGCAGGACAAACCATGTAAACCTGTGGAGTCGAGGGATCTACTGCAGCAGCATCTCAGACCCCACAAACATCAGCTCCCACACGAAGTGCAATGGAGGGTAGACTTGGCACTTTTTGTTGTGTCTCAAGTTCAACCACCTGACAGGGTGCTTTTTGTTACATCACTAGCATGAGCACCTTACAGAGTTGGCTAAGCACTTTTCATTGTGTCACTAGCATGATCACCTTACAGGGTGAACTGGGTGTTGCTGTTGTAGTAGATCACCATATAGGGTGAACTTAGTGATTTTTTGTCATGGCAGCAACATCATGACCGAGGAAATGTGGAGCATGTCCAACTTCCCATGCTTGTATGCATGTTTTGGACAGAAGAGGTATATTAGGGGTGAGAAATATGTGAGTTGGGGGTGGGATGATTATGCAATCATCACATTTAGCTGGTGGGAGCAGGTATTAAGATTGAAAGGGTGAATTGGGTAGGTGTAGAGAGAAGATTGGATTGAGGAGGTGTAGAGAGAAGATTGGTGCAGATTAATGTCCTCTACATGTTTGTTTCATCTTGTGCACATGGGAAGGTGGGTCTTTTGCAGTGCAGCTTAATGCTAGATATCTCAATCCAAGATATATATATAGTCAGTCGACTTTCGTCAAATCGGACTGTGGAAACAATGTTTCCATTGGTCTTTCCAATTGCTAATACTATCTATCGATTGCAACTCCAGGTAGAAGGAGCAACGTGAAATAAAGTGTCTTGCTCAAGGACATAACGCATCACCCGATCTGGGAATCGAACTCACAACCTCACGACTGCGAATCCAATTCTCTAACCACTCAGCCTTGTGCCCTCATAACTTAATGCAGGAAATGAGATTTGTAAGAAGCTGATGATGGTCGTTAAATGTAGCTTTCCACATGTGCTTATGCATGAACACAGAAAATAGAATATCCCTCATCCTCCACTAACTCAGGTGTTCTTTTTAGTACGTACCCACTGTCCAACAAAATAACATTTTGCTCTTTTTGTTTTGCTAGTGGCATATACAGGTAAAATTCTGTTATAACAATACCATTATAACACATTTTTCAGAATAACAAAATATTTTTCAATCCCCAACGTGTTAAGTCTATCTTGTTAGAATGAATTTTTCATTACAATTTTTTTTATACCCTGTGAATTTTGTTGTAATGGAATGTTACTGTATACTGAAAAGGAAATTCAGAATGTTTTGATTTTCTGTCTTGAAAAATGTTACTTTTCACTTTAATAATAGGCAAAAATAAAACTGTTCCAAAACTAAGTACTGAGGTTGGCTAAACCAATTAAGGCCCCATGATAGAGGTTTAACCCTAGCCAGCCTTGATCAACAATGTCTATGATTAAAGCATTCCAGTTGGGACCATCAGATTGTTTTCCTAGGGTGAGGTTTGAGAGAGTAACTGCTTTTTCATCTGAAGTCAGAGTCCCAGCATAGTTGCAATCCAGTGACTAAAACCATCTAATTTAAGATGGTAGGCTGGAATTTTCAGATGGAATGGTGTTAGTTAACTCGACAGAAAGCATTCTCCAACTTGCACTTGATAGGTTTGATGCCGAGTGCTGCATGGCTAGAATGAAAATCAGTGCTGCAAAAACTGAGACACTTTACCTCTCAAGGAGGGATTGCAATATCAATTAGAGATCATTTTAGGGTGTTGTTTGATTTTACAACAATATCAGGGCATTTTTGGAGAGGACTTTGTTTGTGGTTCCAAAATAACTCTACTATCTCCTCTGATAGGCACGATTCAAGAAAAGTATGTTTGCACCACTGACATTGATAATAATAATAATAATAATGGTTTCATTTATTGGTCACAAAGGACGACATATAGGGGACAATAGATAGGGACAGTATGGGTTTACACAAAAAATCGAATAAAAAATAGGAAAGCAATAACAATAAACAATAAAAATTCCCCAATAGTGGGGATAACCAGCCAGGGTTGATTCAGGTACACCACCAATCCTGAACCACCCGACCCTTCGAGGGCACCTGGGAAGGGCACCCCTCTCCTCCTCAAATTCACCAGCCTACAGGCGCATGATCAATAACAGATTTCATCATCTTTTTCTTCTATTGCTTCAGCAGTTTAAAATGTCAAACATTCTCAAGCGACTCAGTTACCTCGAGTTCCCTGAATGTACAAGGGAAGCACTCCTCTACCTGAGCCGCTGTTTGAGGAAAGAAACTGGTGGTATTCCAGGCTTAGGAGGAGGCGGCGAAGACTATGCTGTGGAGGTTTCTAGAGACTTCATTCATTTTGCCTGTAATCCAAAGGTGAGTCTTCTTTTCTTTCTCTCATTCAGCCATCATCAACAGATTGTTTTGTTATTGTTGTTTCTTAGCCCCAGCTCTACCTTAATTAGGCAGATTTATGAGAAATGTGTTCAAGTTTTAACTCCCATCCTGTTCCTGTGTACATCTAGGACTACATTGTCTAATGTGTCCTGAACTTTTTTAAAGATTGCAGGATATGATTTAAGTGTGATTTAGCTGCTAAATCATTACAAGATATTAAGAATTAAAGACAATGCTGGCTGGAACATTTTATCTTGTATAAATGTCTGCTTGATCAGAGCAGACCTGGGATTAAATGACAACAAAACAAAAGACCAATTGATTAATGTAGTCCTGGATACATTATTCCCTCTACCAATCTCACTTTCTCTTTGAATATTTCAGCGACTGACAGCCATCCAAGAACTGCAGCTACTTGAGATTCTCTGCTCATACATCACTGATCAGAAAGAAAATGAAAGGAACAGCATATTTGCTATCATGTTTGCAGGGGAAGCGGCCTTATTGAAAGTAAACTTGCTGACCAAGCTTGTGTCCATGGCAATGTCGATAAAATGCACAGCTGTACTTGACTGTACTGCTCTATGGATGCAGGTAACAAAACATTTCTCCTCTTCTAACTTCTCAACATTTCTGCTCACCTATTTTCTTTTATACAGTTTTAACCCTTTAGCATTTACATTATTCTAAGAAGAATCAAATGCTGTGTGCAGGAGAAGCGGTTGTGATGCATGTGAAGGATGACAGCTGCATAAAAAGGTGCAGAGCACTAAAAGTCGATAGAAGTCTTGGAGTGGGGAGACCCAAGAAGACCTTGGATGAGGTGATAAAAACTGGCCTTGCCCAATTGCAACTCAAAGGTGATGACACAGGACCGAAACCTCTGGCGTTACGCAGTAATACAGAAGATCTGAGTTCCCACGGGTACAAGCTGAAGCTGAAGCATATAGAAAGTATGCCCCCACCTTCCTCCCACTGTAAAGTGGTTGTGTAGGTGTCACAACAAAAATCACCCAGTCCACACTGTAAAGTGGTCGTACAGGTGCCACGGTAAAAAAAGCACCCAGTACTCACTGTAAATGAGGTTGGTGTTAGGAAGGGCATCCAGCTGTAGAAATCAATCCAAATCAGTTCTGTATGAGCAAGACATGGTCACCTGACCTGGCATTGCCCACAACAGGACAACCCGTCTAACCCATGCTAGCGTGGAAGAATGGACGTAAAATATGCAGAAAAGGAGTAGGCATAAACTACATACAATGTAAATTTTGGGTACACAAAAGATGTAGTGGGATAACATGTAGACTAACAGGAAAGGAGACTTTGTATGTAGGAAGATGCACAAGAGAAATCGAGAGGAAGACTGCTAATGATATAAACCATTTCCAATCTCAGGAAGGACCCGTAGATGTGGTTGATAGCTTCTGCTATCTAGGTGACCAGAGGAGGGTGCGCTGAGAGTATAATAGCTAGAATAAGGATAGGATCGAAGAAGTTTAAAGATTTACTCCCACTGCTGACAAAAAAAGATTTCTGCTTACATATAAAAGGAAGGCTGTATGACGCCTGTGTGTGGTGCTACATAGTAGTGAAACACGGGCTGTGATTGCAGAGGACATGTGGTGCTACATAGTAGTGAAACACGGGCTGTGATTGCAGAGGACATGTGGTGCTACATAGTAGTGAAACACGGGCTGTGATTGCAGAGGACATGTGGTGCTACATAGTAGTGAAACACGGGCTGTGATTGCAGAGGACATGTGGTGCTACATAGTAGTGAAACACGGGCTGTGATTGCAGAGGACATGTGGTGCTACATAGTAGTGAAACACGGGCTGTGATTGCAGAGGACATGCATAGACTGGAGAGAAATGAAGCAACCATGTTTCGTTGGATGTGCAATGTAAATGTGAGAGAAAGGCAGAACTTGGACGAGCTGAGGGAGAATCTGTGTTTAAAGGGAATTTGAGGTTATGTGCAGGAGAGGAATCTGCATTGGTATGGACATGTGATGCAAATGGACAATGACTGATGGGTGAAGAAATGCCACACTAGAGGACGACCAAGAAAGACCAGGGCTGAGGTTGGAAGAGCTGACCTCAAATTGCTAAGACTGGAAAAGGAGATGACGAAGGAACACGTGGAGAGATGCTGTGCTGAGCAGAACCCATCCATCACATGAAATAGATATGTATGGAGGCACATGGTTTAGTGGTTACAGAATTGGCCTTGCAATCGAAAGGTTGTGAGTTCAATTCTCAGACCGGGTGATGTGTTGTTTCCTTGAGCAAGACACTTTATTTCACATTGCTCCAGTTTACTCAGCTGTAGAAATGAGATGATAGGGACTGGGTTCCCTATCATTCCACTGCAAAATGGTCGTGGAGGTGCCACGGCAAAAAAGCACCCAACACTCACTGTAAATGAGGTTGGTGTTAGGGAGGGCATCCAGCTGTAGAAATCAAGCCAAAATCAGTTCCCGTCCTACCCTTGCAAGCAGGGAAAAAGCGGATGTAAAATGAAATGATGATGATGATACAGGGCACTAGTTCGTTTTTGTCTGTCAAAAGTGAAAGTTTGCGTCTCTGCAAACAGTGAACCCTGCCTATAGTTCCTCCCATCGTTTATATCCGTAAAGTGAAATCAAATGAAAGTGTGCTTTTAAAAAATTATTGGAACATATTCGTGATAAATATCCATGCTACTCAATATTTTTCTTCTCTGTTCAATTTTTTAATTCTCTGTATGTTTAGCTCGTCTCTTAACCCTAAAAACTAACCATAACCCTAACCCTAACCGTAAATATATTACATTTGTTTTAATCTTTAGTCACTTTACGGATATAAACGACGGGAGGAACTGTAGGCGGGGTTCACCATTTGCTGACAGACAAAAACGAACCAGTGCCGTATACAGTTATCCCCCAATATTGATGGGGGGGTTATGTTCCTAGAGCACCCGCGAAGAGTGAAAAGCCGCGAATATTGGACGTGGTACATAAAAATGCCTACAAACGTCAAAACATAACGTAGAATATAGACTGGCAAATACGGTATATTGTTCTTAATAATTTAGAGTTAAAATACATGAAAAAAATATATATTGCCATAAAAAAATCGTGGAACATATTTACGATTCCGCGACTGGGTGATGTGTTGTTTCCTTGATCAAGACACTTTATTTCACATTGCTCCAGTTTACTCAGTTGTAGAAATGAGATGATAGGGACTGGGGTCCATATCATTCCACTGCAAAGTGGTCGTGGAGGTGCCACAGCAAAAAAGCACCCAGCCCACACTGTAAAGTGGACGTGTAGGCACCACGGAAAAAAAGCACCCAGCACTCACTGTAAATGAGGTTGGTGTTAGGAAGGGCATCCAGCTGTAGAAACCAAGCCAGATTCAGTTCCCGTCCCACCCTTGCAAGCAGGGAAAAGCGGACGTAAAATGATGATGATGAATGTTATATATATATATATATGTATATATCAGCATGGGATGAACTGCTGTGGTAGTTCTCAAAATCCTAGTTATATCCCTTTACATTGCTAAATTTTACTTTTCCTCATCCTCCAAGGGAGATCAATAAATGAAGTAACACAAAATACTGGGTATCAACTAAAACCTTTGAAGGTTATAGTATCTCTTCTTCCAAGGAAAATAAAGGAACTATTCCAGTGTCTGATGCAGCTTGCTATACAATGCTGGCCGGAAATGGTTTTATTTTCCTTGGAAGAAGAGATGTTAATCTCAAAATATCAGGGCATATAAATAAAATTAAAGTAAAAAAAATATCCCCTGTTTGTTACTACTTAATTATTTTCTGTCCAATCTGCATTATCGTGACTTTCAAACTTCGAATTCTTTATACCATACACACTTCATATAAACTACAAATTCCTTCTATTATCATTGGCAATATCGGTAGAGGGTCGGACGCCATGCTTTGACGTATAGAGTTACGGCCCTTGCCATTCTGAGTTCAAATCCCGCCGAGGTTAACTTTGCCTTTCATCCTTACGGGGTCGATAAAATAAAGTACCAGTAATGCACTGGGTAACTGCTGGCCTTGTGCCAAAAAGTAGAAACAATTATTATATTTATTTTTGTCAAAACCCATTTGTTGATGGTGTGTTACTCTTAGTTTTCCTGGCAATGTTATGCCCAAACAAATATCTATGAACATATGTCACACACACATTCATGCACTCTTTCTAATGTGCTTTCTCTCACTTTCTCACAAACACACACACTCGGTACATTCTCACTTACCGTATATACTTGTATATAAGCTGAGAAATATGTGACAAAAAACTCTATGGTAAAATGGAGGGGTCGGATTCAGCTTATGTTGAAGGTCAACATTTTGCCAGTTTTCACCAACTTCAAAATTCTACATAAATGAGGTACTAAAATATTTTGACTTTGGAGGTGACTATCACACCAGTTTCACTTTCAACGGGAAATTCGTTTTTGATGTGTTTTTAATGAATATAGTATTCAAAACGGACAGAAATTGGTAAAAAATTAATTATGTAATGAAATCATGAAATAAAAACAATACTCTAAACCCTTTAGCATTTACATTACTCTATATTTACTATTGTATTTTCATGATAAACACTTTATCTCACATAATATCGAAGCTATAAGATTTTGATGTTATTTATTTTGAGAACAATACCTTAACATCAGTATGAGTGACTGATTACGGCTGGTTTGAACAGAAAGAGGTGAGAGAATTCTGGCCAGTTACAGCTGATTTAAATGCTTAAGGGTTAAATCATTTTAAATGTCAAAATATTTAACTCCATAAATATATTCTTCACTCATGATAATTTGAAAATTGTACCATCTAAACATGTGTTGATTAGCTCTGCCTACACAGAGTTTGGATTTTTACCGATTTCTCAGGCATATAAAAGGCGGGTGGCTTATATTTGAGCATATACAGTACATACACTCCCTTCTATACAAAATCTATTTCTCACATAAACTGATGTCCTCTGATAAAAGCAGTATAAACACATACACATATTTAAACAGCTATATTCACACATATCCTTATAGTGAATTAATACTTGAATATTTTGAATGCAGGAGCGAGGCTGTGACAGTGAACCAGTATGCTGCATGGCCAAATCTATGGTCAACGACTACTGCCAACTGTTCCCAGGTGTGATTCCAACATTTCAAGCACTACCCAGTATCTCACCACTGTTTGCCTGTAACTTCATTGCAGCAGTAACTGCTCTATTTCCATGTAACAGTAAGTTGAGCGAACTTTTATCTATTTTTAGCATAAAGATTAGAAACCTCAGATTTGTAGGGGAGAGTGGGATTTTATAATTTTTTTCCAGACCAGGAGAGATTTCTTACATGGAATATGTGGTATTTGGGATTTTGTAACTTTTAAGTTTTTCTTAAGGCCATTATGGGTTTTATACATTAAGTATGAAGGTTTCAGATTTATAGCGGAAAGTGGACTGTTAAACTTTATAGCATATATATCCAGAGTAGGGGCACCATATTCCTGCAACATGTCATAAAAAGGAAATAAAAGGGTTGGGGCTTGGAACAGAATCTGGCTGTAAAACATTGTCTCAAAAAGCTCCCTATGATGAGTGTGAAGGTTTTCATGGAGTCCACAAGGCTAACCTTTGTTTTAGCAAGGAAATTGCCTTTGTTCCTCAAGCTTATGTTGATGTCTGAATAGGGATAGACAGATATTAAATTATAAAATATAATAAATATGTATGTTTTGAAGCAGCAAGCAAGTTTGAAATTAGAAATAGAAACTTTCGCTGTATTTATTTGACATCTGCGTCAATACTCATCTCTTTCCATTTCTTGAAAGGTTCTAAACCCGACTATCAGGCTAAAATTTCTTTAGTAAAAAAAAAATACAGTGAAAGCTTCTATTTCTAATTAGAAAATGTAATAGTTGGTAAATCAATAGAATTGTTACAGTATGGGAAGAAGTGCCTTATGCTTCTTGATTTCTGAGTTCAGTTCTTATTAATGTCAACTTTGCTTTTCATCTTTCTGGTATTGTTAAATAAAGTAAGTCTACAGCAGTGGATTGGTGGAATTGTGGGACTGTCTGACTTGATGCTTTGCATTCTTGTGTTCAAATATCGCTGTATGCCATTTGTGTGGCAGACATATTCTGTCATCTGGCTGAAATCACCACCTGGCTCTTGGGTATTTTTAGGGGTCACTGCTCTGTTGCAAACATTTGGGCTAGGTCTCCAATTTGAAGATACTTCCCTCCCTCCGGCCAGCCACAAAGGTTCTGTGAAAATAAATGGTCATGGACATTGCCCCTTCTTATTAAGCCAGTCCATCATAAAGCTAGCACTCATTTTTCAGCTGAGTGAAATGAAGTTGCATGAAATAAAGAGTCTTGCCCAAGGACACAATGTATTGCCTGGTCCATGGAATAAATTTATAAACTTACTATTGTGAGCTTTACACCTTAATCACTAGACCAAACACTTTCAGACTTTGAGCTTGGGAGACATTTTATTTATTATAACCATTTCATAAGGATTAGATATGATTATATATTGCCAGTATCGTTAGAGCGTCAGACAGCATGCTTTGCAGCATAGAGTTATGACCCTTTACGTCCTTTGTTCTAATCCTGCTGAGGTTAACTTTGCCTTTCTTCCTTAAGGGTCGATAAAATAATTCACCAGTAATGCACTGGGGTAATTGCTGGCCTTGTGCCAAAAGTAGAAATATTGTGAGTTCAATTCTCAGACTAGATGATGTGTTGTTTCCTTGAGCAAGACACTTTATTTCACATTGCCCCAGTTTACTCAGCTGTAGAAATGAGATGATAGGGACTGGGGTCCTATCATTCCACTGCAAAGTGGTTGTGGAGGTGCCACGGCAAAAAAGCACCCAGCACTCACTGTAAATGAGGTTGGTGTTAGGAAGGGCATCCAGCTGTAGACATCAAGCCAGAATCAGTTCCCATTCCACCCTTGCAAGCAGGGAAAAAGCGGACGTAAAATGAAATGATGATTGATTTTCCTCAATAAGGATTTAAGTGTTACATTGTGTTTTATATGGTTTTTATTTCACTTCTTCCAGCTTTAGAAGGTATGCCACCAGAGAAACTTGTGGAACATGTCACCAACTGGATCTCTTCTGATAGCAGACTGTGTTCGGTGTCTATGCGTCCAGCATCCTCTGGCAGCAGCTACCGGATGTTCGCCTCGCACGGCTGCTCACCGTTTCCTGGACTCACCAACTGGTGTGTCAAGGGACCCGTGCTATGTCTCAAGGCCACTGACAACAACAAGAACAGCTGGGGGGATGTCGGGGCCAATGCCTGCAACAATAACAATCGGCTCCAGCAGCAGCAGCAGCTCTTCTCTCGGCTTCACCTGGGAGTCCTTCAGAGCTTGCTTGCTAACAACGCGGTGGCAGCTGGTACTTGCCGGACTGCAATCAGTGGACTCCTTGGCCCGAATGTACCGAATGCCACCGGTCACCCTTTCACTCCAGCTGACATCAAAAAGACATCTCAGGAACTAATGGACATTTGCAAACGTTATGGTTTATCAGCAGAGGAAGAGACTTGTCTCTGCTCTGTTGAAAGACTTGGACAGATTATCCAAGTAGCTTTAGCCAGTGCCACTCTTCGAGTCAGACCAGGTATGTAAGTTTTCTTTATATAAAGATAGCTAATGGGTTTTCCTTCTTTCTTTTTTATGTTTGTAGAATATATATATATATGCCCACTGTCCAATTGGTCAAGTAGAGATTAAAATTGGCACTCCCAAAAATTCTTATTTAGATAAAATGAACCATTTACTCATGGTATTCTCATTAGAAACCCATTATATACTTGTTTAGCAGTAAATTGAATTAACATCTGTCATACACTATCCCCTCTTTTTCTTCCTCTATTACTAATATAAATACTTCAATTTTTCTGATTTTATCCAATTTATCCAAAATCTCTGAAGAAGTGACAACTGATTATACATTTGCTATCGAATACTTGCTAACATTATATGATTACGCAAGCAGCGATACATAGGTATTCCGTCTGTTACAGAAACATATGTCAATACCTAATAAATTCCTTTTTTAAAAAAAAGCACTTTCATTTTATATTCATCCTTTCTATATATATATGTATGTATATTCATACTGTCAATGTGGTTGGCATTAGGAAGGGCATCCAGCCGTAGAAAACCAGGCAGAAACACCCCTATGTAAGCGAGACAAGGTCACCAGACACAACTTACCCCTAAATGGGTCCCGTCTAACTCATGCTAGCATGGAAGATGGATGTTAATCGATGATGATGATGATGTTGATAATTGTTTCTACTTTAGGCACAAGGCCAGCAATCACCCAGTACATTACTGGTACTTTATTTTATCGACCCCGTAAGAATGAAAGGCAAAGTCAACCTCGGCGAGATTTGAACTCGGATCGTAAAGGGACGTAACTATGCTGGAAAGCATGGCGTCCAACCCTCTACCGATACTGCCAATTCAACGCCCTATTCGTAGCTAACTTTCAATGTATTATCATCATCATTGCTTTTATGTCCCATTTTCCATACTAGTATGGGCTTGATGGGATTTTTTGAGGCAGTATTTTATAGTTATATACCTTTCCTGACACCAACCTTTTCAGTTACCTTTTACAACACACAGACATACATTGTGCCTATTCTATAAATAGTTGCTGAGATATTGAATCATCTGGTATGTTGAGACACAAACTGACTATGCACATTGTAAACAAACTAATACATGACAGCACCATACCTAATGTCTGGTGTAGCAGCATCATTGTCAACTGTAACTAGGGCAACGGAGATACACTGGTCAGAGGAAACTATAGAAGAATCAAGTTGATGGACCAGGTCATGAAAGTAACTGAAACAGTTATTATACTACTTATTAGGGATACAAGATGCATTTTGGCTTTGTACCTAGTAAAGGCACCACAAATGCCTTCTTCCTTGTTAGATAGCTGTAGGAGAAGTACCTAGCTATGAGTAAACCGCACTACCTAGCATAAAGAAGTACTGAGCATTCAAAGTTAATGGAAGGAGAGCTAGGAGAACTTGAGACGGTGAACCTTATGTAGAGGATGACCTGTTCAACCCGTCATTCTTCACACTTATATATATATATATACTTTTATTGACTTTTCGCCAAATTGGACCCAGGAAACAGTGTTTCCATTGGTCTTTCCAATTGCTAATACTCTATCAGTTGCACTCCAGGTAGAAGGAACAACATGAAATAAAGTGTCTTGCCCACGGACATAATGCACCGCATGGTCTGGGAATTTTAGAGCATTGGCCTTGCAATCGAAAGGTTGTGAGTTCGATTCTCAGACCGGGTGATGTGTTGTTTCCTTGAGCAAGACACTTTATTTCACATTGCTCCAGTTTACTCAGCTGTAGAAATGAGATGATAGGGACTGGGGTCCTTATCATTCCACTGCAAAGTGGTCGTGGAGGTGCCACGGCAAAAAAGCACCCAGCCCACACTGTAAAGTGGACGTGTAGGCACCACGGAAAAAAAGCACCCAGCACTCACTGTAAATGAGGTTGGTATTAGGAAGGGCATCCAGCTGTAGAAATCAAGCCAGAATCAGTTCCCGTCCCACCCTTGCAAGCAGGGAAAAGCGGACGTAAAATGAAAAATGAAATGATGATATATATATATATAGAAAGGATAAAAAGGACGATTGATTATTCCTTCATTGCATTTATTGATAGGTGACGCGCATTTCGCCACTGATCAGCTCAAGGTTCGATCTATATATATATATATGTGTGTGTACTTTGGTTTTGTATTTGTTTTGCAAGATATTTCATGTTAAAACATGTTGAAGCAGATCTTGTTATACTCTGTGAGGGTCACTTCAATTTATATTTTTTGATTAAGTAACTAATTTTTCCGTCTATTAATTTAACAACTGGATGGTTGTTTAGTGCCTAAATGTTGTCATGTCTTTGGCAATAGTAGTCAATCTCTGTAAATAATAAGTGAGAAAATGTAGTAAAATACCCCTGAAGATGGCAAACAGTGGACATGTGCGTCAGAAGAGGTGGACCCTGTATCAGGATGCCACCACTTTCTTCTGTCTTCAGGGTACTTTACCTGATTTTTATCAACTGTTATTTAAAGTAATTGACTATTATTTTAGTCATTTGCGTTGTGATCACTACATTTTAAACTACATATATATGTACATATGTATCTTCATTTATTTTTCAGCACAACTTTGTGAGATCTTGCAACTACTACCAGCAAACAGGTTAGACCTTTTTTTCTATTTTGTTTAACCCAACTCATTCTTGCAATAACCTCTATTTTCCTTATCCATAATTACTTTCTTATAACTTTCTAATAAATTTATTGTGAAAATGTTTTCTATATGTTGTGGGCCATCATTATACAAAGGTTTGACAAAGGCGAGTGCCTAATCCACACTGTAAGGTGGGCATGTAGGTGTCATGACAAATAATACCTAGCCCACACTGTAAAATGGTCATGTAGGTGTCACGACAAAAAGCACCCACTCCACACTGTAAAATGGTCATGTGGGTGTTACGACAAAAAGCACCCACGCCACACTGTAAAATGGTCATGTGGGTGTCACGACAAAAAGCACCCACTCCACACTGTAAAATGGTCATGTGGGTGTCACGACAAAAAGCACCCACTCCACACTGTAAAATGGTCATGTGGGTGTCACAACAAAAAGCACCCAGTCCACACTGTAAAATGGTCATGTGAGTGTCACGACAAAAAGCACCCACTCCACACTGTAAAATGGTCATGTGGGTGTCACGACAAAAATCACCCAGTCCACACTGTAAAATGGTCATGTGGGTGTCACGACAAAAAGCACCCACTTCACACTGTAAAATGGTCATGTGGGTGTCACGACAAAAAGCACCCACTCCACACTGTAAAATGGTCATGTGGGTGTCACGACAAAAAGCACCCACTCCACACTGTAAAATGGTTATGTGGGTGTCATGACAAAAAGCACCCAGTCCATGCTGTAAAGTGATTGTATAGGCAACATGGCAAAAAGCATCCAGTACGCACTGTAAAATGGTCATGTCGGTGTCATGACAAAAAGCACCCAGTCCACACTGTAAAATGGTCATGTGGGTGTCATGACAAAAAGCACCCACTCCACACTGTAAAATGGTCATGTGGGTGTCATGACAAAAAGCACCCAGTCCACACTGTAAAATGGTCATGTGGGTGTCATGGCAAAAAGCACCCAGTCCACACTGTAAAATGGTCATGTGGGTGTCATGACAAAAAGCACCCAGTCCATGCTGTAAAGTGATTGTATAGGCAACATGGCAAAAAGCATCCAGTACGCACTGTAAAATGGTCATGTCGGTGTCATGACAAAAAGCACCCAGTCCACACTGTAAAATGGTCATGTGGGTGTCATGACAAAAACACCCAGTCCACACTGTAAAATGGTCATGTGGGTGTCATGGCAAAAAGCACCCAGTCCACACTGTAAAATGGTCATGTGGGTGTCATGACAAAAAGCACCCAGTCCATGCTGTAAAGTGATTGTATAGGCAACATGGCAAAAAGCATCCAGTACGCACTGTAAAATGGTCATGTCGGTGTCACAACAAAAAGCACCCAGTCCACACTGTAAAATGGTCATGTGGGTGTCACGACAAAAAAGCACCCACTGCACACTGTAAAATGGTCATGTGGGTGTCGCGACAAAAAGCACCCAGTCCACACTGTAAAATGGTCATGTGGGTGTCACGACAAAAAGCACCCACTCCACACTGTAAAATGGTCATGTGGGTGTCACGACAAAAAGCACCCACTCCACACTGTAAAATGGTCATGTGGGTGTCACGACAAAAAGCACCCACTCCACACTGTAAAATGGTCATGTGGGTGTCACGACAAAAAGCACCCAGTCCACACTGTAAAATGGTCATGTGGGTGTCATGACAAAAAGCACCCAGTCCATGCTGTAAAGTGATTGTATAGGCAACATGGCAAAAAGCATCCAGTATGCACTGTAAAATGGTCATGTCGGTGTCACAACAAAAAGCACCCAGTCCACACTGTAAAATGGTCATGTGGGTGTCACGACAAAAAGCACCCACTCCACACTGTAAAATGGTCATGTGGGTGTCATGACAAAAAGGACCCAGTCCACGCTGTAAAGTGATTGTATAGGCAACATGGCAAAAAGCATCCAGTACACACTGTAAATGTGGTTGGCATTAGGAATGGCATCAAGCCGTAGAAACCAAGCCAAAATCTGTTCTGTGTGTGCGAATCACAGTCCCCCAGACCCGATCCCTCACAAAGGGACAGCCTGTCCTACCCATACTAGCGTGGAAAATGTACATTAAACGATTATAATGATGATTTCAGTGAAATTTCAAACTGATCAATTATGAGACTCTTGCTCGAACTACTCCCTTTTATACTTTCTAGCTGGTGCTGTATTTCCACCATGCTGGTTTCCACGAACAATTATTAGTTGGGTTCTAAGGGAAATTCCGTGAATAACTGGGACCGCAAATGTCGAGGGTACACTCTATATGAGTATTTAATTATGCATCTGATTTGTTTGTTGATCACTAATGTGTTTTTTCTATTTGATAGGTTACTCAAATTGATAAAGACACTCCATCAGGGAAATGGTTCAAGTTCTGCTGTATGAAGAAAACTTTCTTAGAGCTGCACTCTTTAACCAAGTCTACACGCTATGAGGCGTAGTGGGGGGGAAAATAATTTGCTTATTTCTAGCAACTTTTCAGAAAACATCACACAAAGCAACTTCCACACCTTCTGACTCACGTAGAGAAGAGAGGTAACTCTGTCACAGATTTTAACTCTTTAAATGGTGGTTAGTCAAATAAGTGGAAAATTCAAGAGCAAATTTACAATTTTGTTTTGTCTATTTTTATACCAGTAATCACATTAATTTCGCTCGGTCTGTCAGTTAGTTATTCTGAGTTTTTTTTTACATTTAGAAAGGCATTTTCCCTTTACACACTACATATATACATTAACAAATTATTAATTGGTTATTTGGCTTTTGGGAATTCATGAAATAAGATAAGTGTTTATGTGCCATGAAAAGATACGAATTCCTTATCATATTATTTACGAATTTTATCAACTGTTTATCTTTTGCAGTTATCAAAGCAGATCATTATTAGGACTCTAGATTTTTTTGTTTTTGCTTTTTGTTTCTTTTTTGTGTCTTCTCTCAGTTATTTTTAGTCCAAGTTTTGAGTAACATTTTCTAAATTTCTAGCTGAGATAGAAAGCAGCTGTTCACATTCAGTATGGGTATTTGTATATATATATATATGTATGTATTCATTTATTATGGCTAAGTAGTGAGTGAGTTTTGTTACTCTTGAGTTTCATCTGTGCACTCTTACAGGATCATTAGACAAGATATATATATATATATATATATATATATATATATATATATATATATATATATGTGTGCAATACATACACATATATTTAGAGAGAGAGAGAGATATACACACACAATAAAACATATACAGGCATTCAATACTAATTATATGTATGTATTCAGTTAAACATAAAATTTATAAATGACAAAATAAAGATGGGTTTACAATGCTTTGTTTACTGGATTCAGAATCTGGCTACAGTGATAATAGCCTCTCTGAGAATGCACTGTTCCCTAGCACCATTTCTTTTAAGAATCAAAATCTCTTTTATAGTCAGTATGATAAGTAAGTATTCAAATGAGTAAACTACTTAATGTTTCCCTATAAAAAAAAAAAAAGAAAGAAAGAAACCATATACAACAGTTTCTAAGTAAGTATTCTATTTATGTAAATATATATATAGTAAAGAAGTAAAATCCCGATGGTGAGCCCAGCCATTTCAACTTTCCATTGAGATTTAATCTCTGTAATCTGGCTACTCTGCATCGAGTACACACTTGAATTGTGGTTGTCCTGGTCCTCGCACCGTGGACACTTCATTTATATATATATATTGATTTTGCTCTTGTATAGTTTTCCTTTTTTACTCCTTATTTCAATATAAACACCAAAAACGAGTTACCTACCCTGTCATGCTAGCTCTTTTGAATCTCATGTTGGCAGCCAAGTGTCACCTTTGAATTAACACTGTTTGGTTCATACAAATCTGTGTCCATTTGTTTATCATTGTACTATAAATTCATTCCATATCAAAAGTGTCTTTTTTTTCTTTCTAAATTTTATTCTATTATGATAGTGTTAGTGTCATGAAAGTGGTTCTTAGAAAACGTCCACCTAGTACTTACTGTAAAGTGGTTGACATTAACCCTTTAGCTATATCCCAGGCAGAATTCTCTCACCTCTTTCTGTTCAAACTGACCATAACTGGCCACTCATACTGATGTTGAGGTATTGTTCTCAAAATAAATAATATCAAAATCTCGTAGCTTCGATATTATGTGAGATAATTATATAAGATAAAGCCTTTACTACAAAAATACCATAGTACATATAGAGTAATGTAAATGCTAAAGGGTTAAGGTATTGTTCTGAAAATAAATATCAAAATCTCATAGATTTGATATGTGAAACAACTATATGAGTTAAAGCCTTTACTATGAAAATATAATAGTATATATAGAGTAATGTAAATGCTAAAGGACTAAGAAAGGCATCCAACTATAGAAACCATGCCAAATATGGAATGTTGATGTTGCTACCACTCATCTGGTCTCAAATCATGACAACCTGTTCAACCCATGGAAAGTGGGTGTAAAATGATGACAATGATGATGATTTGTTTGTGGTGTTTTGTGTTCATACTTATAATCGTTGGAGTTCCTTTATTTTGAGGCTGTTTTCTGTTACATTTTATTTATATCATCATCATCACCATTATCATCATACTTCTTGCAAGTTCTTTTTTCTTTTATTTAAATGTTTCTATTTTATTTAGTATTAACGTAAAAAGATACACACCCATCACAGAAAGACAAAATGGAGTAACTGGAACAAAATCAAAATAAGGAGGCAGAGAGGGCCAAAATAGTAATTGAGCAGGTCATACAATAAAAACTGAAGTGAGTGTCAACTGGTGCAGGTGTTTTTATTGGCAACATGACCCCACCAAAGTGAAACAATATAATGAGAAGAAAAAGCGAAGTTAGAAATGAAGGGAGGAAAAACCCACCTTGGCTGGTGCATATATCTGAGCTGTGATTTGTAGACAAGATGATGAAAGTATTGCCTTAAACAGCTAAAAAGTACTGTATCAGTCAGTCCACCTTACTGGGCTTCTTCTTCAGGTTTGTTGTCTTTGTCCCAATTTGGCAAAGGAAAGCAACTGTTGAAACACTGAGCTCACTGTAGCTTTCATGAAAACCCATACCAGCAGGGAAGCAGACCTAAAATGATGATGGCGTACATGGATATGTATAAATGAAAAATTGATGAAATATCAGCCTTCTATTTACATGTATAGAAACTGAGAAATGAAGAACATTTACAAGAAAAGGCTAAAATTTTCTCTACCATTATATATATATATCATCATCATCACCGTTTTACGTCCATTCTTCCACGCTAGCATGGGTTAGACAAGTTCTCCTGTTGTGGGCAATGTCAGGTCGGGTAACCTTGTCTTGCTCATATGGGAACTGATTTTGGCTTGATTTCTACAGCTGGATGCCCTTCCTAACACCAACCTCATTTACAGTGAGTGCTGGGTGCTTTTTTTCTGTGGCGCCTACAAGACCACTTTACAGTGTAGGCTGGGTGCTTTTTTTGTGTGGCGCCTACAAGACCACTTTACAGTGTGGGCTGGGTGCTTTTTTTCTGTGGTGCCTACACAACCACTTTGCAGCGGGAGGGGATGGGGGCATATTGTCTCTATGCTTCAGCTTCGGCTTGTTCCCGTGGGAAGTTGGGTCTTCTGTATTACTGCATGACGCCAGAGGTCACGGTCCTGTGTCATTGAGAGGTGCAATTGGGCAAGGTCCGCTTTTATCACCTCATCCCAGGTCTTCTTGGGTCTCCCCACTCCATGGCTTCCATATATATAAATGAAAATGTCTGTATGCAGGTGATGCATTTCCTACAGTTTCCATCTGAGTTGGTTCAAATTTGATATATCGGTTATTTAGCTGCCGGAGCATTAAAATCTTTGTCTTCCCTAAAATAGCAAAGTTCTGGGTCTATTTAAAGACTTCCATGTTGAGGAGAGAGGGCATCTTTATAAGGCTGTATGTAGGAAAAAAAATTTGTATTCTTTTAATTATATCTTAAATAGTTTTAAAAATAATTTTTTTCTTCTGTTTTGTGTTGTTTTTCGGTGATAATAGAACCGAAATAAAATCCTTTGATATGGTTTAATCTGTTTTCTTTTTAATTATAAAACAGTTATCTAATTATTATTTAATTTTTTTTACTGATCTCAATCATGGGATTCCTCCGAAGGGTCTTTTTAGTAATGTTACTCAATAAAGTGTGTAGCTCGGAGATCAGAATCACTCCAGGTAGAGCTGCTACTTCTCTGAATTGAGAGATCACAGCTCCAATACTATGGGCATGTGGTTAGAATGTCTCAGGAAAGAATCACTGGACAGATTTTACAGGCAAAACCAACTGGCAAGAAACCCTGGAGTAAACCCTGAGCAAGATTGTTGGATAACATCCAGGAGCTTGGCTTGGGGATCCAGCCAGATCAGTTGGAGACCGTTGCTTCTGACAGGACTCTCCCAAAGGAGTGTTTGAGGACTCTTCCCCTATGACCCTCTTATACAAGGCTTTGTCTAGTGGTTACTTAACTAGCTAGAAATAGCAACCAAATCTCACTTCGATTACATCCTTGCTCCAACGATGACTGTAAATTTGGCCGGGTGTTTTACAGCTGGATGTTCTTCCAACCACATTTACAGTAACAGAATTATCAAGCTTAGACTTGCCATAGGCAGTACATTAACAGTTGTTAGGTCAGCTTATGCACTACAATCAGTACTGCCAAATGAGCAAAATGATAATTTCTATGAGAAGCTCTTAATAATTGTGGAGAATGAATGGGAGAATCCAAAGGAGGCCATTAAGGATAGTGAGAATAAAAAAAAATGCCAAACTATCATGGATTGTCATTGAGATGCTGTATCCAATGAAGATAGACTTGAGTAAGTCATGCACAGTCTACCATGATAGGGAAAGATACATGTACACCTGTTCCGAACACAAAAGAACAAAACAACCACTGTCACTGCTTCCGTCTCTCCCGCTCTCCCCATCTCTCACTATTATGAGCTAATGGGGGCTCATGAGCTGGCCACCCCACAGAATAGAGAAGGCGTTATTCCAGCTCGTGAGGTTCACAAACATTATCATTGTCAAAGGGCGGTGCATTGGCAGTATTGGTAGAGTGTTGGACATGCTTTCCAGCGTAGTTACGTCCCTTTACGATCTGAGTTCAAATCCCGCCGAGGTTAACTTTGCCTTTCATCCTTACGGGGTCGATAAAATAAAGTACCAGTAATACACTGGGTAATTGCTGGCCTTGTGCCAAAAGTAGAAACAATTATCATTGTCAAGGCGGTGGATTGGCAGTATCGGTAGAGGGTCGGATGCCATGATTTGACACAAAGAGTTACAGCCCTTTCCATTCATCATCATCATCATCATCGTTTAACGTCCATCTTCCACGCTAGCATGGGTTTGGACGGGAATTTTCCCACTTAAGGCAAGATTGGTTGTCTTGCTCGTATAGGACTGTCTGGCGTTCAAATCCTGCCACAGTTAATTTTACCTTTCATCCTTACAGGGGTCGATAAAATAAAGTACCAGTAATACACTGGGTAATTGCTGGCCTTGTGCCAAAAGTAGAAACAATTATCATTGTCAACTGCAACAATAGCAAAGATGCTCTAGAAAAAAAAGGAACTACATCGGTATCAAACATGGATCAAGTCAAGAAGGTTACAGAAAAAGTATTAACACAACTGATCAGGGAAAGAATTGATTATATATAACGCAATTATGATTTAGGCTATGATCAAGTTCCACTTAAACCTTCTTAGTGAGACAACTGATTGTAAGAGCAGTTGCAAGCAAAGGGTAAACTGGTATATTTAGCTTTTGTTGATTGGACAGTATACCAAGCTCTGTAGTCTGGTGGTATTTAAGATAGCTAAGTACAGATGATGGCTTGGAAGAGTACAAGGTTATTGCTAGCTATGATAGAAAACTCAATGAGTTTAGTAAGGTGTTGAGTGTGCAAATTGGGGTTCATTAGGACTCAGTTCTTATAACAATCATGTTTACTATAGTTCAAAGCAATCAACGGCAGTGATATCAAGCAAGTCGAGGATTTTCAGTATCTTGAGTCATGGATCACGGACTCTGGGAAGGATTTCGCCGCCAGAAAGGCTCAAGTATGGTCAGCTTGCAACAAGATGGATCGAGTTTTGCGCTCAAATCTTTCCAACCACACCACGATCAGACTCTTCCAAGTAACAATTCAAACAATCTTGCTATATGGAAGTGAAAGATGGACTCTTTCATCCAAACAACAAAAGCGCCTTGATGCCACCTACACTCGCTTACTTCGACCCATTCAGAACATAAGCTGGCGACATCTGACTTTGAAAGAAATATATGCCGGCCTCCCATGCATATCTGTCGTACGTAAAAGGAGAGTAAGACTTGCTGGTCACTGCCATTGTGCCACCTACGAGGCTGTGTCCCCATTAGTGCTTTGTAAACCACAAGCAGTCACTAATAACATGGGGTGCAAGCTCTCCTATCCTGATGTCATGTCCAGAGATTCTGGTATTGAATTCCAGGACTTGGTAACGGCAATGAACAACAGAGCCATGTGGAGATCAAATGTTGAGTCCATTTTGGCTGAGGCCACCAGATGATGACGATAGTTCTCCAGGTCATAACAGGAGTTTAAGACGGATGTCCATAGGAACTCCTGTATACTGATGAGCTAGTTCTTATAGTTGAATCTGTGAAAGATCTAGAGAAGATTCAAGATGTGGAAACAAAATTAAAAAAACTCAGACAAAATTTAGCCAAGGATTTTAGTTGTAGTAAGTGTGAAAGAAGAGAAGGCCATCTTTGATATACAGAAAAGGTGTAGGTAGTCATTTTGTATGGTTTATTCAGAGTAAAATACAGATACAGGTAGTGGAACCAGAGCCATTCCAAGATAAAAAGTAGACTTTATATGTGGCACATACACTAGTGTAGTTAGAAGTAAGAGCAGCTGGCGATATAGACTTTTTAATCCAAGATTCCAAAGAAGTAGCTGATAGCTTCTCATACCTAGGTAACCCAATTAACAGTGAAGGAAAAAATAAAATAAAAGAACCATCAACTGTGGGTTTAGCTTGGTTACATAGAGTGACTTGCTCATACTCAACTGATCGTAGGTTCAAATTATGTGGGTTAGCTTATCAAACTATTTTCAATTCAGTTTAACCCTTTAGCATTTACATCACTCTATATTTATTATTGTATTTTCATTGTAAATGCTTTACCTCACATAATTATCTCACATAATATTGAATCTGAGATTTTGATATTATTAATTTTGAGAACAATACCTTAACATCAGTATGAGTGGCTGGTTACAACCAATTTGAACAGAAAACGGTGAGAGAATACTGGCCGGATATGGCAGTTTAAATGCAAAATTGTTAATTACCATTACTCTATATATTACTCTATATATATATATACTATTGTATTTTCACAGAAAAGGCTTTATCTTACATAATATCGAATCTATAAGTTTTTTATATTTATTTAGAAAACAATACTTTAACATCAGTATGAGTGGCCAACTACAGTCGGTTTGAACAGAAAGTGGTGAAAGAATTCTGGTTTGATACGGCTGGTTTAAATGCTAAAGGGTTAATATATAATAAAAAAAAAGGGAGTGGATTGGCAATATTGCAAGAATGTTGACTAAAATTATTTGCTGTATTTAGTTACCTCTTTCTACATTCTGGGTTCAACCCCAATGAAGGGAACTTTGCCTTTCATCCTTTTAGGGGTAATTAAACAAAGTAGGTTTATGTTATTGATGACAATGGGAGTAAATATATCATTTTGAGGTACTACTTTTCTGGTATCCTTACACTTCACATTCCATTGTGACCTCACAGTTCAGTTATAGGTGACTCATACATATTAATCATGTAAAACAGACAACTTTTTCTTCTCAACCTTGTCCAACTCCCAATGTATCTTTATGGTATGAACATATACAAGATTTTAACATTTACTTGAAATATATCTCTTCTTCGTTAAACTCCACCAGTTGCAGACTGCTCAGCAACATAAGATATTTTTCTCTACAAAGTTCGATCACCAGCAGCAGAGTTTAAAGATCAAGTCCAGTCCATAAGTTGACATTATCAAGCCATCGTTTTCACTGCCGGCCTCTGCTTCTCTTACCAGCCAACCTTCCTTTCAGGCATAACTTACTCACACCACGAGTTGATCATTTTATATGGCCGTATAGTATGAATACTCTTGACTTGAAATATATATGGTATTAAATCTTTGATTTACTGGGCTATTTTTCCTTTTTCTAAATATTTCAATAACTCTAAAACAGGACTCTAACTTGTTATACAGTGGAACCTTGGTTCACAAATACTTCGCATCACAAATAAATTGGTTCACAAACAATTTTTCTGAACATAAAATCTCCTGAGTAACGAACACACAAGCTGGCCACAACAGTTGATGACAAGCTGGGAGTATCGACAGAAAAGTGTCACATGCTGTGTAGTTAGTTACTATGGTGATATCTATCTGTCTTTCACACACAGTTTCTCTCTGTATTTCTCTCAACATTTTGTATGGGAAAAATAACTTTGGCTTACAAACATTTTGGATGATGAACGGCTTTCAGGAATGAATTAAGTATGTGAACTGATGCTCCACTGTATATTACTAAATGCTTGTTTGTGTGTATGAATACTCCGTCTCTCCCATAACGTTTTAAGCATTTTTTCCATTCCTCCTTGTACTTTCATCTCCTCACTTTCTTGTTTGTAGACATAGTTCTTTTTATTTTGTATGTGATGAATATACTGACTCAATGTGTTTAACTACTTTTACTAACACACTCTATCATACTTCAACTCACCCACCTTTTCTTCTAATCCAGGAGATTTGCCACAGACAGTTGGTAAGTAATTTTCTCCATTTCTACTTGATGATTGTCTAGTTAATTTTCTATATAGATAATGACCACAACCGCAAGGATATGGTACGAACGTGGAAAAGCTAAAACTCCAACTATCGTCGCCTCCATCTCTCTCGCTCTCGCCAGCCCTCTGCATGGTGAGCAAATGGGGGTCCCACGTGCTGTCCTCCACACAGCCCCGGTGTACAGAATAGAGAAGGCACCTCCCCAGAGGATGGTAAGAGAAATGTGCTGGAAGAGCCATTGACGCTTGTTTTGGTTTGATGCAGTCTACTAACAAGCTGCACATAAATGTATAACACAGACCAAATGACAAAACCCTCCCTCACATCACACTCAACTGTCTTAATAAATAGAAATACATATACTAAATAATTGTTTCTACTTTAGGCACAAGGCCAGCAATTACCCAGTGCATTACTGGTACTTTATTTTATCGACCCCGTAAGGATGAAAGGCCAAGTCAACCTCCACCACCATATACTAGATAATATTAGATAATATAGATCTAGATATCCCCCAAAGCAGGGGTCTAATTACTAGAATGTCTCTCATTTTGTCTGCTCAATCAAGCTTGAACTGAAGCTCAAGAAGAATAACATAGTGAAACAAAACTTGATAGGAAATCATTAACAATCCAACTATATACAGAGTTTCCTACAAATCTAAATGATTATAGGAATCTATATTGGTCGTAAAACAATGCAAAAAAATAACCAGAAATTTCCCTTTATTGAGGACGGCAAACTGGAGAAACTTTCCACAGTTGTGATAACAAATTATCAATACTATTATTCCTGTCTACAATAAAATGCCAGTAACATACGTCACCTACAATCTATTTACTCAAAAGATAGTCCATTTCTTTATTGTTAACTATTACACCTCTTCTTTATCAGTTAATTATGTATGTAAGATATGAAAGCCATATGCAAACAAGGGGTAGATTCTGAACCTCCCACATTGAAACAATACAAAGAATAAGGCGTGGAGTAACAACACCACAAACACTAGCAGCCATTACAATTACAGTAATACAAGGACAAAGATAGAATAAGATTTAAGTAAGTTAACAGCGACCCCCTCCCACTCTCTCTCTCTCCTTATGTTGGCACTAGAAAAATATAGGAAATTAATAAAGGACATAATAAAAACAAATATTTAACACGGCAACACAAATACGCTTGACAACAAAAAAATTATGCTTATGAGCACAACAGGCAAAAGGAAGACAGATAAAATCAATTGAAAAGCATTGATAAGTCCACAGAAGTGGGATAAAAAAAACTTTGAAAACCAATTAAAAAGTTAACAGTTGAAAATACAGAAATATATTACAACTTGTGTGCTCTAATTGAGTAATTGTTGATCTCACTTTATTTCACATTGCTCCAGTTTACTCAGCTGTAGAAATGATATGATAGGGACCGGGGTCCCTATCATTCCACTGCAAAGTGGTCGTGGAGGTGCCACGGCAAAAAAGCACCCAGCCCACACTGTCAAGTGGATGAGTAGGCGCCACGGAAAAAAAGCACCCAGCACTCACTGTAAATGAGGTTGGTGTTAGGAAGGGCATCCAGCTGTAGAAATCAAGCCAGAGTTAGTTCTCGTCCCACCCTTGCAAGCAGGGAAAAGCAGATGTAAAATGATGATGATGATGATGATGATTACTTGATATATACTGTTGTATTTTTGTGGTAAAGACTTTATCTTACATAATTATCTCACTTAATATTGAATCTATGAGATTTTTATGTTATATACTTTGAGAACAATACCTTTACATCAGTTTGAGCAGCCAGTTATGACCAGCTTGAACAGAAAGAGATGAGTTCATTGTGTATTTGTTTTTATTCATTTAGAGATCAGTTGGGCCTCTGCTACTGATACAGTACTTTAGATTCTAGCTTGAATTTTAAGCCCCTCAAAAGTAATATCCATGTAGTGGTCAACTCTATAAAGTTAACCTCAATAAATCATCTAAAAATTTGACTTTTCCATGAGGATCATCATCATCATCATCATCATCATCATCATCATCATTATCATCATCATCATCATCATCATGTTTTGGGTAATAAACACACACGCAAACACACACACATATAGGAGCGTCTATATATATATACAGTATATATATATATATATATATATATATATATATATATATATATGTATATAAATATGTATGTGTGCACATATGTATACACACATATATATAAACACACACACGCAAACCCACACATATAGGAGCGTCTATATATATATACAGTATATATATATATATATATGTATATATATATATGTATATAAATATATATGTGTGCACATATGTATACACACATATATATAAACACACACATATAGGAGCGTCTATATATATATATATACAGTATATATATATAAATATGTATGTATGCCACTGTAAAGTGGACGTGTAGGCGCCACGAAAAAGCACCCAGCACTCACTGTAAATGAGGTTGGTGTTAGGAAGGGCATCCAGCTGTAGAAATCAAGCCAGATCAGTTCCTGTATGAGCAAGGCATGGTCAGCCAACCAGACACTGCACACAACAGGACAACCCGTCTAACCCATGCTAGAGTGGAAGAACGGACGTAAAACGGTGATGATGATGATGATGATGATATATATATATATATATATATATATATATATATATATATATATATGTATATATATATGTATATATACATATATATATACATATATATATATATATACATATATATATATATATGTATGTATATATGTATATATACATATATATATACATATATATATATATATACATATATATATATATATATATGTATATATATGTATATATATATATATATATATATATATATATATATATATATATATATGTATATATATATGTATATATACATATATATATACATATATATATATATATATATATATATATATATGTATATATATATGTATATATACATATATATACATATATATATATATATATATATATATATGTATATATATATGTATATATACATATATATACATATATATATATATATATATATATATGTATGTATATATATATATATATATATAGGAACGAGTAGGACCCCGACGGCTGAGCTCAAGCCATTTCGACGGCTAATTCTGGACTAAATAGATTTAGTCCAGAATTAGCCGTCGAAACGGGTTGAGCTCAGCCGTCGGGGTCCTACTCGTTCCTATTACCCACTCTACTACCCTAAGTATTGAGTACTTTGGTGCGTTATGGTCCACCTGGTTCCTTACCACATTTCCTTTGTTATATATATATATACATATATGTATATATATATATATATACATATATGTATATATAAATTTGAAAAGTAGTTGTCCCAACGCAATGACTATAACAATAGAAGACCACTTCCAGTTACAGGTGTAAATCTTCTAAAAGATGGTAATCGTTTTCAGGGATCCCTAGGAGTAATAGTCAACACCTTTGATCAGCAGGTGCGGGTTCAGTTTCTGGCAGGTGCCTCTGTCCAGCTTGATCATCCCGTCGGTTACTTTTCCTAATTTTCTCAACTATGGTCATGAATCTTGAGTAATGACCGAAAGAATATGACTGCGAATATAAGGGGATGAATTGGGATTCCTCCGAAGGATCTTTGGAGCAATGTTATTCGATAAAGTGTGTAACTCGGAGATCTGAGAGTCACTCCAGGCAGAGTCACTATTTCTCCAAATTGAGAGATCACAGCTCCCATACTATAGGTATGTGGTTAGAATGTCTCAGGAAAGAATCACTTGACAGATTTATAGCTCGGGGATCAGAGAGTCACTTCAGGTAGAGCTGCTATTTCTCCAAATTGAGAGATCACAGCTCCCATACTATAGGTATGTTGTTAGAATGTCTCAGGAAAGAATCATTGGACAGATTTATAGCCAGATCAGAGAGTCACTTCAGGTAGAGCTGCTATTTCTCCGAATTGAGAGATCACAGCTCCGATACTATAGGTATGTGGTTAGAATGTCTCAGGAAAGAATCACCTTTATAGATTTATAGCCAGATCAGAGAGTCACTTCAGGTAGAGCTGCTATTTCTCCAAATTGAGAGATCACAGCTCCCATACTATAGGTATGTGGTTAGAATGTCTCAGGAAAGAATCACCTTTATAGATTTATAGCCAGATCAGAGAGTCACTTCAGGTAGAGCTGCTATTTCTCCAAATTGAGAGATCACAGCTCCCATACTATAGGTATGTGGTTAGAATGTCTCAGGAAAGAATCACCTGACAGATTTATAGCTCGGAGATCAGAGAGTCACTTCAGGTAGAGCTGCTATTTCTCCAAATTGAGAGATCACAGCTCCCATACTATAGGTATGTTGTTAGAATGTCTCAGGAAAGAATCACCTTTATAGATTTATAGCAAGATCAGAGAGTCACTTCAAGTAGAGCCGCTATTTCTCCAAATTGAGAGATCACAGCTCCCATACTATAGGTATGTGGTTAGAATGTCTCAGGAAAGAATCACCTGACAGATTTATAGCTCGGAGATCAGAGAGTCACTTCAGGTAGAGCTGCTATTTCTCCAAATTGAGAGATCACAGCTCCCATACTATAGGTATGTGGTTAGAATGTCTCAGGAAAGAATCATTGGACAGATTTATAGCAAGATCAGAGAGTCACTTCAAGTAGAGCCGCTATTTCTCCGAATTAAGAGATCACAGCTCCGATACTATAGGTATGTGGTTAGAATGTCTCAGGAAAGAATCATTGGACAGATTTATAGCAAGATCAGAGAGTCACTTCAGGTAGAGCTGCTATTTCTCCAAATTGAGAGATCACAGCTCCCATACTATAGGTATGTGGTTAGAATGTCTCAGGAAAGAATCATTGGACAGATTTATAGCAAGATCAGAGAGTCACTTCAAGTAGAGCCGCTATTTCTCCGAATTAAGAGATCACAGCTCCGATACTATAGGTATGTGGTTAGAATGTCTCAGGAAAGAATCATTGGACAGATTTATAGCAAGATCAGAGAGTCACTTCAGGTAGAGCTGCTATTTCTCCAAATTGAGAGATCACAGCTCCCATACTATAGGTATGTGGTTAGAATGTCTCAGGAAAGAATCACCTTTATAGATTTATAGCCAGATCAGAGAGTCACTTCAGGTAGAGCTGCTACTTCTCCAAATTGAGAGATCACAGCTCCCATACTATAGGTATGTGGTTAGAATGTCTCAGGAAAGAATCATTGGACAGATTTATAGCAAGATCAGAGAGTCACTTCAAGTAGAGCCGCTATTTCTCCGAATTAAGAGATCACAGCTCCGATACTATAGGTATGTTGTTAGAATGTCTCAGGAAAGAATCATTGGACAGATTTATAGCAAGATCAGAGAGTCACTTCAGGTAGAGCTGCTATTTCTCCAAATTGAGAGATCACAGCTCCCATACTATAGGTATGTGGTTAGAATGTCTCAGGAAAGAATCATTGGACAGATTTATAGCAAGATCAGAGAGTCACTTCAGGTAGAGCTGCTATTTCTCCAAATTGAGAGATCACAGCTCCCATACTATAGGTATGTGGTTAGAATGTCTCAGGAAAGAATCATTGGACAGATTTTATGGGCCAAACCAACCAGCATGAGACCTAGGCGTAAACCATGATCAAGATGATTGGATAACATCCATGAGCTGGTCACACTTTGGGGATCTAGCTGGATCAGTTGGAGTCGGTTGCTTCTGAGAGGACCTGCTAGAGGGAGTCTTTGAGGGTTCTGCCGCCACGACCCTCTCAGGAATAAGTGGGCAACAAGAAGACTAATATTAGATTCATTTACCTGGGTCTGACTAAATTTATATTTCACATTTTATTAATATTTATGTCAACCGAATGTGCAATGATATGATTTAAGTGGCTAACTGAACACACATATGCTCTCCACCTCGTTTCTTACTCTTTTTACACTCCTCTATTTCTTCTTTTAATTCTCATTCTATATTCTGATGAAGGACAAACATAGGAAACATTAAACCTCTTTTCTAATATATATCTTCATTATACTCTATCGTTTTGTTATCGGTAGAGGGTCGGACGCCATGCTTTCAAGCATAGTTACGTCCCTTTATGATCTGAGTTCAAATCCCGCCGAGGTTGACTTTGCCTTTCATCCTTACGGGGTCGATAAAATAAAGTACCAGTAATACACTGGGATAATTGCTGGCCTTGTGCCTAAAGTAGAAACAATTATACTCTATCGTTTTGTTGTGTTGTGTTGTGTTGTCTTCCATTTAATTTTCGCACACACACACTCACACACACACACACACACACACACCACACACTCACATATATACATGTATGTATGTGTTTGTGTGTGTGTGTGTGTGGGCGTGTGTTTGTATAGTTACTGTAGTCACACAAAAGGGGTGTACTTTACATATACGTGTGGTAACAACAAAAAAAAAAAAAACTTGTTTAAAGGTGTTATAAATCAATATAATCAATATGCACACACACACACACACACACACACACACACACACACACATACACACACATACACACATACACACACACATACACACACATACACACACATACACATATACACGCATACACACGCGCATACACACACACGCATACACACACACACACGCATGCATACACACACATACACACACATTCACATATACACGCATACACACACACACGCATACACACACACACACGCATGCACACGCATACACACACACACACGCATGCATACACACGCATACACACACACACACAGTAACAGCCCTCTCCCTTCTACTCATATGTCTGCTTGTGTACACATGTGGTAGCTAGGATGCTTTCACTTAACGTTTTGATAAGCTCATGATAATGGTGATGATGATGATGATGGTGATGGTGATGATGATGGTGATGGTGAGGGTGAAGGTGATGGTGAGGGTAAGGGTGAGGGTGATGATGAGGGTGGGGGGTGATGATGGTTGTGATGGTGATGGTATTGTTGATAAGCAGGGTGATGCTGATGATGATGATGATGATGATGACAATGATGATAATGATAATGATGACGATGATGATGATGATGATGATGATGATGATGATGATGAGGAAGCTGATGATGATGGTGATCCTGACAATGATGATGATGATGATGATGACGATGTCGATGACAATGATGGTGACAATGACGATGATGATGATGACGACGATGATGAGGAAGCTGATCGTGACAATGACGATGATGATGATGTTGCTGATGATGATGATGTTGCTGATGATGATGATGTTGCTGATGATGATGATGTTGCTGATGATGATGATGTTGATGATGATGATGTTGCTGATGATGATGATGTTGCTGATGATGATGATGTTGCTGATGATGATGATGTTGATGATGATGTTGATGATGATGTTGCTGATGATGATGATGTTGCTGATGATGTTGCTGATGATGATGATGATGATGATGATGCTAGAGTAGAAATGACACGGCATCTGATAAAAAGCTTTCCGTTCGACTTCACCTCCTCCCACCCAACCCACACCAAACACTCCATACCCAGTTCCCAATTCCTCCGTCTTCGTTGACTCTGTAGCCAGGACGACCCATTCCTTTCGCATGACTTCCTGCTTCATGCAGCATGGATTTGCCCCCCACCCTGATCCATGCTGCTCTCACCCACGCCCGGGAAACAGACCGCACCACAGCCCTCTCACCTCACACCCCGCCCTCCCAACACCCGTGTTCCTTTCCCCCTCACCTACCACCCGATCACCCTACCACTCCGGCGACATATCCTCCGTCCCTTCCGTATCCTCTCCTCTGACCCCGCCACTTCTCGCTTTTTTCCCAAACCCACCCATTACTGCTTTTAAGCGCGCCCGCAACCTCCTCAACCTCCTGGTTCGCAGTTCCTTTTCGTCCTCTCCCACGACTCTCATCCTTGTTCCTGTTCCCGCTGCAATACTTGTCCCTTTATTTCCACCCTCACCACTCTCACCGGCCCTAACGGGTCTTTCCGTATCCGCCATTCCTTCACCTGCGCATCCACCCACGTTGTCTATGCCCTCTGGTGTTCCCTTTGCGGGTCTTTATATATCGGATAAACGGGACGTCGTATGGCGGACCGTTTTGCCGAACATTTGAGGGACATACGACTCGGTGTGGATACTCCTGTCGCCCGTCATTTCTGTTCTCCTGGTCATTCTCCCTTATTACATGTTTCAGTCCTGGGTGTCCTTTTACATCATGGATCACAAGCCTCGCGCACCAGGACTAATCAAACCGTCCATTATCAAACCCCTAGGTTCCTATCGCTTTCTCTTGATCATTAGCAGCTTCTCTTACAACTAATACATGCCGACTATATATGCTCACTCCACTTTTCCCTTCACTGCTCTGTATACACACATACACACCCTTATATTAACATACTTTTGCTCATAGCTTCATACTTACATGCACACACACTTTTTTACTCACATATATACACATACATTTCTTCTTAGCTTCGTATAGACTTATAATAACACACATACAGACACATACACACAGACACATACACTCACACATGCTTACGCACGTACACAAGTATAGCTCTTTTTACAAAACGTTTTTTTTCCCATTTCTGGTAGACGGGCTCCATCATCCACTTTTCTAAAAAATAAATCATACACAAAACGTCAGCATCAACAGTTTTGCAAGAGATGTGAACATGAATGGACCTGTTATTTTCATCTAAAGATATATTTTCTAATTCCAACCCGCCCGTCCCCTCAATCTATTTTATTTCTCATTCTTTCTTCTGACGAAGGACTAGCGTCCGAAACGCTAAGACCCTCTTCCTGCTATATCAAGCGTTAACCTAATATAACCCTTCCATATACTGTACCGATTGTGTTGTTATTTCAGTTTACCTTATATATATATATATTATTGAGTAAAATTCCTTCAAAGATTTCTTATAGCAAACACTATGTACATTTCAGTGGCCAAGTTCCGTAAGATCCTGGTGACATCATCAGGTGTTTATTGCATAATAAAGGAATAATGGTTATATCTATATACATGCAGAGTGAGTAACTGAGACTGCACCAATGTGTATATAAATATACACATTTTTTTAATATGTAGGCATTAAACATGCCAGAAAACATGCCAGAAAATTATAAACACAATTAATTGATTTTCAGAACTATTTGGAAGACCAGAAGGCATGTATATCATCCCAACAACCACGTCTTTGATGGGCTTATATAACCAATTCACTATTAGTATTATTCTGAAATGGTCGCATTAATTTGCATACAATTAGCACTCGTGTTGGTCATCAATTAACAAATATATTTACAAGTGCGCTAACAATCCAATTGTACAATAAATTATATTTGTATACACACAGAGTGGTTAACCGAAACTCCACCAATGTGCCTATAATCCTAATTATATACACATAAAATATATTCAAGCCAAGTTGGATGACAGGTAATCAATCTGTGGATACAACTTACACTAGACTTATTACCTATTCTCCATCCTGGCTTGAATATATTCTATTCCATTAAGTCTATAGATGGTCACTTCTAAGCCAATGGCAGGTACCGTCTTGTAACGATAAACTCCGCCACTTGCAGACTCTGCATTAACATGTGATATCTCTCTCCACAAAGTTCGTTCACCAGCAGCAGAGTTCAAAGAGCAAGTGATGATCTAATCTAATCTAATCTGGCCGAGTTTACCCTCGCAAATAAGAAGAACCAGGGCCGGCCCGAGGAACATTGGATTTGGGGTACTTCATATTTCTTTCAGTTGCTGAATACAATCAGGGGTCACTGCTTCTCCTGAAGGTCAATAGTTCTCTTCTAACTCGAGCGAGAGCGCCTTTCCATTGTCAATTTGCATTGATCATCTGCAAAGCCGCATTGTTCTCAGAACCACTACACCAGTCTTTCGATGCGTGCAGCTGGAACTAATGCAACCCATTGACTTGGCAGGATTTTTTTCTTTTTTTTTTAGATGGCTGTTGACTCTTATGAGTTCTTCCGCGCTTTGTCAGGTTTTGCTTCTTGCCCTGCAGGGTGTCCAAAATCAAACTCCTCACAAAGTAAACTTGGTGGGGTTGCCGGTTTAGTTGCCGACGACCCGACCATGCGACAGGTTGTACTAGGTTACATGCTACCAATAGCACTCAAGAGTTACCTGACATAGTGTCACGATAAAAACACTGCTTTTTGCGTTACCTTACAAACGTTCTTTTCCAACATGCCTTGAGCCAGCATGGAAGAGTAGGCTCATAAAATTAACATGAAAAAGTCACCTCAAAGATAAGCAGGTACCACTTATGTAGAAACCAGAGACTGTTGGATACCCATTGGTCATCATAATAGCCAATTTACCTTACCATCGCCACTATCAAAATATCTAGGAATTACACATTTTCTGTTGAATTTTTGAGGTTAAAACGTCAATTGTCGAGAGAAATGATCGGAATCCGCAATATTTCCTAACAAAACCGTAGACACATTACTTAACAAAACACATTACATAACAAAACATGTAAAAATGTATAATTAAATAGTATTTTTTCTAACCACACCTTGTATGTTTTTCCTAACACATTAATTATGTATATATATTATATATATATATATTTATGAGATGGGGTGTGGTAAAAACCAACTAGACCATAACGCAACAGATATTTGGAGTAGTAGAGTGGGTAATATGAAAAGATTCAGGACCCCGACGGCTGAATCTTTTCACACACACACACACACACACACACACACACACACACACACACACACACACACACACACACACACACACACACACACACACATACACACACACACACACACACATATATATACAGTATACACTGAGGATGAAAAACTCAGAGCTGTATGGGAGCATCCCAAAAGTCAGCTCAAAAGTGACACAGGAGACTGAGGTTAGCTGGACATGCTCACCGACATCCAGAGATGACATTGCACTCAGTGCTCCTTTGGGATCCCCTACATGAACACACTAGAAGAGGAAGACCAAGGTTAACATATGTTGATGCCCGAAGGACAGACACAGGTCTGTTGGAGACACAGGACATGGCAGCGATAATGAGGGACAGAGACCGCTGGAGAGAACTCGTCCATGGATCTCGGGAATTTTACCCGCCTTAGATATATATACATATACATGGTCTCGTAACTTCTGATAGAGTCGTAGGGGCGCCATATTGACATACAGCATTTCTTGGTCATCTTAAACCTGGCGGAGCCAATACCGCTCCAAATAATTTAAAGTATATTTAGTTGCCACTTCTAGCTACCATGCAGAGGCCTCCTATATACGCGTCACGGCACACACACACAGACACAAAACACACCCACATACAGACGATCGTTTATACAATTTCTATGTCTTCCCTCTGTGTTTTCTGAGTTAGAATATATTTGTTCTGAATCATTCACCCGACATATTCTCACGAATCTTTCAAACCAATAGATTAAAACCTATTTATTCGACCGATCTGTTTAGATGTAGCTAATATCTTATAGTAGATATTCATATTCAAATAATGCAAATGGTTGGAGTTGTTTTCTTGCTAATTGATGTTTTATAACAAGTCAGCCTAGTCCCACAACACCTACGATAAGAAATATTCTAGCTGTCATAACACTTCTTTTCCTTCTTTCAGAACAAGGCGGTCTTGGATTGTATTGACTTTTGGCCTTTCTTATTTCCAATCATATTTGTTTTTCAATATTTTTACGAATGTTCAAATCCCGCCGAGGTTAACTTTGCCTTTCATCCTGTAGCGGATAAATGTATTCTTTGATGGATGAATGATAAAAAGAATAATGCCAGAATTGTGATGTTGACTATGTTTATTTTACAATGTATTCTTTGATGGATGAATGATAAAAGGAATAATGCCAGAATTGTGATGTTGACTATGTTTATTTTACAATGTATTCTTTGATGGATGAATGATAAAAAGAATAATGCCAGAATTGTGATGTTGACTATGTTTATTTTACAATGTATTCTTTGATGGATGAATGATACATAGAATAATGCCAGAATTGTGATGTTGACTATGTTTATTTTACAATGTATTCTTTGATGGATGAATGATAAAAAGTATAATGCCAGAATTGTGATGTTGACTATGTTTATTTTACAATGTATTCTTTGATGGATGAATGATAAAAAGTATAATGCCAGAATTGTGATGTTGACTATGTTTATTTTACAATGTATTCTTTGATGGATGAATGATAAAAAGAATAATGCCAGAATTGTGATGTTGACTATGTTTATTTTACAATAACAATATTCGCTTGTTGGTACATTGAGCATCGAATAACAAACTTGTGGCAGCAATTATCACTACATTATTTGTTGGCTAGCTACTTCGAGCTAGCGTGTATGCATGTATCAATACAACGACATAATAGACGTGAAATAACAGGAAGACGACAGATTAGGGAAAAACATAAGTAAACCTACTGCGTGTGTGTTTATGTTTGTCTACCCTGTCAGGAGAGAGAAGGGGTAAAAGGTCTGCTTGTGCCTACATCGTTATCTCTCACGGACTGCTTGTTGCTTCGGGGTCTCTCTGTCTGTGGCCGAGAAGGTGAGAACCAGTGAGGCCAGGAGAGAGAGATAGAGTGAAAGGTTTGCTACATCATTAACTTTAACACGGACTGCTTGCTTCGGTCTGGCTACTGGATTTCCCAAGTCCTTGTATTTATAATAACCCTATAGCTAGAAGGATGTGTATATGGGGTTGATTTATGGGCAGCCATATGTGTTTCTTCTGTCTACAAGCTGGGGTCACAGGTCAAGTGGTATGTATGTTTATCATACTGTTTCTCGACAAGACAATCGTGGAAAACTCCCAACAATAGGTGGTCCCAGAGGCGAGAAATCTCAGATGCGGTTTCGACTCTTCGCCGGTAAAACATAGGAGTATTCCGTTACAATTCTCACGGGATCGATAAAATAAAGTATCAGTAATACACTGGGATAATTGCTGGCCTTGTGCCACAAGTAGAAACAATATTTTTACGAATGCTAATTAGGTTTCATTGCTATGTCACGAAAAAATTCTTGACATTGATTTATGTCTGCCAAACTGCCTTAAAAACATAAATATTTTATTGACCTTGGCTGTATGAATACCAATGTCACCTTCATCCGAATTTGAATTCAGAATATAATTAGGTAGTCAAAGATGTCTACAAGTCGTGTTGGTTATAGATTTCATTATAAACACTTTCAGGGCAGCAGATTGGCGTCGGACAACATTCTTCGCGGCATAGAGTTATGGGCTTTTACGTTCTGTGTTCAAGTCCCGCCGAGGTCAGCTTTGCCTTTCATCCTTACGGGGTCGATAAAATAAAGCACCAGTAATACACTGGAGTCAATTTAATCGACTTTTCCCTCCCCTTCAAACTATTGGCCTTGTGCCTAAAGTAGAAACAATTTTAAAAAGGGCGGTGGATTGGCAGTATCGGTAGAGAGTCGGACGCCATGCTTTGCAGCATAGAGTTACGACGCTTTATGATCTGAGTTCAAATGCCGCCGAAGTTAACTTTGCCTTTCATCCTTACGAGGTCGATAAAATAAAGTACCAGTCACGCACTGGGTTCGATTTAATTGACTTTCCCTTCCCCCCAAAATTGCTGGCCTTGTGCTTTTATAAGAAACCATTATAAACACTTTCTGTTCTTCTGATAGTATATAAATCAGATTTTATATTTAATTCACGGCTTATTTCCTTTGCTTTATTCATTTTTAAATTTCTTACAATCACCTCAAATCTTTGATACTTCTTTATTTATAATCTACTCTACTTGAATGGTTATAGACTACGTGCCGAATTAGAAGCATTAGAGTGTCAGACGAAATGCTTTGTGGTAATCATTTCAAGCAGTAACTCCGGAAAGCACGTAACCCATTGTTTTATTTTATCCCCCATAGATTTCACTCACCAAAATTGTGTCACTCTAAACAAGCTCTCTTTAGTTAAGTCTATTTCTTTTATTTACTGTACACTTATTTGTATTGACTAAATGGCTTAAGTAATTATAATTATGTTTTATTTCGTCTGATATAAAGTTGATCTTTGGTTTGAGCTCAAATGTTATTCAATCTCTACAAATACGTATATGCTTAATCCCCACAAAGTTTTGACTTTTCGCCAATATTAGAAGTAAGTATTATTCTTATAGGTTAGTGGAGCTAATGAAGGATAATATATTTTCGGATATCTGGGCATCAACAAAGATCAGCTAACTACGAGTTTATTCCAGGGGATGTGTTTATAGATAACAGACAGAAATCTCAGCTTGACAATGCTACCGGAAGATGGTAAGGGCTTATGGTTCGAGAGTAGCTCTATAGGCATAGAAGTGCTCTCAACCAGGACTATTCGAGATGTACATAGAGTGATGAAACTGTTCCCCACGTCCATTTTCAATGTTCAATCATTGTTGACATGTTGCCCAGTACTCCTCGCGACGCTGCTGTCTTTTGCTCTGGTGGTGACTTGGTTGTTCACCCCTTCCTTTATATTTTCTTTAATATTGCAACATTAAAGGAATATACCCTTCTGAAAGAACCGCGAGCAATTTATAATGTTATTTAAGCATTTGTAATGTTATTCATGTATATATTTAAATCATATTTGTTATGTTATCTCTACTGTAAATTTATTTATAGGCTTTGTATATATCATATGTGTTTATATTCTTAGTATTCCAATACTTATTTCAACAATTTTCTATTAAATATTTTATTCCAACGACACATCAGAGCATTTTCAAGCAATTCCCGTTGCTTAATAATTATTTTAACTTTTGGCACAAGGCCAGCAATTATCCGAGAGTATCACTCGTACTTTATTTTATCGACCCCGTAAGGATGAAAGGCAAAGTTAACCTCGGCGGGATTTGAACTCATACCACAAAGGGCCGTAACTCTTTGCTGTAAAGCAATTGGTAAGTGTTATGTAATAATTATATTGTGGTGTTTAATTGTTGTTCTTTTACAAGATTTTAATATGTATGTTATTTTACTATTAGGTCCCAAGGAAGCCAAAATGTAACTGCAGCCCTTTCTCAGACCAGTGAATTATTAAAGGGTCTGACTAGCCTTTTAGGGTGAGTATTGTACATTATCTTTAACTACTTCGTGTAAAGTATGTTAAACTCATATCAAACTACCCTTGGTTCTGTTATAAAAAAAACTTCCATCATGATTTTGTTTCAAACACCAGCTTAACCCTTTTGTTACTATATTTGTAAAATCATTTCAATTTTGGGCGAATATCTCTATAAAATAACCAATATTCAACTGGGGATATAACAGAATTGTGATCCTTATTGAACTTAACAAAATAAATGTCCAGGGATTCGTTGTCACTTTGCAGGTAAATTTTAAAGTAAAATATTTAAAAGAATTAAATTAGTTTATACACAAATGAAATTGTATTTCTTTGATATGTAAATGATTATTTCACATGTAATTTATTTGAATTTCAGTCAACAATTATTGAACCCCAGTCAAATGGGTGGTCAGTATGGTAACCAATCATGGGGTCATGTTGATCAGAGTAACAGCTATGGTTACCAGTCTGGTGGTAACAGAGGTTACAGAAATGACACTATGAATTATGGTAATTATTGATTCCAATTAGATATTTTATATGGCATTGTAATTAGGGAAACTCCCAGGCATAAGTTCCTAGACTGGGTAGCATGTTGTTATTGACAGCTAAACCTAGCTTGTTGGTCTCTTTGAGCAAGGCAGCTGGAAACATTTGAGTTGTGATGTTATCAAGCTATAACAATTTGGAGTGACAAGATTGTCTTGTATAGAGTTAGAAGGTTGGCGTTGATTCTTTTCTTTCTTTTTTTGCATTTTTTGTTAATTAGGTTCACTTAATGCTTGTGTAACATTTCTAAAAGCCAGTTGATATTTTAGTTAGAACAGTTCTACTAAATCTAAACAAAATTGTGTTGAACAATGGAACGTGATGTAGTTTAGTTTGAAATGTATTTACAGGGCTACATATTAAACACGATTCCTGCTTTAATATAACGTATTGAAATTTAAATTTTCTTTTTCAGAATATTTTTGTGACATTAAAGGAATTGGCCATTATTCAAATGGCATTAGAATAGATCTGCTAACTAGATAGTGTCTTTATTAATATTGTGAGTTGTGTAACGTTGGTCAGTTACAATGTCCCTCTCCCTCAGTATTGACTGATATCATGGTCTGAGACCAGGCAGGTTGGAGCAACCACACCTTCATTTTCCTGGTAGTGTTTGTTGTGACACTACCACTTTACAGGTATACTGGGTGCGCCAGCACTAAAGTCTTTCCAAACCCTGTATCGTCTCCATCCAATTACCTTATTTGTAGTGGTGAACAAGTCATGATGCTATATCACCAGTCAGCTCTGTCTTGTCTCATCTCTTGGGTGATGTTTAGTTTCCTTTGTTCCATCACTTCCTCTACCATAGGTTCCATCCATATTACATACAGCTCCTGCTCCCCTAACACATCATATGACCATACCAGTACATTCATCTCTTGCATGCTACCCAATGCATCGTATATTCAACTTTTCTCACAGTTCATTGTGTTCCATCATTCATGAACGCCAACATTATCCAGTAAAGCATGCCTCATGTAACCTGGCTTTCACCCTGAGAGCAGCCCCTTGTTGCCACAGAAGAGGTAACAACTCGCCGGACTTGTTACTCCCCATTCTTCTATCACTATTTTCGTAGGTGACCACCAAATTGGGGATTTTGTACTTCTGTTTAATTATAGAAATACCATCACTTATGCTTTTCCACGTCATAAAACTAAACTGCATCTCAATTAAATTTTGATAGGGTTAGTTACTCTTTCTGTGATGTTGATAACTTAATCCATCTGCCCTTGTAGCTGTTGACAATGATACTACTAGTTCATTGTATGTGACACCTTGCACTACCTGCTTTATTATAACCTACTCCACCTGTCAGATGAATTATCTGTCATCAAAATAATTATTGAGGTGATATATAACAAGTCACTTTTATTAGGAACAATTCTCTTGCAAATTGGTGACTTTTTTAATTTGAATCCTGTCGCAGTCAACTTTTCATTGTTTCAGTGTAGTAGTTGATGGAATTGTTAGACAATGTGTGTGTATGTATGTGAGGTAAGCAGTGACAATATTACCAGGATTGGCTTGCAACCAGTGGATAAACTAATGGAAACAGTTTCTTTGAGTTGATGTGTCAGTCGACATTTTCCATTGTCTCTGTCCTGAAACCACTTGAAGGAAAATAATTATTAGAATTACCAACTAGTTATTAGTGATTGTCTTGTTCGTGTCCCTCCAAGACTGGCTTTTAATATTTCTCTTACTATTTAATGTTCTCCAACTCCACTGCTCTTATATAACAGATAACAAACGAAGGAGACAGAACAGGACTAGGTGGTAAAGAAAGTACACTCGGTGAGTTGAACAAAGTTTGTAAACTAATAAGGATTACCTTTACCTTTTGGTCTACATCTTACTAGAGATGACATACCACTCCAGCCTAGTGGCTAGGCTGTGGGATTAATTCCTGGACTGGGTAGGGCATAGTGTTCTTGAGCAAGTCACTTCATTTCACATTGGGGCTCCTATCATTAAAACACCCAAGAAACCTGAGATACCTCATAGAAGGCCAGCTAAACTTGCATGGGTGTGGCCTGTATTTTGTTCACCCAAAACTCTGGTTCTCTCAGACAAAACTATCCATTTTAAACGGCTCCTATTATTATAACCTTTTGTTTTTTACAAATGCTACCTTTATAATACAATACCTTTAGTAAATTCCTCTAGATTCTCTCTGTCTTTTATTAGGAGTACGGTCATAGGTTAAACTTTAGGACCTGTTTCTCTCTTCAGTATATATTAATGTTACATTAGCATTTCTGTCCCACACTTGCAAGCACTGATAAGCGGACTTAAAATGATGTCCTCATCTTCCCACCGGCCATCCACTCCACCATCAGGTCTAGGCTCCAGCAGCTCACGAGCAGACTGGGCATGATTGAGGCCCATCCATCTTCCTGTTGAGGAACTGCTTTACCATGCTGAAGCTCCTCTACACACTTCGTAGTGCTCCTTGCTATATTTACGCATCTCTCCTTGCTGACCTTGACACTTGTATCTGAGTGGCAGCTGAGGAGATATCCAACATCAAGTTTTACAACCTTGGATAGCAACACCCCATCTTACAAATGTCGCTTTCCATTACTACAGTGCCGGTCGCCTGCCACGCCATGCTGCTCTCAACGAGGTCATCAAGCATCGCTTGGATGCTGCAGGCTTTCCCTCCAATCTTGAGCTTGTAAAAGGCCATACGCCATCCCCATCTTCCTGTTCTTTGGTGGTAAACCTCTTGTCTGGGATGCCACATGCAGTGACACAATCTCCAATGGCAACCTGGTGCAGTCTGCGACTAACCCAGGCTCTGCTGCATTTCAAGCTGAGGAGGGTAAACTCTCCAAATATCGGTCACTCTCCGACAGGTTTGCAGTTGAGCACTTGCTAGCCGCATGTGTGAGCCTCCCGAGATGGAATGGCTCTTCCAGCGCATCTCCCTTACCATCCTCCAGGGAAACTCCTTCTCTATTCTGTCCACGGGAGGGCTAGCACGTGGGACCCCGTTTGCTCATAATAGTGAGAGATGGGGAAGGCGATGACAGTGGGTGTTTGGTTCCTCTGTGTTTGCACCTGGTGTACATGTGTGTGTAATTTAACACTTATTTTCGGTTTTTATAGGTGTGGATACGTTCATTTTGAAAAATTCTATGCACATGCGTACTGACGTTTAATTTTGTGCGCATGCGCAATTGCTGTAAATATTTCAGAAAAAAAATGGCTGCTTAAATATTAGATGTATTTTCCAACCTGTAGAAAAAATAAACGTTAAAAACTTGGATTTTTACCATTTTTACGAAGGTAAAGTAAATCTTTATTGTATATTGAAGCCTTTTATTGAAATATTGTATATTTATTTCCCTCCATAATGTCACCAATAACTAATTAAACGATAGTTTTGTTTAGCTATTGCTAACCCTCCTCACGTATATACAGGGCGACCACAAAAACACTCCTCGATTTCAAATACTTATCATATGAAAACTTAAATGAATATTCTTAAAATATTGGTAGCTACAGTTGCATAAACTAACAAAGTTTCATGTGGTGTTGGTTGATATCACATGTGGTAGTGGTTGATATCGCAGACACTCGATGTCTGCCTCTTTTGTTGGTCGGCAAAAATCAATGCAATAATTGTTTCTACTCTTGGCACAAGGACAGCAATTATCTCTTTATTTTATCGACTCCGTAGGGATGAAAGGCAAAGCTAACTCCGGACTCTTTGCAGTGAGTGTTTTTGTGATTACCCTGCATATATATACATATATATACGTGATGTCCCAGAAAAATGTATACATACTTCATTACCTGTACAGGCAATATTTATTATAATGCACAGCATTTCCCCAAAATATAATGATCTACAGACGTAATTCAATTGTATGTCTTTCTCTGATCGATCAACAAGAGCCCGGACCTCATTCGCTTGTCGAGTGGGGTGGAGCTCGTCAAATTGGACCGAGGAAACAATGTTTCCATTGGTCTTTCTATTGCTGATATTATCTACCGATCGCAACTCCTGTATATATTATAGTACAGTTTATATATACATTATAATAGTGTATATATATATACATACATTATAGTAGAGTGTATATATACATTATAACACAGTAGTTATATATATATATATATATATATATATATATATATATATATATATATATATATATCGTTCACACTTTTGTTGAGAGGTTTCAGGTCTCTGTCGATTATCTGGCGCCAGACTATCTTGTGAGGTCCTCTTCGTTTCTTTCCATGGGGGTGGGTACCAATACAGGACCTGATTAACATGTCTTTCACTTGGAAGTCATGTGAGATAAATTGACGGACAGGCAGGCCTACAGATAGATTAGACTTAGAAACTCCCTCATCTTGAGACACATGAGGCAATCAAAGTGCTCCAGCGACCACCATGGTCAATTACATCTATCAATACATCGTTCCAACTTCTGTTTTGTTGACTGGTTTCAGGTCTCTGTTGATTATCTGTTGCCAGTTCATCTTGGGACATCCTCTTCGTTTCTTTCCATATGAAGGGGTATCAATACAGAAGCTTTGGTTCGTCCTCTTCGTCTCTTTTCACAGGAGTGGGTGTCAATACAGGACCTGATGAATCGCATTTGGGGGAGTCGTGTGAGATAGACAGGCAGACAGACAAATAGATATAGTTTCTTATTTAGACACTTCATCTACAATCTTGGGAGGCGGGGTACCAATACAGATTTACACGGAACAGACCATTTGGGTCTCTCTCTCTCCTTCTCTCTGCTTAACTTTTAAACATGCTTTCCAACCTGTAGAAAAAATAAACATTAAAATCTTGGATTTTTACCATTTTTACGAAGGTAAAGTATATCTTTATTTTATTCCAACTAACTTTGTATTTTTATTTCCCTTTTGATTATCATGTCTCTCGTTTGGGAGTCGTGTGAGACAGATTAGACTTAAAACTCCCACGTGGTGAGACATAATTAAACGATAGTTTTGTTTAGCTATTGCAACCCTTCTCCCGTGTTAATGTATTTCTAATATAATACAACACCTCCCTACATATTTCAGTATATATATATATATATATATAATAGAAAAAAACGAGCAAGTTTCGTTTACATATGAAAAATATTTATTACATATCGACCTGGTACGCGCGTTTCACAGATGATTGGCTGAAGGTGACCCATAGGAGTTATGGACCCGACTCCAGTATCGATCTGCTCTTCAGATTGGTGATATTACAAAAGATATATATACACTTTATTTCACGCTGCTCCTTGTCTAAATTTGCGACAGATAGTATTCGCAATTGAAAAGAGCAACGGAAACATTGTTTCCTCGGTTCGATTTGACGAGCTCTACCCCACTCGTTAAACGAATGAAGTATTGGATCTTGTCTATATATATATGCATGTGTTTGTGATGCACACAATTTAATGAAATAAAGTTTAACATAGATTCTTTTTGTCTGGCCCTAGTTCATCTTGGGACATGACATCCTCTTCGTCTCTTCCCATAGGAGGGGATACCAATACAGATTTAAAAAGTACAGACCCTTTGGGTCCTACTCTCTCTTTCGACCGAAGTTCTTTACATCAACAGAAATATAGTAAATACAACTTTAATAATACTTTTAGAAAGACATCTTAACAAAAAACGTCACACGATTCATCGATGTTCATTTCTTTCTTCATCGTGTATTTTCATATAACTTCGGTGTAAATTATATTTAATAAATTAGTAACATACCGGCTTTGTGATATCGTCATTTGTTTTATATATTTCATTTCCTGTGTGATCAAGGAACCAACATATCATCATGATAATGAACACACATTTCATTTATTTTTGACACTTTCAAAAACATACATTTCATCTTAATGAACACTGTTATTTACTTACACCCCCGCAATCTCTGGTCACACTGTATATATATATATTTCATTTCCTACGTGATCATCATCATCATCATCATCTTAATTAACACTAATACTTACTTGCACACACGTAATCTCTGGCCACACTATATCAGGCACATCGAATTTCTCTAGCCTACACTCCCACAATAGTGACAACAACACTCAGCAATCTACAAGTGAGCACACACACAATAAATGAATCAACGCCACAACACAACCTACCATTCGATTCGCTATATCAATAAAAATAATCCGAGGTCATATTCATTTGGTTTTTGTTTATGAAAATCCGTAACTTCACAACCGACAGATCATTATGTGGTCCTCACACCGTTGTTTAATTGGCAACGTAAGTATTTAAATATATATCTTTATATTTATGTACATAATATAAGACAAAGAGAATTTGATGAAGTTTAAAATTTTTTTTATTGACAACGTATGTAAATGATTTTCATAGTTTTTCTTATTTCATTTTTCTTACAGATGTCCGGCCTTCTCGGTCAACCTGCTCTGTTGTTTGCCGTAGCCACTGAGGGAAAGATTTTACAAGTCGAAGTTTCCTGAATAGTGATGAAGTGTCTGTTAATAAAAAAAATGTTTACATATTATTTACAAATTGTATGAAAAAAGATTTTGTTAATAAAAGAATCTTTGCACATTATTTACGAGTTGTGATTATTTACGAGAAAAAATATAAAAAATTCTACATATTGTATACGAGTTGGGTTGTTACTTTGACAATGAAAAAAATTAGCCTAATAAATGGCTTCTAATTACTTCTCTTTGTAAAAAGTAAGGGAAGTAACTATTCAATATTTTTTTTTAAATTTCAATCACAGAGGGGGCCCCCCGTTAATTTTTTTTTTTATTTCTCCACTTTAGAGGCATCAGTTCCTCACTCCATGCCTTTAACCATGCATGAGTATCTGATGCCTCTAAAGTGGAGAAATAAAAAAAAAACAAAATGGCGTCCCGTTTCATATAGGTTTTTTTTTCGACATTTTCAAAGACATTTTTAGTTTCTTTATTTTGAAACTTCATACACTTACGTTCTTTTTTGTACGTCTTACTCAGTTTCTTGTGGACTTGATTTCTTTATTCATTTTTGTTAAAGTAAAATTAACACAATTCGTATATAATATGTAAACTTTCTTTATTCATTTTTGTCAAAATAAAATAAAATGAAAACTTTCTTGATTAACAGAAACTACGCCATTCCCACTTGATACGGCAGACAGCACAGGATATGAACTTGAAGTCTGGACATCTGTAAAAAGAAATGAACATACGTTATCAATAAAAAGAATATTAAACTTGATAAAATTCATCCAATTTTGTCTTTTATTATATATACATTCTTAGTTTCCTCTATTTAAATGTATATATAATAGTTTCTACTTTTGGCACAAGGCCAGCAATTATCCAATACATTATTTTATCGACCCCGTAAGGATGAAAGGCAAAGTTAATCTCGACGGGATTTGAACTGAGATCGAGGTTAACTTTGCCTTTCACCCTTACGGGGTCGATAAAATAAAGTACCAGTAATCTACTGGGTAATTTGCTGGCCTTGTGCCAAATGTAGAAACAATTATATATACATTTAATTAGAGGAAACTAAGAATGTAAATGAAGAAACTAAGAATGTAAATGGTTCTATGTTACAGAGAAGAAATTCCAAACTTGAAAGCAGGGACTAGAAAGAAAGGGTCTCAAAGTCAACATGACAAAGACTAAGGACCTTGTAAGGACAAGAAAACAGAACCCAGATCCCCTCAGGGAAATGGCCTTACTCACTATGTAGGAAAGGTGTAGGTAGGAATTCCATTCTCTGCACCAAATGCAAACAATGGGTACACAAGAGATGTAGCGGGATCTCAGGAAGCTTAATTAAGAATGTAGGCTTTACATGCAGCAGCTGTGCTGGGACAGCAAGCAGCAAACAGGAAACAAGTACCACCAATCTCTGGGAGGGCTCTGTAGAAACAGTACACAGCTTCTGCTACCTAGTGACCGAATAATTAGCAGCGGAGTGGGTGTTCAGAAAGTACAATGACTAGGGTAAGAACGGGATGGAAGAAGTTCAGGGAGCTACTGCCACTGCTAGCTGCAAAAGGCTTCTCCCTCAAAATGAAAGGCAGACTGTATGATGCGTGTATCCGAACAGCAAGGTGGAAGACTTACGTAGATTAGAGAGAAACGAAGCCTGCATGCTCCGATGGATGTGTAATAGTAATATACGCGAACGACAAAGCATAAATGAATTGAGAGAGAGACTGAGCATAAGAGGAATCAAATGTTGTGTGCAGGAGAGGCGGATGCGTTGGTATGGACATGTGATGCGTATGAAGGATGACAGCTGCATAAAAAGGTGCAGAGCACTAGAAGTCGATGGTAACCGCGGAGTGGGGAGACCCAAGAAGCCCTGGGATGAGGTGATAAAAGCCGACCTTACCCAATTAGACCTCTCAAAGCGATGACACACGACCGTGACCTCTGGCGTCACGCAGTAATACAGAGTACCCAACCTCCCATGGGTACAAGCTGAAGCATATAGACAATATGCCCCCACCCCTCCCACTGCAAGGTGGTCGTGGAGGTACCACGGCAAAAAAGCACCCAGCACTCACTGTAAATGAGGTTGGTGTTAGGAAGGGCATCCAGCTGTAGAAATCAAGCCAAAATCAGTTCCTGTATGAGCAAGGCATGGTCAGCCGACCAGACACTGCCCACAACAGGACAACCCGTCTAACCCATGCTAGCATGGAAGAACGGACGTAAAACGGTGATGATGATGATGATGATGATGTTACGTAGGTTAAAGTGATATCGATCTAGTTAACACCGACCAACAGTTAAGTGTTGAAAAGGAACAAAGAATCGTAAGAAACTAAGAATGTAAATGGTTCTGTTACGTAGGTGAAAGTGATATCGATCTAGTTAACACCGATCAACAGTTAATCTTTGATTACGATGAAATCTAAAATAAATTCGTTCAAAACTTAAGTCGTCGTGCTTTACAATCGATAAAATAAAGCACCAGTAATCTACTGGGTAATTTGCTGGCCTTGTGCCAAATGTAGAAACAATTATATATACATTTAATTAGAGGAAACTAAGAATGTTAATGAAGTGTTGAAAAGGAACAAAGAAAGTAAATGAAGAAACTAAGAATGTAAATGGTTCTATGTTACAGAGAAGAAATTCCAAACTTGAAAGCAGGGACTAGAAAGAAAGGGTCTCAAAGTCAACATGACAAAGACTAAGGACCTTGTAAGGACAAGAAAACAGAACCCAGATCCCCTCAGGGAAATGGCCTTGCTCACTATGTAGGAAAGGTGTAGGTAGGAATTCCATTCTCTGCTCCAAATGCAAACAATGGGTACACAAGACATGTTACGGGATCTCAGGAAGCTTAATTAAGAATGTAGGCTTCACGTGCAGCAGCTGTGCTGGGACAGCAAGCAGCAAACAGGAAACAAGTACCACCAATCTCTGGGAGGGCTCTGTAGAAACAGTACACAGCTTCTGCTACCTAGTGACCGAATTAGCAGCGGAGGTGGGTGTTCAGAAAGTACAATGACTAGGGTAAGAACGGGATGGAAGAAGTTCAGGGAGCTACTGCCACTGCTAGCTGCAAAAGGCTTCTCCCTCAAAATGAAAGGCAGACTGTATGATGCGTGTATCCGAACAGCAATGTTACATGGTAGTTAGACCTGGGCGCTGAAGGTGGAAGACTTACGTAGATTAGAGAGAAACGAAGCCTGCATGCTCCCATGGATGTGTAATAGTAATATACGCGAACGACAAAGCATAAATGAATTGAGAGAGAGACTGAGCATAAGAGGAATCAAATGTTGTGTGCAGGAGAGGCGGATGCGTTGGTATGGACATGTGATGCGTATGAAGGATGACAGCTGCATAAAAAGGTGCAGAGCACTAGAAGTCGAGGGTAACCGCGGAGTGGGGAGACCCAAGAAGCCCTGGGATGAGGTGATAAAAGCCGACTCTACCCAATTACACCTCTCAAAGCGATGACACACGACCGTGACCTCTGGCGTCACGCAGTAATACAGAGTACCCGACCTCCTATGGGTACAAGCTGAAGCATATAGACAATATGCCCCCACCCCCTCCCACTGCAAGGTGGTCGTGGAGGTGCCACGGCAAAAAAGCACCGAGCACTCACTGTAAATGAGGTTGGTGTTAGGAAGGGCATCCAGCTGTAGAAATCAAGCCAAAATCAGTTCCTGTATGAGCAAGGCATGGTCAGCCGACCAGACACTGCCCACAACAGGACAACCCGTCTAACCCATGCTAGCATGGAAGAACGGACGTAAAACGGTGATGATGATGATGATGATGTTACGTTGGTTAAAGTGATATCGATCTAGTTAACACCGACCAACAGTTAAGTGTTGAAAAGGAACAAAGAATCGTAAGAAACTAAGAATGTAAATGGTTCTGTTACGTAGGTTAAAGTGATATCGATCTAGTTAACACCGATCAACAGTTAATCTTTGATTACGATGAAATCTAAAATAAATTCGTTCAAAACTTAAGTCGTCGAGCTTTACAATCGTGAGTTCGATTCTCAGACCGGACTTTGCGTTGTGTTCTTGAGCAAGACACTTTATTTCACGTTGATCCAAATCACACAGTAGAAATTAGTTGGACAACAAAAGGTTTCTTTCTACGTTCAAGAGAAAGATGTGTGCGAGAAAAGAAGCTGCCATGCTTCATTTGGGTGTGAAATAAATAAAGATAATAACAATGTAGCTGTATATAGAGGTTTCTTAGAAGGAAAGGTATATTCCTGTATAGAGAAGGTTTATATATTTTTCTTAGTAGACAGTATATAGCTTTATATGAATGTCTCTCAAAAGAGAAGATAGTAAAACGTATCTGCTAGTGCTGACAAGGTTTACTATGTATTCAATAAAGAAAGATCTACAGAATGATGTTTATAAAAAGAAATTTGAGTTATATTTCTTAGAAAGTATATATATAGTGTCGAGATGGCTATTTGTATGTGTAGTTTGTTTTTTTATTTAATTTAAAAGAAAACATGTGTCGAGAGGGTGAAGATGTTCCAGAAAGCCACATAAAATACCACTTCACAGGAACACAATATCCAAAGTGTGAAAGTTATTGACATAAAGTGTGTATTTAATAAAATGTAAGATAGTTCGAGTGTAGATCAAAGAAAACATTACATACCTCTATACACGGGGAAAGTAATATCCAAAATGAATTTTTTTCAAAGAACCGGAAGTCATTCGAAAAAAAAGAAGAGTTCCATAAAGTGGAAGTAACTCTAAATAAAGGAAGAGCAAAAATGATTGCTTGAGCGGTCCAGCATATAGCAAACAGTTGCGTGCCCTCGATTTGATCTTCCGACACAGAATGGCCACGCCATACATAAGTAGACGATAAAGTCTGAAACGCTACCCGTGTCGCCACGCTGAACCGCAATAATTCTCTGTAAATTAGTCAAACTTATAGCTAAAATTTTGTTTGTTTTTTAAAAAAAAATATAGAAGCGGAATGAAAGCTAGATAACACGCCTCAAAATATATTCCGTGTGTTACCTTACTCTCATTCCATTTCTATATATAAATTAATTAAAACACTACTAGTACAAGGTGAGTCAAAATTATGTTAACACTTTTCTGTTCTGTTACAGATAGACGTACTGTTCGTGCTTTTCTCGACCAAACATTTCCAAATCCATGGACAGGTCGCGGTGGACCATTGACATGACCTGCACACTCCCCTGACCTGACACCCTGTGACTTCTGGTTATGGGTCATGGTAAAGGAGTGCGTGTATAGCAAAAAAGTTAGAGACATCGATGAACTCAAGGACAGAATACAAGGTGTCATATCAAGTATTCCCCACGTGTGTCAAGGCACTAATTTGTACTGTTGATCGCTGATTTTTGTGTATTGATCCTGCTGGTGACCAGGCTGAGACTGTTCAGTAAATTCTGAATAAATGATTTCTCCCATACTAGTGTTAACATAATTTTGATTCACCCTGTATTTAGTAGATATATACCGAACAATTAATATATAAGTTAATATACATGTTTCTGTAAATTAAAAAATGAGTATATATAAAGTTTGTTCTAAGTTTATCATCTCCCATGATAGGATACGGTCTATCGCAGGATTAACTCCTTAATTTCTGAGTGTACTGGAACAACATGAAATAATTTTTTTTTTCTTATACACTTGAGTGTGTTGGCTGCTAACAACACAGAAAGAAGTATACAGCAGATTTCTTCCAGAGAAAGCTTTTAACAAAGTCCCCTATTCCATTATCTGGAGTGAGAGAGACAGGCGAGGTTTAACTGGCCGTAGGAGATCCTACGAGAAGTTTATGATCTTAAACTGCTTATTTCGCCATCTGACCTGGCATTGACCATGGTTTAGTTAGCTGTAGAGGACCAGGGTTTAGCTGGCCCTAGAAAAGCCTACAAGCAAACCGCGCCCTAAAGCCGTTACTTTCATCCTCTAACTTGGCATTGAACAGTGATGAAGTGTCTGTTAATAAAAAAAATGTTTACATATTATTTACGAATTGTATGAAAAAAGATTTTGTTAATAAAAGAATCTTTACACATTATTTAGGAATTGTGATCAGTTGAGACAAATTATACATAATGTATACAAGTTGTGTTGTTACTTTGACAATGAAAAAAATTAGCCTAATAAATGGCTTCTAATTACTTCTCTTTGTAAAAGAAAAATACTGTAGAGTTGCTTCTCTTGAATTCAATCGCAAAGGGGTCTCCTCCGTTAATTTTTTTTTTATTTCTCCACTTTAGCGACATCAGTTCCTCGATCCAGGCAATAAAACCATGTCTCTTTGGTTGTAGCCAGAGAACTGCATGCGATTGGTGAAGTGTCGGATGCGCCTTTCCATTTTAGTTGGAACGCACATGCGGGACACATTCTTCATCACTCTTATCAAGTCTGCGATCAGAATACTAAACTTAACACTATTGGACATTGCTGAGCTTTTGAGTATAAGGTGTTTGGAGGCCATGGGTTTAGCATAATGAGAGTGAAGAATTTGGGCCCTCTCAGTTATAGTGTTTAACCAGAGTTCAGTGTCTAATACTGGTAGTCTATTGATAGGGTGTTTGGAAGGGTAGTCAATAGTTACAGTTATACTCTGGTGTAGGGAGTTAGTGTTATTTTCCAGTTCAGGTTTATTGATACTCTCTTGTGGGGGTGTTCTTATTACTACATTGATATCGTCTACGTAATGAAAGTACATGATGAGGGCTATGGAGTTCTCTTCTAGGAGTACTCTGAGTCTCCTTTCCCACCATACCATAAATAGGTTGGCAAGATCATCAGCTATGCTGAGGCCAATGGTTGCTCCCTCATTCTAGGTGTAGATTTTCTCATTAAATTTAAGCACGTGGCCCTTTTGGGTAGTTTTAACACTCGCCCCTACTGTATGTGTGACCATTTTTTTCACCTGATTGTTGTTCTTGGGTGTCTGTATGGCTTTGGTCCATCCAGTCCAACTTCCTATGGGAGTCTTTTTACCCATTGAAGTAATGGGTGATAAAGTTTCAGTAGGAAACGTTTTTTATGTATTATTCTATAAACATATAATTATATTTTTGTTACATCTTACACTTCAGATATTTTTTTTAACGTAAAGCACTGGATCTCAAATACTACAGTGGGTACATATAATAGTACAATGGGCACCCACTTGCCATAGGGCAACCTACCCAGTCTACTACTGTATATATTATATATATATAATATAAAGATAAAGACAAATTCACCTCATGCTGCCGGACGAAAAGGAAAGGCCTCCTCCTCTTTATTTCGACCGCGGATGGCCAACATAACCCCAACCCCAGCCCCTTCACCGCTCCCCAGCGTTCCCACCCACCAAACGCAATCCAAAACTTCAGAGTTGGTACCATGAATGTAGGCACCTTAAAAGGTCGCTCTAACGAGGTTGTAGAAATGCTTGATGTTTGCTGTATCCAAGAGACCAGGTGGAGGGGTGGGTCTGTTAGATTGATTGTGGGTAAAAAACGATGCTATAAGCTTTTCTGGGTGGGAAATGACAATGGGCTGGGTGGGGTAGGAATCATGTTAGCAGAAAAATGGGTAGATAAGATAATAGACATAAATAGAGTGCACGACAGAATAATTAAAATAAGACTTGTCCTAAATAGAACTACTGTGACAGTAATATCTGCGTACACAACCCAATCCGGACTGCCTGGCGTTATAAAAGACAGATTCCATGAGACATTAATGCTCACTACCTCCCAAATAACTGACAGTGACTACATAATTATTGCTGGCGACCTGGACAACATTGTGATGGCTATGACGGAATCCATGGAGGCTATGTGTTTGGTACTAGAAATGAGGAAGGCTCCAGAATCCTGGAATTCTGTGACGCAAATAACCTAACTATCTGTAACACTAACTTCAAAAAACGAGACAATCACTTGATCACCTATAGATCAGAGGAACACACCAGCCAGGTAGATTATATCCTTACCAGAAGACGTGACAGAGTGTCTGTTGTAAACACTAAATCCCTCCCCCATGAAGAATGCACCTCCCAACATAGGCTCATAGTCAGGACGAGACGTACTCAACAACAGAGGAGGACTATCCTCAGGAGAAAAATATGGAAGCTAAAGGACCCCACAGCCAGTAATAAATTTAAAAGCATATTACTTGATGCTTTTGACAGTAAGGAAGAGCAATTAGAGTCGTACAATATAGAGGAACAGTGGGAATTCCTGAAAGCTAACCTCCTGAAGGCGGCAAATGATGTCTGTGGCTGGAGCAGGCCTATAGGCAGGAGGAGAGTAACGTGGTAGTGGAACAGTAAGGTGGAGGAGTCAATTAAGGCCAAAAAGCAGGCTTGGAAAGTATGGCGGGATGGGGGAAGTAGAGAAGACTATCAAGTGGCTAGGAGACAAGTTTACTTCGCAAGAAGGGAAGCAGAGGAAAGAAAGTTCAAACATGTTCTACAACGCGAGGACCAAAAACGTGAGGTGTTCAGGATTGCTAGGCAATGTGTCAAGGAAAACCGTGATATTGTCGGGGAGAAGTGTGTCCTTAATGATGATGGTGTACTTGCCATCACCGACGTTGATAAGATGGTAGCTTGGAAGTGTCACTACGAAAGGCCTCTAAATGAGGAGAATAATTGGGAGAAAGACAGTCTCCCCCACATCGATCCAATAGAGGGACCAGCAGTGCTAGTTGAAGGTAGTATAATAAGTAAAGATATGAAGCAAAGATATGAAGATATAAGCAAAGATATGAAGACGGGTAAGACGGCTGGGCCTTCGGAAATAGATGCTGAAATGCTGAAAGCATCTGGAACGGTGGGACACACTATGGTCACCCGGATAGTAAACCAAGTCATACAGAATGGGGTCGTTCCGAAGGACTGGCATAGCAGCAGCATCATTAACTGCTACAAGGGTAAAGGAGATGCCCTAGATAGGGGTAACTATAGAGGCATTAAATTAATCGACCAGGTCATGAAGGTCACAGAAAAAGTAATAGCACATTGATCTAGATGAAATACAGTTCGGGTTTGTGTCAGGTGAAAGTACCACAGACGCTCTTTTCATTGTACGACATTTACAGGAGAAGTACCTAGCTAAAAGTAAACCCTTATACTTAGCTTTTGTTGACTTGGAGAAAGCCTTTGGCAGAGTCCCCCGTTCCATTATATGGTGGGCTCTTAGAAAACTAGGTGTGAGAGCTATACAAGCCAGTCAGCAAGGTTAGAATTAACAACGAATATAGTGAAGAGTTTAGCATAAAAGTTGGTGTTCATCAGGGCTCCGTCCTTAACCCCCTCCTATTTATTATTGCCCTTCAGGCTATAACAGAGGAGTTCAAGACCGGCTGCCCATGGGAACTCCTATACGCAGATGATCTAACGCTCATAGCTGAATCAATGGCCGAACTAGAGAAGAAATTCCAAAAAATAATTCTTTTTATTTTAAATAAATATTGTTACTAATTAATAATTAAGAAGACTAGATTTAGTTGCTTGTTTATTAGCAGAGTGTAACGGGTTTTATGACAATTGTATAAATTTACAGTAGAATAACATTGTAAATATATTTTGAATATATACATAAATAACATTACAAATGCGTAAATAACATTATAAATTGCTCGCAATTCGTTAGGAAGGACATTACAAACAAAATGTCAAAACCGTGTATAAAAACACAATAATATAAATTCATTGAACAAAAATGATAAAGGAAAGAAAAAAGAAAGAGGTGGGGGTGCAATTCACCATCAAGTGTGATAATCGGCTGCACCTCACACCGTAGGGGTTAACTGCACACTTTCAGGCAAGCCAACATGCTCGGAGTACGGTGAAGGTGATGGCGAGGCTAAGACGCTGAAATAACCAGACACCCTCACGGGCATCACCTGGCGCCTCAGTAAGGTGAGCCGCCAGTGATGACGGCAACTTTGCTGTCAGCGGCCCAACTCCACCAAACGAACGCCACAGGCTGGAAAAATAATTATTTGATAAGTCTTGGTATTTCCGAATTTTATTCCGTTCGGCAGCGGAAGCAGTAACCCATACAATCACCTCGGCTTCACTGATGTGGGAGGGTGCAAAAGAGTCACTGATTGTGACGTCCTAGATGAGACACCTACCTCTCACTCAGGGACAAAGGGTAAGACCGTCTGTTCTCTTCCTATCACTTCTGAATATACCAGCCAATTCCAGAACTGTGGAGATATTTACCTGAGCCAGGGCCCGTTTGATGATCAGGTTTAGCTCAGTGTGACAGGCAAAACGACCAGCATTCAGGCGGCAGGACAAACCATGTAAACCTGTGGAGTCGAGGGATCTACTGCAGCAGCATCTCAGACCCCACAAACATCAGCTCCCACACGAAGTGCAATGGAGGGTAGACTTGACACTTTTTGTTGTGTCTCAAGTTCAACCACCTGACAGGGTGCTTTTTGTTACATCACTAGCATGAGCACCTTACAGAGTTGGCTAAGCACTTTTCATTGTGTCACTAGCATGATCACCTTACAGGGTGAACTGGGTGTTGCTGTTGTAGTAGATCACCATATAGGGTGAACTTAGTGATTTTTTGTCATGGCAGCAACATCATGACCGAGGAAATGTGGAGCATGTCCAACTTCCCATGCTTGTATGCATGTTTTGGACAGAAGAGGTATATTAGGGGTGAGAAATATGTGAGTTGGGGGTGGGATGATTATGCAATCATCACATTTAGCTGGTGGGAGCAGGTATTAAGATTGAAAGGGTGAATTGGGTAGGTGTAGAGAGAAGATTGGATTGAGGAGGTGTAGAGAGAAGATTGGTGCAGATTAATGTCCTCTACATGTTTGTTTCATCTTGTGCACATGGGAAGGTGGGTCTTTTGCAGTACAGCTTAATGCTAGATATCTCAATCCTGTGACATCTCCTTTGAGAGGTTTAAATGTGCAAGGTGAGCTTTTATTACTTCATCCCAAGATTTCCTAGGTCTTCCCTTTCCATAATTTCTGTTGACTTTGAGAGCGCACTGTACATTTTTATACAACTGCCATCCTCCATACGCATCACTTGTCCATACTACCACAATCTTCTCTCTTGCAACTTGCATCTGACACCCCTTATGCCCAGTTTCTCTCTCATTTCATTGATTCTTCGTTCTTCATGCACAGTATTATTATACATCCATCGAAGCATGCAAGCTTCATTTTTTTCCAATCTTTGTAGGTCCTCTGTGCTCAGTGCCCAGGTCTCACTTCCATACAGCATTGCTGTTTGTACACAAGCATCATACAATCTGCCTCTTATTTTGAGGGAAAAACCTTTTTGTAACTAGGATTGGTAGTAGCTCCCTGAACTTTTTCCATCCCATTCTCACTTTAGCTACTGTACTTTCAGAACATCTACCTCCACTATATATTGTTTGTGAAAATTGTACTTTCAATAGAAAAACAAAACAAAAAAAACGTTAATTACTACTCACTGGATATTTTCCACTAAAGATATATATATAGTCAGTCGACTTTCGTCAAATCGGACTGAGGAAACAATGTTTCCATTGGTCTTTCCAATTGCTAATACTATCTATCGGTCGCAACTCCAGGTAGATGGAGCAACGTGAAATAAAGTGTCTTGCTCAAGGACATAACGCATCACCCGATCTGGGAATCGAACTCACAACCTCACGACTGCGAATCCAATTCTCTAACCACTCAGCCTCGTGCCCTCATAACTTAATGCAGGAATGAGATTTGTAAGAAGCTGATGATGGTCGTTAAATGTAGCTTTCCACATGTGCTTATGCATGAACACAGAAAATAGAATATCCCTCATCTTCCACTAACTCCGGTGTTCTTTTTAGAACGTACCCACTGTCCAACAAAATAACATTTTGCTGTTTTTGTTTTGCTAGTGGTATATACAGGTAAAATTCTGTTATAACAATACCATTATAACACATTTTTCAGAATAACAAAATATTTTTCAATCCCCAACGTGTTAAGTCTATCTTGTTAGAATGAATTTTTCATTACAATTTTTTTTATACCCTGTGAATTTTGTTGTAATGGAATGTTACTGTATACTGAAAAGGAAATTCAGAATGTTTTGATTTTCTGTCTTGAAAAATGTTACTTTTCACTTTAATAATAGGCAAAAATAAAACTGTTCCAAAACTAAGTACTGAGGTTGGCTAAACCAATTAAGGCCCCATGATAGAGGTTTAACCCTAGGCCAGCCTTGATCAACAATGTCTATGATTAAAGCATTCCAGTTGGGACCATCAGATTGTTTTCCTAGGGTGAGGTTTGAGGGAGTAACTGCTTTTTCATCTGAAGTCAGAGTCCCAGCATAGTTGCAATCCAGTTGCAATTTAAGATGGTAGGCTGTAATTTTCAGATGGAATGGTGTTAGTTAACTCGACAGAAAGCATTCTCCAACTTGCACTTGATAGGTTTGATGCCGAGTGCTGCATGGCTGGAATGAAAATCAGTGCTGCAAAAACTGAGACACTTTACCTCTCAAGGAGGGATTGCAATATCAATTAGAGATCATTTTAGGGTGTTGTTTGATTTTACAACAATATCAGGGCATTTTTGGAGAGGACTTTGTTTGTCGTTCCAAAATAACTCTACTATCTCCTCTGATAGGCACGATTCAAGAAGAGTATGTTTGCACCACTGACATTGATAATAATAATAATAATAATGGTTTCATTTATTGGTCACAAAGGACGACATATAGGGGACAATAGATAGGGACAGTATGGGTTTACACAAAAAATCGAGTAAAAAATAGGAAAACAATAACAATAAACAATAAAAATTCCCCAATAGTGGGGATAACCAGCCAGGGTTGATTCAGGTACACCACCAATCCTGAACCACCCGACCCTTCGAGGGCACATGGGAAAGGCACCCCTCTCCTCCTCATATTCACCAGCCTACAGGCGCATGATCAATAACAGATTTCATCTTCTTTTTCTTCTATTGCTTCAGCAGTTTAAAATGTCAAATATTCTCAAGCGACTCAGTTACCTCGAGTTCCCTGAATGTACAAGGGAAGCACTCCTCTACCTGAGCCGCTGTTTGAGGAAAGAAACTGGTGGTATTCCAGGCTTAGGAGGAGGCGGCGAAGACTATGCTGTGGAGGTTTCTAGAGACTTCATTCATTTTATAGGCATTAAACATGCCAGAAAACATGCCAGAGAATTATAAACACAATTAATTGATTTTCAGAACTATTTGGAAGACCAGAAGGCATGTATATCATCCCAACAACCACGTCTTTGATGGGCTTATATAACCATTCACTATTAGTATTATTCTGAAATGGTCGCATTGATTTACATACAATTTTTTGAGGTTAAAACGTCAATTGTCGAGAGAAATGATCGGAATTCGCAATATTTCCTAACAAAACCGTAGACACATTACTTAACAAAACACATTACATAACAAAACACATTACATAACAAAACGTAAAAATGTATAATGAAATAGTATTTTTTCTAACCACACCTTGTATGTTTTTCCTAACACATTAATTATGTATATATATATTATATATATATATATATTTATGAGATGGGGTGTGGTAAAAACCAACTAGACCATAACGCACCAGAGTACTCGCTATTTGGAGTAGTAGAGTGGGTAATATGAAAAGATTCAGGACCCCGACGGCTGAATCTTTTGACACACACACACACACACACACACACACACACACATATATATATATATATATACATGGTCTCGTAACTTCTGATAGAGTCGTAGGGGCGCCATATTGACATACAGCATTTCTTGGTCATCTTAAACCTGGCGGAGCCAATGCCGCTCCAAATAATTTAAAGTATATTTAGTTGCCACTTCTAGCTATCATGCAGAGGCCTCCTATATTCGCGTCACGGCACACACACACAGACACAAAACACACCCACATACAGACGATCGCTTATACAATTTCTATGTCTTCCCTCTGTGTTTTCTGAGTTAGAATATATTTGTTCTGAATCATTCACCCGACATATTCTCACGAATCTTTCAAACCAATAGATTAAAACCTATTTATTCGACCGATCTGTTTAGATGTAGTTAATATCTTATAGTAGATATTCATATTCAAAGTACTCGATATTTGGAGTAGTAGAGTGGGTAATATGAAAAGATTCAGGACCCCGACGGCTGAATCTTTTCACACACACACACACACACACACACACACACACACACACACACACACACACACACACACACATACACACACACACACACACACACACACACACACACACACACATATATATATACAGTATACACTGAGGATGAAAAACTCAGAGCTGTATGGGAGCATCCCAAAAGTCAGCTCAAAAGTGACACAGAGGAGACTGAGGTTAGCTGGACATGCTCACCGACATCCAGAGTTGACATTGCACTCAGTGCTCCTTTGGGAGACCCTACATGAACACACTAGAAGAGGAAGACCAAGGTTAACGTATGTTGATGCCCGAAGGACAGACACTGGTCTTTTGGAGACACAGGACATGGCAGCGATAATGAGGGACAGAGACCGCTGGAGAGAACTCGTCCATGGATCTCGGGAATTTTACCCGCCTTAGATATATATATACATGGTCTCGTAACTTCTGATAGAGTCGTAGGGGCGCCATATTGACATACAGCATTTCTTGGTCATCTTAAACCTGGCAGAGCCAATACCGCTCCAAATAATTTAAAGTATATTTAGTTGCCACTTCTAGCTACCATGCAGAGGCCTCCTATATACGCGTCACGGCACACACACACAGACACAAAACACACCCACATACAGACGATCGTTTATACAATTTCTATGTCTTCCCTCCACACCTCTGTGTTTTCTGAGTTAGAATATGTTTGTTCTGAATCATTCACCAGACATATTCTCACGAATCTTTCAAACCAATAGATTAAAACCTATTTATTCGACCGATCTGTTTAGATGTAGCTAATATCTTATAGTAGATATTCATATTCAAATAATGCAAATGGTTGGAGTTGTTTTCTTGCTAATTGATGTTTTATAACAAGTCAGCCTAGTCCCACAACACCTACGATAAGAAATATTCTAGCTGTCATAACACTTCTTTTCCTTCTTTCAGAACAAGGCGGTCTTGGATTGTATTGACTTTTGGCCTTTCTTATTTCCAATCATATTTGCTTTTCAATATTTTTACGAATGTTCAAATCCCGCCGAGGTTAACTTTGCCTTTCATCCTGTAGCGGATAAATGTATTCTTTGATGGATGAATGATAAAAAGAATAATACCAGAATTGTGATGTTGACTATGTTTATTTTACAATGTATTCTTTGATGGATGAATGATACATAGAATAATACCAGAACTGTGATGTTGACTATGTTTATTTTACAATGTATTCTTTGATGGATGAATGATAAAAAGAATAATGCCAGAATTGTGATGTTGACTATGTTTATTTTACAATAACAATATTCGCTTGTTGGTACATTGAGCATCGAATAACAAACTTGTGGCAGCAATTATCACTACATTATTTGTTGGCTAGGATTGGCAGTATCGGTAGAGGGTCGGACGCCATGCTTTGATGCATAGAGTTACGGCCCTTGCTATTCTGAGTTCAAATCCCGCCGAGGTTAACTTTGCCTTTCATCCTTACGGGGTCGATAAAATAAAGTACCAGTAATGTACTGGGTATTTTCTGGCCTTGTGCCAATAGTAGAAACAATTATTTGTTGGCTAGCTACTTCGAGCTAGCGTGTATGCATGTATCAATACAACGACATAATAGACGTGAAATAACAGGAAGACGACAGATTAGTGAAAAACATAAGTAAACCTAGTGCGTGTGTGTTTATGTTTGTCTATCCTGCCAGGAGAGAGAAAGGGTAAAAAGTCTGCTTGTGCCTACATCGCTATCTCTCACGGACTGCTTGTTGCTTCGGGGTCTCTCTGT
>OZ024755.1:30039272-30051772 GCA_964016885.1 Eledone cirrhosa
ATGAAAACACAAATATTATTGCTTGATGATGTTTGTTTTTGAAATGCGCATAATAAAATATATGGAACTCCTTTAACCATCTTTTGATCTTATATTATATATATATATATATATATATATATATATATATATATATATATATATATATATATATATATATATATATATATATATATATATATATATGTATATATATATATATATATGAATAAAGTTAATATATCTGAAGGTACACGGTACCCCCAGAAATACATAGGTTGTCTATGATTCAAGGTGGTTCTATGGTAATAATTTGATATACCAGAACTTAATATCAAGATAAGCAGAACAAGCAAAATTTAACCAATTTTTCAAAATAAATCAAAATTAATTTACAATTAAAATTAATCAAAATTAAAAAATATAATATAAATATTTACCTATTCAGATAGCCCTTACTGTACAGTTTCACTTTGCAAAACATTAGATATCACATGGATATTAATGGAAAAACAAAGATCATCAGAGAAGCATTTTCCTTTCCTAGGGTTAAAAACCTCAGGAACGATAAAATATATGACCTCGTCCCCAACTGACACGAGTCTAAAGGTCGTAAAAGTGACGCGTATGTTCGCTGGTGTAAAGTGAAGGCGGGAAATCGTAGACTTGTTGTCTATAGTCGCCACTAAAAAAAATAGCAGCTAGATAGAACGACAGATTTGTTCTCTACATAACGGAGAATATGAATAAAGTTAATATATCTGAAGGTACAAGGTACCCCCAGAAATACATAGGTTGTCTATGATTCAAGGTGGTTCTATGGTAATAATTTGATATACCAGAACTTAATATCAAGATAAGCAGAACAAGCAAAATTTAACCAATTTTTCAAAATAAATCAAAATTAATTTACAATTAAAATTAATCAAAATTAAAAAATATAATATAAATATTTACCTATTCAGATAGCCCTTGAATAGTAAATATTTATATTATATTTTTTAATTTTGATTAATTTTAATTGTAAATTAATTTTGATTTATTTTGAAAAATTGGTTAAATTTTGCTTGTTCTGCTTATCTTGATATTTGTGTGTGTGTGTGTGGGGGGGGGGGGGGTATATTTACATACATATACTGGCGGAAACCCGGTATCTTCAACAAACCTATATTTTGAACCAAAAAATAACAACAAACTGTAGTGAATTGTTGTATTTATTGTTTACTAGCCGAATTACCCGCGCTTTGCTGCGTTTCACACATAAAAAAGTAGAGGCCTTAACTAATCATTTTTGTTGTCTTAATTCTAGTGATGTTTTGCCATAGATAAAATGTCTAAATTAGCCAAATTTTACTATAAAAGAGAGGTGCTTTTTTGTTGATTTACATTTAATTAATAGAAAAACCCCGAGGTTCCAATACTCATTATATACCTCCATTAGGGTGTCTTAATATTACTGAAATTTGCTGAAATTTTGTGAATATCACCTATGGTTTAAATTTCAGCATGGTTTTGTGTCCCCGGGGAACTCTTTCATTAAAATGAAATATACTTATCCAAGTACCCTGGGCAATATAGTTTCAGAATATATATGATTATGGGGAGGGGGAGGGGGGGGGGTCTATCTTCAAAACCATAGGAGGAGTTCGTGAACAAACAAACAAACAGACAACTTTATATATATATATATATATATATATATATATATATATATATATATATATATAACGAAGGAAATGTGGTAAGGAACCAGGTGGACCATAACGCACCAAAGTCCAGAATTAGCCGTCGAAACGGCTTGAGCTCAGCCGTCGGGGTCTTACTGGTTCCTATATATATATATATATATATATATATATATATATATATATATATATATATATATATATATATATATAGAGAGAGAGAGAGAGAGAGAGAGATTGTAATTGTTAACGGCGTGGTTTAGTGATTAAGGCGTTCTGCGCCCAAACGCAAGGTCCTGCGTTCGGTTCGCGCTGGCGAGTTATGTCCTTGAGCAAGACACTCTAGTCCACAAGTTACCCTAGTTCATTCAGCTGGTAAAAATATGCTGTATCTATAATTCGAAGGACCGATCTTGTTACACAAATCTCAGTAAAAGTTAAATTAAAGATGTATATGTCTGTGGAATTCTCAACAAATTTTACGCTAACCCCAGGTGCGGACTATTGCGTTGTTCGAATATCTCGAACAAACGTCATGATTTGTCATAATCTTTAGAACGAAATGTGTCTTGATATGTAATAGTTTTACTATAGAGTCCCGTGATTTGCTCTCTTTACTCTAAAGAGTCTAATAATCTATTTGTTTATATAGATATATAAAAGGAAAAAATACTATGAATGTAAATCTGTCACACACACACACATGTGCACTAGGTCCGAACACAGAGGAACCGACCTCCCACTGTCACAACCTCCGTCTCTCCCGCTCTACCCATCTCTCATAGCATAATTACGTCCTTTTACGGTCTGCGTTCAAACCCCATCGAGATTAACTTTGCCTTTCATCCTTACGGGGTCGATAAATAAAGTACCAGTATTGTACTGGGTATTTGCTGGCCTTGTGCCAAAAGTAGAAACAATTATTATGAGCAAATGTGCAGCGGATTGGCAGTATCGGTAGGGCGACGGACAACATGCTTTGCAGCGTAGAGTTACGGCCCTTTATTATCTGAGTTCAAATCCCGCCGAAGTTAACTTTACCAGTAATGTACTGGATAATTGCTGGCCTTGTGACAAAAGTAGAAAGAATTATTATGAGCAAATGGTCGCCCACGCGTTTGCCGCCCCACGGCCCCGGAGGACAGAATAGAGGGTTTCTCTGGAAGATATTGAGGGAGATGCGCTGGAAGAGCCATTTCAGTCCAGCTTGCGAAGATCACACCTGCGGGTCGCCTACTCTGCGCCGATGGTGGTGAGTAGGGAGTCGGCACTAGGGCAAAGGACACCAGAAGTCTCCAATGCTACGGGCTCGACTGCAAACCTGTCGGAGAGCGACCGATATTTGGAGAGTTTATCCTCCTCAGCCTGAAGTGCAGCAGAGGCTGGGTTAGTCGCAGACTGCACCAGGTTGCCGCTAGAGAATGTGTCACTGTATATGGCATATCGAGATGATGGGTTTACCACCGCGGAACGGAAAGATGGTCATGCCGTCCCCTCGTTCCAGCCACACCGGAGAAGCCTGCAGCATCCAAGCCATGCTTTATGACCTTGTTGAGAGCAGCATGGCGTGGAAGGTGGCCGGCACTGTAGCGACAGGTGGAGGCCGAAAGTGTCTACGTTGGATCCGGCAGTTATTGATATAACTGAATGAACCGTGATTTGATGTCCCTAACTGAAAATAAAATATGTATGTGAATCGTAAATACACAGCAAATGGTTGTTATATGATTGTTAAATCATGTAATATACTACGGTGAATGTTTCCGGTATTTACTCTTTTACTTTTTTACCTGTTTCAGCCATCCGGCTGAGGCCATGCTGGGGAACCGCCCTTATTTGTATAATATATTAGGGAGTTATAAAAGCAATAATTGTTTCTACTTTTGGCACAAGGCCAGTGTATTACTCGTACTTTATTTTATCGACCCCGTAAGGATGAAAGGCAAAGTTAATCTCGGCGGGATTCGAACTCAGATCATAAAGGGCAGTAACTCTATGCTTCAAGGCATAACGTCCGACCCTCTACTGTAACTGCCAATCCACCGCCCTGTAAAAGAAATAATTGTTTCTACTTTAGGCACAAGGCCAGCAATTATCCAGTACATTACTGGTACTTTATTTTATCGACCCCGCGAGGATGAAAGGCAAAGTTAACCTCGGCGGGATTTGAACTCAGAATGGCAAGGGACGTAACTCTATGCGTCAAAAGCATGGCGTCCGACCCTCTACCGATACTGCCAATCCAGCGCCCTGTAAAAGAAATAATTAATGTATAATTAAAGAAGATTTTCTGGTGGAAATCCTGTGACCCTGCCAATGGTTGAGGCCGTGGTATCATTGATTGGCGTGGTGACAGTGTAATGATGTTGAACGTTTTATAAAAGGTGGAGTACATTACATACATCATAATTGTTTCTACTATAGACAAAAGGCCAGCAATTTTGGAGGTGAGGAAAGTCGATTAAATTGACCCCAGTGCATGACTGGAACTTTATTTTATCAACCTCGTATGGATGAAAGGTAAAGCTAACGTCGGCCTTACGTATACCATAATATCGAAATTTGTGTAATACACAGTTGTATAAATGTATTAGGCGGCGAATTTGAAGAGTCGTAAGAGCCTCGGATAGAATGCTTTATAATATTCGTTCCGACTCTCTGCTTTCTAAGTCCAAATGTTCCCGAGGTCATCTTTGTCTTTCATCTTTTCGAGGTCGATAAAAAAAGTACCAGTCTTGTACTGGAGTCGATTCTTCCTCCATGTCTCTTCCTCATTTTTTTCTCTCACTTTCTACCTTTCTCTGGAAGAAATCTGAAGAAATCTGCTGTACTCAGGCCTGGAGAGGGATGGGCTCCGCTAGACTTAAAATGCCCAAGAAACGCCGTATGTTAATAAGGCGTACCTACGACTCTGTCAGGAGTTACGGGCTTATACCATACTATAAATGCATTAAGCTAATAATTGTTTCTACTTTAGGCACAAGGCCAGCAATTACCCAGTGCATTACTGGTACTTTATTTTATCGACCCCGTAAGGATGAAAGGCAAAGTCAACCTCGGCGGGATTTGAACTCAGATCGTAAAGGGACGTAACTATGCTGGAAAGCATGGCGTCAAACCCTCTACCGATACTGCCAATCCACCGCCACTGCATTAAGCTAATAATAATACATGTTTTAACTGAGTTTTCTTTCTGTAAGACTTTCATTTGCCGATGCTGATGAAAGAGCATAAAAGTTGTTGCTTCCGCCTGTATTATGTCTGAATATTGTGATTGGGATAATTTGTACAAAAGTGGTTAATTGAATCAACAGTTATGTCTTAACATATCTCTGTGAAGATTAGTGCCTAATCTGCTTTACTCTTCTGATTGTTTCACAATGCCTGAGTTAAAAGATAAAATGGAATATGGAGGAAAATGTGAGAAAGTGCAAGAATAATGGTTTCTTATATAGGCACAAGACCAGCTACTTTTGGGGAGGGGAAAGTCGATTATATCGTCCCCAGTGCGTGACTGGTACTTTATTTTATCGATCGCGTAAGGATGAGAGCCAAAGTTAAATAAAGTGAAATAAAGTGTCTTGCCCAAGGACATAACGCATCGCCTGGTCCAGGAATAGAACTCACAACCTTACGATTGCGAATCCAATTCTCTAACCACTCATATATATATATATATATATATATATATATATATATATATATATATATATATATATATATATATATATATATAAACGTTTGAATATGTGTAATAAGGCCAAGACAATGCAGGTATGGACATAGAAAAAAGAATGCAATAGTGAAAGATATTGATGTGAATTCGTCTTTCACCTTGAATTTATTTAAATGTCCTTAATTTTCGAGATAATATCTCTTCTTCGGAGGAAAGTAAAGGTCTCAAACCAGCGTCTTTAAATCTCTAGCCTAGCCAGCATGGCTTGGCTAGAGATTTAAAGACGTTGGTTTGAGACCTTTACTTTCCTTCGAAGAAGAGATATTATCTCGAAAATTAAGGACATTTAAATAAATTCAAGGTGAAAGACGAATTCACATCAATATCTTTCACTATTGCATTCTTTTTTCTATGTCCATACCTGCATTGTCTTGGCCTTATTACACATATTCAAACGTTTATACCTCATTACACAATGCTTCAAGTGAACTAAAACCTCCTCTCTCTCTCTCTCTCTCTCTCTCTCTCTATATATATATATATATATATATAGTGAAGGCGTGTGGCTGAGTGGTTAGAGAATTGTTGGATTCGCAATCGTAAGGTTGTGAGTTCGATTCCTGGACCAGACGATGCGTTATGTCCTTGGGCAAGACACTTTATTTCACGTTGCTCCTTCTACCTGGAGTTGCGACCGATAGATAGTATAAGCAATTGGAAAGACCAAAAGACCAACGGAAACATTGTTCCCTCGGTCGGATTTGACGAAAGTCGATCGTTCCTTTTATATATGGGTATGTCAATATTTATTTATAAAACAAATCTGTATTTTATCTGATGAAAGCGCACCATAATTTGCCTTGGTTGCCCTTGAAATATATATAAAATAATTATGGTTTTATAAATATAGTTTCCATTTATTAATATATTGTATATATATATATATATATATATATATATATATATATATATATATATATATATATATATATATGTGTGTGTGTGTGTGTGTGTGTGTGTGTGTGTGTGTGTGTGTGTATATATATATATATACAAGGAGTGTAACGTGAAGTTATTGTAGATTCACACAGGTGAGCGTTCGATGTTTATTGATTGGAGGCGCGCGTTTCGCTATTGATCAGCTTAAGGTTCGATCTATATTGATCTGGCCCGACTCTGGAATCAAAAGCTTGTCGGACCTCTGCTGTAGTAGCAGAGGTCCGACGGTTTAAGTTTTAAGGTTAAAATTAAGAAATTAAAGTTAAGATTAAAGATTAAAAATTAAAAATTTAAATTTAAAATTGAAAGATTTTATTAAAGAATTAGGAGAGGGATAAAATGTGGGTGCATTTATATAAAAAAAAACTAAATATATCTTTGATAGTCATAATTGTTTCTACTTTAGGCACAAGGCCAGCAATTACCCAGTGCATTACTGGTACTTTATTTTATCGACCCCGTAAGGATGAAAGGCAAAGTCAACCTCGGCGGGATTTGAACTCAGATCGTAAAGGGACATAATTATGCTGGAAAGCATGGCGTCCGACCCTCTACCGATACTGCCAATCCACCTATCTTTGATAGTCATAATAAAAGGTTTAGACCTACCACCGTGTGTTTGTGAGGTGAAGAAAGAGTGTGGTTTGTCTTTCGGTACCTACTGAGATAATAGCCTTACAGTCACCCAGGCTCATTAACAAATCAACTTTTCCGAGTAAAATCTCATAGTGAGAATAGAGAAATTTCTATTATTTGCAAGCACTCTAGGAAACATCTATAGGCTCATCCTTTATATCGTATCTCCCTTTCGTCTATCTTTCTCTTTCTCCTTTCTCTCACTCTATCTCCGAATAAAAGCCTAACGTTTGAAACGTTAAGACCTTTTCTACTACATCAAGTGTTAAACTAATATATATCTTCTTTGCTCTGTATTATTTCCCTACTTTGTTTCACTTCGTTGCCTTTTCGCATACACATTCACACACACACACATTCATATGTATATAATCGCGCAACATACTATTAAATATACATAAATGTAAAGTTATGTATGTACGTGTGTATGTGTCTGTGTATGTGTTACGTAAAAGATCACGACATGGATGAACGTTCACTGGAAGCCATGATGTATAAATTACATTACTGTCCCGTGTGAAACCAAGAAGAATTATGAATATATCAAGAAAACAACTTTGTAAAGAATACATTAGAAAACATAAAATGTATTTTACATGTTAGTTGATCTTTTTTCTTTATATATCACCCTGGTTGCCTGGGAAATATGAAATAAATCGCATTTATATTTCTGTACTTCGGTGGTTTTCTGCTAGCATGTGTAGTGTGCATATTGATATTATACGCAAATAAATATACATGCATGTAGATATGATATGTTAAATAAAATCGTAATTGAGAATATGCACAGAAAATGAAGAGAGACGGTGTAACACTCTCTTCTGTTATCAGTAAAGTAATCCATGATACATTATAAAAAAGACGATATTATATATAAACTGCATTAGGGTGAAATTTTATGAAAACGAAAAAGGAGAAAATAAACGTTATATAACGACGCAAATATATGTTAAACGGTTATATAAGCGATATAATACAGAGTCTATTATATCATAACCGGAAGTATTGATATTTGAAAATTTTAAAAGAAGTGAATCTTGAAATAAGCAAATATTATTTATATTTAATCAAGAGTTACGAAATTTAGTAGATAAATTATGTAATATTCATTCATTATTTATTCAAAGTAATCCAACTTATTTTACAAACGGGACAAAAAACTGTATTCAGGACACAGTCCCGCACTCCTCCCTTTATTATTTTATGATGAACAAGTACTAACGGAGAGAGAGTGGTTGGTGAGTGTAAAGATGGAAGTAATATAAAGTCCTATTGATTGGTAGATCAATTAAACAATAAGAGGTTTATATTTTGCTATATACATAGGCGGAACTGTCACTGGTTACCCGGTGATAAACATTAGTAATGAATTGTATGTTTATCGATAATTATGTATAGTCGATTGGAAAACCATATACTTGGATTTCAATTATATCTGCACATATAGAACGCATCATTTATTTCTCAATGACCTGAATCAGAATCATGGAATTTATGAATTTCAGAAACTTCTGAGCAGATACACAGAATGACAAAGACAGAAATGATGGCGATATAAATATTAATAATTAGCTATATTGGTATACAGTTAAATATGTAAGGCTGTATGTATATATATGATATATATATATATATAGACCAAGTATTATGACGGTTGTGACCTGATCACGCCTGTCACCCCTTATTAGTAATCGGTATAGAATCGGCTATTTTTATGTCAGGAATATTTAGGATATAGTGCTGAAGGACGTAATTGGTTTTATTCTATATCTAGTGGGGAATATATCTGGTAGGTTAGGCTCAGTTTATGCATCTGGAAAATATTTGCTTGAATTCCTGGATTTGTTTATGTTAGAACAATTAACAGTCATGTTTAAAGACATTTTTTCCAATTCCGCCCTCCCCCTAAGTCTATCTAATTTCTCATTCTTTCTTCTGATGAAGGACTAGCGTCCGAAACGTTAAGACCCTCTTCCTGTTATTTCAAGCGCGCGTTAACCCAATATATTCCTTCCATATACTGTACCGATTGTGTTGTTATTTCTGTTTACCTTTTAAACACACACATAAACTTATATACATATATATATATATATATATATATATATACGTTATTCCGGGTTGAATCGGAGGTAACCACAGTAAGTAAGGTACTCAATACATTGCAGGGATTCCTGATGATTTCTAAAGAATGAAACAGTTCTAGTCCTTTAGAATCTCATCTCTCTCTCTCTCTCTCTCTCTCTCTCTCTCTCTCTCTCTCTCTCTCTCTCTATATATATATATATATATATATATATACATATGTTATTGTTTTAATTATACGCTATTTCTCTATATAAGTCTTGCCTCGAGTAAATTACTTTCATACCTACGTACTCTGATGTGTTGACCAGAGGTGAATAATGTATTGGAGATCGAATAACGCAACATCAAGCGATTAGCGAACTCTAGACCCACATGATCAACGAAACAATTGTCAGTACTTTAAATAAAGCCCTTATTGTACAGCCAACCACATTAATCTTCATTCTTTAACTATTATTACTCCAAGTATAACCTGCATAAAAATTACCGCGAATTCGCTGCATAACTACGGAAGCATCTTGTTGAGTAAAAAAAACAAACCGTACGTTAAAACTATCCACGACGCAGAGCACTCACAACCTCTAACTGGATTACATATAACGATAACTTGTTATCCCATATATATATATATATATAACGAAAGAAATGTGGTAAGGAACCAGGTGGACCATAACGCACCAAAGTACTCAATACTTAGGGTAGTAGAGTGGGTAATAGGAACGACGGCTAATTCTGTCCAGACGGGTAATTCGACGGCTAATTCTGTCCAGAATTAGCCGTCGAAACGGCTTGAGCTCAGCCGTCGAGGTCCTACTCGTTCCTATATATATATATATATATATATATATATATATATATATATATATATATATATATATATATATATATATATATATATATATATATATATAATAGCTTTCACTGTATTTTTGACTAAAGGAATTTTAGATTGATAATGGGGTTTAGAACCCTCAGATAAATGGAAAAATCTGAGGGTTCTAAACCCCATTATCAGGCTAAAATTCCTTTAGTCAAAAATACGGTGAAAGCTATTCTATTTTCTAATTTCAAACCTGCTCACTGTTTCAAAACATACTTACTTGATATATATATATATATATATATATATATATATATATATATATATATATATATATATATATATATATATATATATATATATATAATATACGATATTAACAAATGGAAACTATATTTATAAAACCATATTTAGTTCATTATACATATTTGAAGGACACCAAGTTAAATTATGGTGTGCTCCCGGGAGCTTCCAACAGTAATGGTTGCATTCTTTAAGGGTATGTCTATTTATTTATAAAACTGATCTATATTATATTTTATCTGATGAAAGCACACCATAATTTAACTTGGTGTCATTGAAATATGTATAATGAAATAAATATGGTTTTATAAATATAGTTTCCATTTGTTAATATCGTATTTTTACTCCAAATATTTGTTGAGTGCTTTATATCAGTTATAAAAATATTTGCTTGTTGTATCCCAACAATTTAAATAGAACTTTTACATATATATATATATATATATATATATATATATATATATATATATATATATATATATATATATATTATTAACGCTGAAGAATGAGTCATATTACTTTGTAGTGTTATCACCTACTTATCACAGAGTTATCTGATGACCCTGTCATAACCACTTAATAAATTATTCAAATTCTACCTCGACAGTGAGTACTCTTTTCTCTCAACCATCAACTGCATACGGATATATATATATATATATATATATATATATATATATATACACACACACACAAACACACACACACATAAAGTATTTTCGTAGGAAAGGTACAGGAAAAGAGAGTGCTCTATGTATGTTACGGAGCTTATCAGTTATGTAATAAACAACATAAGATAATTATTTTATTTACCAGTGGTTTCTTGAAGGCAGATATTTAAATAAATAAATATATATATATTTATATAAACAATGTGTTATATGCTTTGTTGATAAGTATTCAACAGAGTTATGTTCATAACAGATACAAATAAATTTTTATCCGGTGTATTATAATAGTAACTATAGTAATAAATGGAAAATATCACTATAGGATCATATTTATTTTATTATACATATTTCAAGGATACTAAATTATAGTATGCTTTCATCAGATAAAATACAATATTTGATGTATAAGATAGTGACCAGATGACGAGATATTCAATAGCAGCACAAAAAAAAAAAAAAGGATTATTGAAGAGAACACCCGAATTGTGTATTTATAAATTTCCAAATAAATTTAATATGTTGAAACACTGGTTGAAGAAGTTAGCTAAAAACTATCTCAAGTTTCATACCAACAGAGAAAATCCATTTCCCAGCATCTTCTCTGTCCTTCATGTACAAATATACCTTAGACTATCTGATCAACATACAGACCTCGATGGTTCTGTGTAGCAGGAAAATCCTCTCTAACATGAAAAATGAAAATTGCGCTGATCTGAATATAATTGTGATTCAATCAGCACATATTTTTAACTGTTATATTACATTATACTATAAAAACTTTACTAACAAACATTGTTATTTCTATTAGTTACTGTTTTAAGATCTGTTATACATTTGATAAGAAATTAATGTGCATATGGAACACAATGGTAAGAGTAAGTTTATGCAGTGGTTCCACTTGGGAGCTATTTCTGTTTTCCGTTTCCCAGCGATTTTCCGTGAGAGAGTAAAGGCCTGATTCCAAAGACACACACAGACACACACACACACACACACACACACACACACACACACACACACACACACACACACACACACACACACACACACACACACACACACACACACATGCATGCATACATACATACATGGTGGTTGCCAACTCGTTTTCGAGTACGGCCACTACTTTATATCCATGTAGGAGAACCCCTACCGATGCGCTGAACGAGTGTGACTTTTTAGTCCAGCCAGCGACTTGAAAACTCTGGTACAAACACTACACTTGTGACAATTATTGACACATAGTGCTGGGCCCATGGTACCATGTGACGACAAGTGCAGAGAGATCTCCAGATATAAAGCAATGCCTGTGCCGTGAAGCTTTTATAGTGAGCAAAGGCACTGCACAAAGCCAGTCCCACTCTCTTAACCAAGATGATATTTATCAAAAAGAAGAACAAGTCAACATCATTGGATACCATCAGGGTTGCAGGTGTTATATCCGAGTTTTCCCTCTCCTAGAATTCTGCCTTGACAAAGGCTAAGGGGTCATATACACACATATATACATACATATATATATACATATACATACACACACATATATATATATATATATATATATATATATACTCACTGTACTGTATTATTGCAGTATTGTGTTAGCTCAATGTACGTAGACTGAGCCGTTATATACAAAAAAA
>OZ024755.1:30059272-30074272 GCA_964016885.1 Eledone cirrhosa
ATTCGTCACATTTCCCCTTTTGCCCTATACTGCCATCAAGGTATCTGAGTTCCTGAATACTACGATAATTGGAAATGAAACAACAACAACAACAACGTCGTCGTCGTCGTCGTCGTCGTCGTCATCGTCGTCGTCGTCGTCGTCGTCGCCGCCGCCGTCGTCGTTATCGTCATCGTCATCATCATCATCATCATCATCATCATCATCCGGTGGTCTCAGCCGAAATCGACTCAACAATTGATCTCCACATGGGTTTGTTGTTCATTGCCGTTGCCATTCGTGAATTTCAATACCAGAATTTCTGGAGATGACATCGGGGTAGGAGAGCTTGCGCCCCCTGTTATTAGTGACTTGACTGCTTGTGGTTTCCAAGTCACTAATGTGGACACAGCCTCATAGGCGACACGATGGCAGTGGCAAGCAAATCTTACTCTTCTTTTATGTACAACAACAGATATGTGTGTGAGGCCGGCATATATCTCTCTCAAAGTCAGATGTCGCCAGCTTATGTTCTGAATGCGTCGAAGCAGGCGAGTGTAAGTACCATCAAGGTAGTAGTAGTAGTAGTAGTAGTAGTAGTAGTAGTAGTAGTAGTAGTAGTAGTATTGTAAGTACCATCAAGGTGCTTTTGTTGTTTGGATGAAAGCGTCCATGTTTCACTTCCATATAGCAAGCTGACATATGCATCAAAACAAAACCCGACTAATTCCTTGCACTTGATCCAAGGTTTCTTGGCAGTGAAACACATTTCGCTCATTCTACAGCCTCCATATTCTCCTGACATACATAGACCCTTCTAATTTCTGATTGTTCCGAAAAATGAAGATGAAATTGAAAGGCCCCCGACTGTAACGGTAGAGTTATGAGCCATTCCAGAAGAAGTATCCCAGATATAGTATCCCAGTAGCACGATCAGTGGACTAAATTTCTGGAAGCACCCCGAAAGGAGATTAGCAATTGGGGACGGAAAATTAGACAAAGATGCCCCTTTCAGACTCCAGGAGTACTTTATACGATTTCCTCAACTATTATTTATAGTTATTGCCGAGGTTAACTTTACCTTTCATCCTTACAGGGTCGATAAAATAAAGTACCAGTAATACACTGGGATACTTGCTGGCCTTGTGCCAAAAGTAGAAACAATTATACTCATCTGCGTTGAGAAGACTACATTCAAATTTAAAATTTTCCAAATTCAACTAGATGTTTATACCCCCCCCCATATATATATATATATATATATATATATATATATATATATATATATATATATATATATATATATACATGATTTGCTATCAAAGGGCAAATTATCCGAAAAAAAAGACGTAAAAATATTTAAGTTAATTATGTAATTCAACTTCTAAGTGATGACGCTTGAATCCCCACTTCTTCTTCTTCTTCTTCTTCTTCTTCTTCTTCTTCTTCTTCTTCTTCTTCTTCTTCTTCGTCTTCTTCGTCTTCTTCTTCCTCCTCCCCCTCCTCTCGTGTGTGAAATAGAGTTACTCAATTTCGAAGAATAATTAATTATGAACGAAGTAATGAATTGAATGCGTACACTAAAAGAAAATTCCTGGGTTTTGTTTGATATAAATAGGGTTTTACTATACGTACTCTTTATAGGTGTTAACATAAGGGTTCTTGTTTTCTGCTGAATACCCAATAAGCTACGAACAATATTGGTAGAGGGTCGGACGCTATGCTTTGCAGCATAGAGTTACGGCCCTTTAAGGTCTTAGTTCAAATCCCGCCGAGGTTAACTTTGCCTTTCATCCTTACGGGGTCAATAAAATAAAGTACCAGTAATGCACTGAGTAATTGCTGGCCTTATGCCATGCCAAAAGTAGAACAATTATATTTCTGTGAATAGAAAGAACAAAATATATTTGCATTTAATCGCAACGTTTAAAACCTAAAACTATAGGTATGCATACATTAAATTTATCTTAGACTTTTTCATGTAGAAAATCTTATCAAATGGGTCAGTAGCTTGAATTTGGGTAATTATGTTAAAGTGTAGTGCGCTGAATAACTGATGAAAAATATAATTAATTGAAATTTCCCTCCTAGTGAGAACAAGAATACAAAACCCGGCAATATTTGTCAGCAACTCTCAAAGAAAGTAGGAAGATATATTCCTGAAATTCAGAATTAATAGCTCAAGTTAAATTTACAAGCTTAAGAGAATGACATTTTGATCCCTGTAAGCAGGTACGGGAATATTTCAGTCCCTTAGAATTTTGACCACGGATCTGGTACAATTGCTTACAAAAGAATGGGGCTTGATAAAGGCATTCAAGGCTTAGTTTTTTTTTCATTAAATCGGGTGACATGAAATCTCTCATCCCAGGGAGGTACAAACCATCTAATTGTGACTGCACGACTTCACGATGAAAGATATTTCTCCAAAGTGCCGTGTGGTAGGATCTAATCCGGTTCAACGTGTTTACAAATCGAACGTACTAAACACTCGATTATATCTGCACCCATACGTGTTGTCACTGGTATGTCTTCTGAAATATGTCAATTAGGAAGCCTCTACACTATTACTCGAGATGTGGGAAATTGTACATTCGATAATATAGTCTTAGATATACCAAATTAAGGAAGGGTTCAATGGCTAAAAGTCCTTTGACAATAAAACAAGGATGATTAAACAAGGATGCTAAAACAAGGATGATTAAACAAGGATGCTAAACAAGGATGCTAAAACAAGGATGCTAAAACAAGGATGATTAAGCATAAGTATGGTTAAAAGGTGGAAGCGAGAACAACTTTTAAAATCTATACCCTTTAAGACGACCTCTCACAACAGCAACAAAGAAAAAATATACAGGCAGAAGCAAAACTAGGAAAAAGTACAAATTTTAGCACTCCCTTAAAAAATTTTGTTTACAGAGAAAGTAGTTGACCAATCACTATCAATTTAAATAAAATCCTGAAAGGTGAATTTGTTGAAGTATCAAACGAATTGTTTTGGGTATTATTTAAATCTGGAGGGCGGTGCATTGGCAGTATCGGTAGAGGGTCGGACGCCATGCTTTGCAGCAAAGAGTTACGGCCCTTTACGGTCTGAGTTCAAATCCCGCCGAGGTTAACTTTGCCTTTCATCCTTACGGGATCGATAATATAAAGTACCAGTAATACACTGGGATAATTGCTGGCCTTGTGCCCAAAGTAGAAACAATTATTTCAATCTGGATGCATTTCCGATCGGAGTACTAGCATATATTAGACGATGTCATCACAGGTATGGTATGGTATGGAGCCGTAACTCAAGAGGAGTCGTAGAGGGCGCCATACGGCGTTTCTAGGGCATTTTTAAAACCTGGTGGTCGGCAGACGATTGTGTACGAACACAGCTAACGAAATGTAACAAATGGTAGACAGCCTCTTTGTCGACTGCGAGGAATTTGGTTTGACAGTCTGTATCCCCCCAAAAGAAAACGTAGTTATGTAGAAACCCTTACCAGGCAAAGAGTAACATGAGAAACCCAAGGCAAAAATGACGGTCAAAGATTCACGTCACCGGGTAGTGAAGTTCTTGTTGATGATAAGATCAATTTCAGGTTAGCTAAAGCAAATCCAGCTTTTGAAAGACTGCGTCCTAAAGTCTGAAATCGTATATGCATTAGAACCACTACCAAACAGTCATAATCTTGGTACAAGTATATGTCTACGTGAGAGGAACATCTGCATTATTTCCACTACACTTGTATTTACAGATTGTAGCACATTAAGTAACAAGACAACATCGCAGACACCCGGAGGTACCGCAACTGGAGAAACTTACTTTAACACAAACCCTGTTGACCCCCCCCCCCCCCCACACACACACACATACACAAACGCTGGACATGTTATGTCCTCCGCAAATTGTCTCCGCTATAGTGAGTTCACTATAGAAATGATACAAGCCTCAACATCGCAGACACCCGGAGGTACCGCAACTGGAGAAACTTACTTTAACACAAACCCTGTTGACCCCCCCCCCCCCACACACACACATACACAAACGCTGGACATGTTATGTCCTCCGCAAATTGTCTCCGCTATAGTGAGTTCACTATAGAAATGATACAAGCCTCAACATCGCAGACACCCGGAGGTACCGCAACTGGAGAAACTTACTTTAACACAAACCCTGTTGACCCCCCCCCCCCCACACACACATACATACACAAACGCTGGACGACATGTTATATCCTCCGCAAATTGTCTCCGCTATAGTGAGTTCACTATAGAAATGATACAAGCCTGTGGCCAGAAAGTATAACATGAACTTAACATTGAACACCACGGATATTGATATAAAGTTCCGAGAAGAACTTGTTCAAAACACGTCCCCATGGCGCACACATATTCATAAATGTGCACTCTTCACAAGATACACTCATCCAGACAGCGGAAACCATGCGTCAGCTCAGCAAAGTCCATTTATTTGGCAGCTCAAATGATGCCACAAAATACAAATGCCTAATGTGTGGTTGCCTACGTCAGCACCTGAATCAGATTCATCAGGCATCTACGGACACACAAAAGCTAATTAATCAAGTAACCAAGGTCATGGTTTTAATTGATTACCATTAGATGAACAACCGGCCAATCTTATGTGAAATAACCCAAGGAATACAACAAGAAATAACGTTTGTAAACCCTCCAGGAGAATCATATAGTACTTGTTAAAGGTATCACTAAAAGGTATCTAAAATGATAAAAACCTGAAACAGTTCATTATCTTTCATATGATTATTTTATACAACAAAGTAAAAATTTCTACACCTATGTGTAGAGACGTTTTCCTTGTCGCAAGTAATGTTGCTACGGACGAAGGTCAAATCTAATTGAAATTGCACACTATTGTTTAAAACAAACTAATACATTGTATTATGTAGCTGTACAAGAAGTATTATGTGAATATATAGAAATAAGATAGGCAGGCTAGGATGGCTTTATCTGGTCGTGACCTATATGTAAACTATAAAAAAAAACATTATACAACTATGAAGTGTTAATGGTAGAATTAATAAGTAAATGAACGAGACATTGTATTCTGTTGTTATGGATGGATTACGTCAGGAAAAAAGAAACGACACAGTTCGGTTGGCCAGAGCTAATCTGGGTTGAAAAACAATAACAAGCAAATAAATAAATAAATAACTACAACTTCTATTGGTTCTTTTCCAGCCAAGAAATAAATTCAATGTATTCTATTAAAGTGGGGTCAATAAATGGACACCTCTACATGGTCATTCAACCTGCTAGAAATCACTAAAAAAGAAAGACACACTGGATATTGTAATCTGGAAAAAGACAAAATTGAAAGGAAGGAATGTCTGGTCACGCTTGGAATGTATTTGATCATAGATATGCTCACTGATGGACGACCTGGGGGTAACAACGACAATATTTCATTCGATGTTTCACTTTTTGTGATTAATATCTATAGTTTAGTGTTTATCTAAACCAGGTATGGGCAACCTTTTTCGAGAAGCGGGCCGCTTGGGACATGGCTCATCATCAGGCGGGCCGCAAGCGCTAATTTACATCCGTGCCCACATAAAAAAAGGGCGGTAACTGAGGTTGTTTTGATTTTATTTCTTCAGAATTCGTACACGTTCTTTTCCTCGATCGTAAAAATGATTGAAAGATAAATTACGTCTGAAAAGTTGGGGTTAAAAAAAATCAGAAAGATTTCACATGGGTGACTTTGGTGAGCCATGCAGAAAGGTTCGCGGGCCGCAGGTTGCCCATGACTGATATAAACAAAACCGTGATCATCCTGTAGCAACGGAGTGAAAAGGGTCCGGGTGGGGTTGAGACCGAAATCGAAATCAAATGATGTGAGTGTTGGGTATGATAATGATGATGATGATAGTTTTGATAGTGTTACGAAGATGATGATGATGATGATGATAGTTTTGATAGTGTTACGAAGATGATGATGATGATGATGATGATGATGATGATGATGATGATAGTGTTACGAAGATGATGATGATGATGATGATGATAGTGTTACGAAGATGATGATGATAGTTTTGATAGTGTTACGAAGATGATGATGATGATGATGATGATGATGATAGTGTTACGAAGAAGATGATGATGATGATAGTTTTGATAGTGTTACGAAGATGATGATGATGATGATAGTTTTGATAGTGTTACGAAGATGATGATGATGATGATGATGATAGTGTTACGAAGATGATGATGATGATGATGATGATGATGATGATGGTAGTGATTGTGATGATGGTAGTGATGATGATGATGATGATGATGATGGTGGTGGTAGTGATGATGCTACAACAAGAATTAATCCCACACAGCACTCTTGAAGATCGATATGGCCGTTGAAACAAGCACATACACGCAATGTAAACATTGATCTCTACCGATAATTTATTTACTATTGACTGTAGGTTATGGGGCATCAATTACACTACGTTGGTAGTTCCCTTGTGTTCATTTCATTTTATCACTTATATTGTTATTGTTGTTGTTGTTGTTGTTGTTATTGTTCTTCTTCTTCGGGTTCATCGTACAACAAGAGCAGCAGCAGAAACAACAACAACAGCAGCAACAGCAGCAGCAGAAACATCAACAACAACAACAACAGCAGCAGCAGAAAAAACAACAACAACAGCAACAGTAATAACAACAATTACAACGTAAACAGCAACAACAACAGCAACACACAGCAACAACAACAATTACAACAACAACAACAACAACAGCAACAACAGCCACAACAACACCAACAACAACAACAACAACAACAACAACAACACCACCACCACCACCACCACCACCACCACCACCACAACAACAACAACAACAACAACACCAACAACAGCCACAACACCACCACCACCACCACCACCACCACCACCACCACCACCAACAACAACACCACCACCACCACCACCACCACCACCACCACCTACTACTACTACTACTACAATGTGATATTGACAAAGAAAATAAAAGACATGAAGTAAAAGTTTCCTATGCGGGATATTACATTTAGTTTCCTTTTGACTTAAAGATTTTCTACCTTGATGATAATTCTACCTGTGTAATGACGGTGACCATGGTGATAATTCTATCTGTGTAATGACAGTAGCCTTGGTGATAATTCTATCTGTGTAATGACAGTAGCCTTGATGATAATTCTACCTGTGTAATGACAGTGACATGGTGATAATTCTACCTGTGTAATGACAGTGACATGGTGATAATTCTACCTGTGTAATGACGGTGACCATGGTGATAATTCTACCTGTGTAATGACGGTAGCCTTGGTGATAATTATACCTGTGTAATGACGGTAGCCTTGGTGATAATTCTATCTGTGTAATGACAGTAGCCTTGGTGATAATTCTACCTGTGTAATGACAGTGACATGGTGATAATTCTACCTGTGTAATGACAGTGACATGGTGATAATTCTACCTGTGTAATGACGGTGACCATGGTGATAATTCTACCTGTGTAATGACAGTAGCCTTGGTGATAATTCTACCTGTGTAATGACAGTGACATGGTGATAATTCTACCTGTGTAATGACGGTGACATGGTGATAATTCTACCTTTGTAATGACGGTAGCCTTGGTGATAATTCTACCTGTGTAATGACAGTGACATGGTGATAATTCTACCTGTGTAATGACGGTGACCATGGTGATAATTCTACCTGTGTAATGACGGTGACCATGGTGATAATTCTACCTGTGTAATGACGGTGACCATGGTGATAATTCTACCTGTGTAATGACGGTGACCATGGTGATAATTCTATCTGTGAAATGACGGTGACCATGGTGATAATTCTACCTGTGTAATGACGGTAACCATGGTGATAATTCTACCTGTGTAATGACAGTGACATGGTGATAATTCTACCTGTGTAATGACAGTGACATGGTGATAATTCTACCTGTGTAATGACGGTGACCATGGTGATAATTCTACCTGTGTAATGACAGTAGCCTTGGTGATAATTCTACCTGTGTAATGACGGTGACCATGGTGATAATTCTACCTGTGTAATGACAGTGACATGGTGATAATTCTACCTGTGTAATGACAGTGACATGGTGATAATTCTACCTGTGTAATGACGGTGACGATGGTGATAATTCTACCTGTGTAATGACAGTGACCATGGTGATAATTCTACCTGTGTAATGACGGTGACCATGGTGATAATTCTACCTGTGTAATGACGGTAGCCTTGGTGATAATTCTACCTGTGTAATGACGGTAGCCTTGGTGATAATTCTATCTGTGTAATGACAGTAGCCTTGGTGATAATTCTATCTGTGTAATGACAGTAGCCTTGGTGATAATTCTACCTGTGTAATGACGGTGACCATGGTGATAATTCTACCTGTGTAATGACAGTAGCCTTGGTGATAATTCTACCTGTGTAATGACGGTGACCATGGTGATAATTCTACCTGTGTAATGACGGTAGCCTTGGTGATAATTCTATCTGTGTAATGACAGTAGCCTTGGTGATAATTCTACCTGTGTAATGACGGTAGCCTTGGTGATAATTCTACCTGTGTAATGACGGTAGCCTTGGTGATAATTCTATCTGTGTAATGACAGTAGCCTTGGTGATAATTCTACCTGTGTAATGACGGTAGCCTTGGTGATAATTCTACCTGTGTAATGACGGTGACCATGGTGATAATTCTACCTGTGTAATGACAGTGACATGGTGATAATTCTACCTGTGTAATGACAGTGACATGGTAATAATTCTACCTGTGTAATGACGGTGACATGGTGATAATTCTACCTTTGTAATGACGGTAGCCTTGGTGATAATTCTACCTGTGTAATGACAGTGACATGGTGATAATTCTACCTGTGTAATGACGGTGACCATGGTGATAATTCTACCTGTGTAATGACGGTGACCATGGTGATAATTCTACCTGTGTAATGACGGTGACCATGGTGATAATTCTATCTGTGTAATGACGGTGACCATGGTGATAATTCTACCTGTGTAATGACGGTGACCATGGTGATAATTCTACCTTTGTAATGACGGTAGCCTTGGTGATAATTCTACCTGTGTAATGACAGTGACATGGTGATAATTCTACCTTTGTAATGACAGTGACCATGGTGATAATTCCACCTTTGTAATGACAGTCGTCTTGGTGATAATTCTACCTGTGTAATGACAGTGACCATGGTGATAATTCTACCTTTGTAATGACAGTGACCATGGTGATAATTCTACCTGTGTAATGACAGTGACCATGGTGATAATTCTACCTTTGTAATGACAGTGACCATGGTGATAATTCTACCTGTGTAATGACAGTGACCATGGTGATAATTCTACCTGTGTAATGACAGTGACCATGGTGATAATTCTACCTTTGTAATGACGGTGACCTTGGTGATAATTCTATCTGTGTAATGACAGTGACATGGTGATAATTCTACCTTTGTAATGACAGTGACATGGTGATAATTCTACCTTTGTAATGACAGTGACCATGGTGATAATTCTACCTTTGTAATGACGGTGACCTTGGTGATAATTCTACCTGTGTAATGACAGTGACCATGGTGATAATTCTACCTTTGTAATGACAGTGACCATGGTGATAATTCTACCTTTGTAATGGCAGTGACCTTGGTGATAATTTTACCTTTGTAATGACAGTGAACATGGTGATAATTCTACCTTTGTAATGACAGTGACCATGGTGATAATTCTACCTGTGTAATGACGGTGACCATGGTGATAATTCTACCTTTGTAATGACGGTGACCATGGTGATAATTCTACCTTTGTAATGACGGTGACCATGGTGATAATTCTACCTTTGTAATGACAGTGACATGGTGATAATTCTACCTTTGTAATGACAGTGACCATGGTGATAATTCTACCTTTGTAATGACAGTCGCCTTGGTGATAATTCTACCTTTGTAATGACGGTGACCATGGTGATAATTCTACCTTTGTAATGACAGTGACCATGGTGATAATTCTACCTTTGTAATGACGGTGACCATGGTGATAATTCTACCTGTGTAATGACAGTGACCATGGTAATAATTCTGCCTTTGTAATGACAGTCGCCTTGGTGATAATTCTACTTTTGTAATGACGGTGACCATGGTGATAATTCTACCTGTGTAATGACGGTGACCATGGTGATAATTCTACCTGTGTAATGACAGTGACCATGGTAATAATTCTACCTTTGTAATGACGGTGACCATGGTGATAATTCTACCTTTGTAATGACAGTGACATGGTGATAATTCTACCTTTGTAATGACAGTGACCATGGTGATAATTCTACCTTTGTAATGACAGTGACCATGGTGATAATTCTACCTTTGTAATGACAGTGACCATGGTGATAATTCTACCTTTGTAATGACAGTGACCATGGTGATAATTCTACCTTTGTAATGACGGTGACCTTAGTGATAATTAAACCTGTGTAATGACAGTGACATGGTGATAATTCTACCTTTGTAATGACGGTGACCATGGTGATAATTCTACCTCTGTAAGGGTGGTGACTATGATAATTCTACCTGTGTAATGACAGTGACATGGTGATAATTCTACCTTTGTAATGACGGTGACCATGGTGATAATTCTACCTCTGTAAGGGTGGTGACTATGATAATTCTACCTTTGTAATGACAGTGACCATGGTGATAATTCTACCTGTGTAATGACGGTGACCATGGTGATAATTCTACCAAGGAGGCAAAGTTGAGCCCGCCGGGATTTGAACTCAGGATGCAGAGGCATTTAATCATCCAACGCGATAAAGTATCTACTATTTCACACCCTTTAGTGGTAAGGGTAACACCCTTACCATTAAAGGGTGTTACCCTTACCATTAATCATAATTTCGTGTTCGACTCCCGGGCTGGATTGCGTGTTGTGTTTTTGAGCAAAACGATTCATTTCACGTTCCTCCAGTATACTCAGCTGAAAATGAGTACCAGCAATAGCTGGGGGTTTAACCCTGCGATGGACTGGCGTCCTGGCTATAGGCGTGCCTTGTATTCTCAGTCGCTTCACGCCGTGAAACCGGGAAAAGTACCGGCCTAACGAGACTTCTATCTTAAGACAGACTTTATACGGCAACAGAACACATTTATATCTGCTCCATCACATGGTATCATGATGTAACACTAGAACTCTAACTGGAACACTTAACCCATTAGCATTTAAACCGGCAATATCCGGCCAGAATTACCTCACAGAGAAAGCAACATGAATGGACCCTGACCCTCCCTTTCTAATTTCTCATTCTTTCTTCTGGTGAAGGACTAGCGCCCGAAACGAAAATACCCTTTTCCTGCCATTTCAAGCGTTAAAGTAATATATTCCTTCCATATACTGTACCGTTTTTGTTGTTATTTCTGTTTACCTTTTACACACACACACACACACATATGTATATATAAGCAGAAGGGATATTCAATTTGTTGGTAATTCAACCAATATAAATGTTTATAACTGATTCAGAGCACTCTACATTTTTCTGGAGTATAATATACAATGATATTAAATAAATGGAAACTATATTTATAAAACCATATTTATTCTATAATTATATATATTTCAAGGGTACCAACATTTTGGTACGCTTTCACCAGATAAAATACGAAGTGTGTTTTATAAATTTTGATATAACCAAGGATAACTTGAACCGTTAAGGTATATTCTCCTTGGTTATGTCACAATTTATAAAACACACTTCGTATTTTATCTGATGATAACGTACCAACATTTTGTTACCCTTGAAATATATATAATTGTTTCTACATTTGGCACAAGGCCAGAAATTATCCCAGTGTATTACTGGTACTTTATTTTATCGACCCCGTAAGGATGAAAGGCAAAGTTAACCTCGGCGGGATTTGAACTCAGATCATAAAAGGACGTAACTCTATGCTTCAAATCATGGTCCCAACTCTCTACCGATTCTGCCAATGTACGTATATATATATTGTCACGTCACTAGTGCCAAGCTGAATCAGCCATTGCCTTTACCTTGAACAACATCATATATAGTGTATATATATAATATATATAATGTATATATATGTATATATATATGTATATATATATATATGTATATATATATATATGTATATATATATATATATATATATGTATATATATATATATATGTATATATATATATATATATATATACATACATATATATATATATATATGTATATATATATATGTATACATACATATATATATATATATATATATATATATATATACATATATATATATATATAAACAATTAAGTTAAAGATGTACATCCATATATGTATACTGAAATACTAGTATGTATATGAATACACACACGTATACATATGTAGATGTACCAAGTTTTTTTCACTGGTCACTTTACTGTGAGTGGCCAGCTATTCCGTATGTAAACACACAGACAAACCGGTTTTTAGAGTCATACTGGTTTTTGAGGAAACACCTTTCCTCTATTCTCCAGAAAGCCAGACAAGGAATATTGAACTAGTTTCGTTGTTGTTACAACTCATCAGCAATATTTACCTATCTTCCGGCCTCTCTAGAGAATCGTAAAAGCACATAGCGCTATATGCTTTTTCTATGAAAATTAGTAGTGGGCAGACTAATTTGCATAGAGTGTGAGTAAGTACCGGTTCAACGGAGACGATAAAAACAAATAACGAAACGAAATTAAATTTCGTTTCGTTTGTAACTCACTTTTGTATGACTGACGCTTAAACAATTAAGTTAAAGATGTACATCCATATATGTATACTGAAATACTAGTATGTATATGAATACACACACGTATACATATGTAGATGTACCAAGTTTTTTTCACTGGTCACTTTACTGTGAGTGGCCAGCTATTCCGTATGTAAACACACAGACAAACCGGTTTTTAGAGTCATACTGGTTTTTGAGGAAACACCTTTCCTCTATTCTCCAGAAAGCCAGACAAGGAATATTGAACTAGTTTCGTTGTTGTTACAACTCATCAGCAATATTTACCTATCTTCCGGCCTCTCTAGAGAATCGTAAAAGCACATAGCGCTATATGCTTTTTCTATGAAAATTAGTAGTGGGCAGACTAATTTGCATAGAGTGTGAGTAAGTACCGGTTCAACGGAGACGATAAAAACAAATAACGAAACGAAATTAAATTTCGTTTCGTTTGTAACTCACTTTTGTATGACTGACGCTTAAACAATTAAGTTAAAGATGTACATCCATATATGTATACTGAAATACTAGTATGTATATGAATACACACACGTATACATATGTAGATGTACCAAGTTTTTTTCACTGGTCACTTTACTGTGAGTGGCCAGCTATTCCATATGTAAACACACAGACAAACCGGTTTTTAGAGTCATACTGGTTTTTGAGGAAACACCTTTCCTCTATTCTCCAGAAAGCCAGACAAGGAATATTGAACTAGTTTCGTTGTTGTTACAACTCATCAGCAATATTTACCTATCTTCCGGCCTCTCTAGAGAATCGTAAAAGCACATAGCGCTATATGCTTTTTCTATGAAAATTAGTAGTGGGCAGACTAATTTGCATAGAGTGTGAGTAAGTACCGGTTCAATATTCCTTGTCTGGCTTTCTGGAGAATAGAGGAAAGGTGTTTCCTCAAAAACCAGTATGACTCTAAAAACCGGTTTGTCTGTGTGTTTACATACGGAATAGCTGGCCACTCACAGTAAAGTGACCAGTGAAAAAAAACTTGGTACATCTACATATGTATACGTGTGTGTATTCATATACATACTAGTATTTCAGTATACATATATGGATGTACATCTTTAACTTAATTGTTTAAGCGTCAGTCATACAAAAGTGAGTTACAAACGAAACGAAATTTAATTTCGTTTCGTTATTTGTTTTTATCGTCTCCGTTGAACCGGTACTTACTCACACTCTATGCAAATTAGTCTGCCCACTACTAATTTTCATAGAAAAAGCATATAGCGCTATGTGCTTTTACGATTCTCTAGAGAGGCCGGAAGATAGGTAAATATTGCTGATGAGTTGTAACAACAACGAAACTAGTTCAATATTCCTTGTCTGGCTTTCTGGAGAATAGAGGAAAGGTGTTTCCTCAAAAACCAGTATGACTCTAAAAACCGGTTTGTCTGTGTGTTTACATATGGAATAGCTGGCCACTCACAGTAAAGTGACCAGTGAAAAAAACTTGGTACATCTACATATGTATACGTGTGTGTATTCATATACATACTAGTATTTCAGTATACATATATGGATGTACATCTTTAACTTAATTGTTTAAGCGTCAGTCATACAAAAGTGAGTTACAAACGAAACGAAATTTAATTTCGTTTCGTTATTTGTTTTTATCGTCTCCGTTGAACCGGTACTTACTCACACTCTATGCAAATTAGTCTGCCCACTACTAATTTTCATAGAAAAAGCATATAGCGCTATGTGCTTTTACGATTCTCTAGAGAGGCCGGAAGATAGGTAAATATTGCTGATGAGTTGTAACAACAACGAAACTAGTTCAATATTCCTTGTCTGGCTTTCTGGAGAATAGAGGAAAGGTGTTTCCTCAAAAACCAGTATGACTCTAAAAACCGGTTTGTCTGTGTGTTTACATACGGAATAGCTGGCCACTCACAGTAAAGTGACCAGTGAAAAAAACTTGGTACATCTACATATGTATACGTGTGTGTATTCATATACATACTAGTATTTCAGTATACATATATGGATGTACATCTTTAACTTAATTGTTTAAGCGTCAGTCATACAAAAGTGAGTTACAAACGAAACGAAATTTAATTTCGTTTCGTTATTTGTTTTTATCGTCTCCGTTGAACCGGTACTTACTCACACTCTATGCAAATTAGTCTGCCCACTACTAATTTTCATAGAAAAAGCATATAGCGCTATGTGCTTTTACGATTCTCTA
>OZ024755.1:30079272-30129272 GCA_964016885.1 Eledone cirrhosa
ATCGAAAGGTTGTGAGTTCAATTCTCGGACCGGGTGATGTGTTGTTTCACTTTATTTCACATTGCTCCAGTTTACTCAGCTGTAGAAATGAGATGATAGGACTGGGGTCCCTATCATTCCACTGCAAAGTGGTCGTGGAGGTGCTACGGCAAAAAAAAGGACCCAGCCCACACTGTAAAAGTGGACGTGTAGGCGCCACGGAAAAAAGCACCCAGCAGTCACTGTAAATGAGGTTGGTGTTAGGAAGGGCATCCAGCTGTAGAAATAATTTCCAGAATCAGTTCCCGTATGAGCAAGACAAGGTCAGCCGACCGGACACTGCCCACAACAGGACAACCCATCTAACCCATGCTAGCATGGAAGAACGGATGTAAAACGGTGCTGCTGAAGGACCAGTTGAATTTGTTATATTCTCACCAGGCGATACCAGCTATTTTCAACATTTATACAAGAGCAACTCTGTCTATCCAAAGAGTGGTCTTATCTGCAAGAAAGTGGCAATTATATCATTTCAAAGCTTTCCAATTTTCCTTTTATTGAAACAGACAGAATAAATGTTGATATCTAACTTGATGTCCCCTCCTCTTTGTGAGCTTAAAGACCGTGGAAGGGGGTTTTCATGACTATATAAGAGGGTATATTTATTAGTAAATGGTAAAATATATACAACAAATGAGTAAGTGAATTGCAGTCAGACTGCAACTACAAATAAAAAAATTGTTAGTTTGCTTTGTAACAATAGCATAACCAAGTTTTCGGATAAATCAACTTACTTTAACTTTGACCTCATTTCAATGGAATCCTTGAGCTTCATGGAGTCTAGCTAACTCTTTGACATGAGGCTGACTTTTCGTAAGATGTAGCCAGCGATCTCCACGTGTAATTACATTGTAGCGGTTGCACCAAACCTCCTCTCGACTAAGTATGAGCTTGGAAAAGGCAGAGCAAATCTCTTAGCCTCTGCATGTAGGTGTGGAAATCGACGCTGAATTTCCTCTTGCATCCAAAAAAGAGGTTCACCTATTTTGGGAAATCTAATTTTGATCATGTTATCTGCTTGAAAGTCAATGAATTCTTCCTTAAATTTAACGTCCAACTCGTCGACGGTAGCTATGAAGGGATCTGCTATCCACATTGGAATATCCATCGGCAAAAGGTCAACAAACTGTTCCCTCATGTCTTGTATGCACGGAAGTGAGCGGTATAAATTTGGAGTTGGTCATCGCTTACAATGTTTTGAACATTGGCGACACTAGGAAAATTATAGAATTCCCGTCAACAAAGATTCCTTTCGATAACATTCAATTTGGCCAGGAATGTTTTCACAGCATTCCTTGCATTAAGCAAGGTGATCTTCTTCCCCTGCAAAGCCATAATGACGCTATTGAATTGTCAAAGATGTTAGCGAGGTAGGCGCAGTCTTGCCTCATATCGAGGGTTTTCTTGTACAGTTCTGTATTGCGTCCTCGAAGAAATTCAATGATAGAGTCGAACAGTTCAAAGAAGTGAGTAAGGCACTTGCCCATGGAAAGCCACCTCACTTCAGTATGAAGGAGCAACTTGACGAATTCTTCGTCATTATCTTGGCACAGTTGCCGAACATTTTGTTCATTGAGGGAATGGTGTCTGATAAAACTGATGACATCAATGGCCACCTGCAAGGAGTTGCTCAGTGGCTCACTGAGTTTCTTCGCAGCCAAGTGTTGTTGATGAATGACACAATGAACAGAAAATACAGATAGATTTTCTCTCTTCAGAAGAGTGAAGAAACCCTTATGTTGGCCGACCATTGCTCTTGCGTCATCCGTAGCACAATGTGTATAGTATGTGGTCCTAGATGTATGTATTACCTCCCTGTGTGTTGTATGCAGTCCTAGATGTATGTATTACCTGCTTATGTATTGCATGTGGTCCCAGCTGTATGTATTACCTGCTTGTGTGTTGTATGTGGTCCTAGATGTGTGTATTACCTGGTGTTGGATGTAGCCCTAGATGTGTGTATTATCTGATTATGTGTTGTATGTGGTCCTAGATGTGTGTGCTACCTGATTATGAGTTGTATGTGGTCCTAGATGTGTGTATTACCTGCTTATGTGTTGTATGTAGTCCTAGATGTGTGTATTATCTGATTATGTGTTGTATGTGGTCCTAGATGTGTGTGCTACCTGATTATGAGTTGTATGTAGTCCTAGATGTGTGTATTATCTGCTTATGTGTTGTATGTGGTCCTAGATGTGTGGGCTACCCGCTTTTGTGTTTTTTCTTTTCTATTTTTGATTTGTAATATTATTTATACAATAGGGAATAAAATAGATCTACATAGTGTTAACTCGTTACAGTTGAGTCAATCATTTCAGACATGAAATACATTGTTATCGGTGAAGCAAAGACAAGATTCTAATTGGCTGCGCTCAAAGTGTCCTTGACCCAGTTGACTGTAGATTTTTTCTATTTTTAGGATCTCAATTGCCAGTTAATGTATAGACACGCCTGTACACCTGCTTACAGCTACGGTCAGACCATAGTTATGCTGTCTGCATGCACATTCAAATGCTTTCACAGTGGCTGTCTCAAAGACATACAAATATGGCTTATAAAACTTATCAAGTAAAGAGCCTTCCAATGTCCCCTTAGCGCCCCCCTGATGCCCCCTTGTTCCAAAACGCCCCACTGGAGTCCCAAAACACCCCCTGGAGGTGCATATGCCCCCCCGTTGAGAACCTTTGGTTTAAATAATGGTTTCTCATATAGGCACAAGGCCAGCAATTTTTGGGGGAGGGGAAAGTCGGTTAAATCGACCCCAGTGCGTGACTGGTACTTTATTTTATCGACCCCGTAAGAATGAAAGGCGAAGTTAACCTCGGCGGGATTTGAACACTATGCTGCAAAGCATGGCGTCCGACCCTCTACCTATACTGCCAATAGTTGAATGCCCTAAATAATGGTTTCTGATTTAGTCACAAGGCCAACAATTTTAGGAAGGGAAAAATCGGTTAAATCGACCCCAGTGCGTGACTGGTACTTTATTTTATCGACCCCGTAAGGATGAAAGGCAAAGTTAACCTCGGCGGGATTTGAATTCAGAACGGAAAGAGCCATAATTCTATGCCGCAAAGCATAGTGTCTGACGCTCTACTGATGCTGCCATAATCTCCAATTAAGGTTTACCGCCAACAACTTTACAGGAAGAGTAAAATCGAGTGTTTTACTGGTATTTTGATTTATCAACCTGGGCTGGATGAAAGGCAAAATTTACCTCAGTGGCAGAATGTCTTAACTAAATACAGCAAATCATTTGTCTGACGCTCAACCTATTCTGCCAATACTTGAATGTTCTAAATGACGGTTTCTCATTTAGGCACAAGGCCAACCATTTTAGGGAGGGGTAAATTGATTAAATCGACCCCAGTGGTACTTTATTTTATCGACACCGTAAGGATGAAAGGCAAAGTTCACCTCGGCGGGATTTGAACTCTATGCTGCAAAGCATGGCGTCCGACCCTCTACCTATACTGCCAATACTTGAATGCCCTAAATAATGGTTTCTGATTTAGTCACAAGGCCAACAATTTTAGGAAGGGAAAAATCGGCCCCAGTGCGTTACTGGTACTTTATTTTAACGACCCCGTAAGGATGAAAGGCAAAGCAAATTTGAACTCAGAACGTAAAGAACCGAAACTCTATGCTGTAAAGCTTAGTGTTTGATAATGCAGCACATGCAGCAAAAGAATGTAATGCCAGGCAATTTCATTTTTCCAGTTCTATAAACCTGACATTGTCAATTTCAGCGCTTCTCAAATACAAAATGGCGACCCTACATAAGAAATCGATAATAATGTTCGAATACTATATTATCGTATTATTCTAACTGAAATGAAAAGCTGCATTTCAAGTTTTACGACTGGAGGTGTCTAGAATTCCCCAGATTGTTTAACGATTTGCATGATTGTAACTCGGGATAGGATTGCTTGGATAGGATATTTTTTGAGTAACGAGACGAGGCAGTACTTTGGGAGTCACTCGTATTTCTAGTCAGGAATGGAGTTTTGAACGCGCGAAGAAATAAATTTTATACAAAACATATACATTTCTACAAGTAAGATTGTCAATCACAATGTACCCCCCTACCAAAAAGTAATGAGAAACAGTTTATGTTCCTATCGTAGTATCGTCCTCTTCGGAGAAGCTGGTTTGCCGAATCTTGCAGTGAAGTCATGTCGCACATCCTCCATGCTCTTGCCAGAATGCACACGATCATGTGTCCATGCACGTGCAAGCAGCCTCTCTTCCAAACTCTAGGAGCTCTGAAATAGAAAATTATATTATTATTATTATATATTATAATTAATTAGTTCTACTTTTAGCACAAGGCCAGCAATTATGCCAGTGCATTACTGGTACTTTATTTTATCGACCCCGTAAGGATGAAAGGTAAAGTTGACCTCGGCGGGATTTGAACTCAGATCATAAAGGGGCGTAACTCTATACTGGAAAGCATGGCGTCCGACCCTCTACCGATACTGCCAAGGTGTGACAAGTCTTTCGGACCACTCTGTAGGATGATTTGGCAGCATCTACTGTGCTTTTGCTAATGGTCTTAGATGTTCAAGTAATTGTGAGCATACACAGACCCTTTCACATTGTAATATTCAAGATGAAAGATCTTACCCTCTTGATATCTACCAGACACTTGTATAGAAGAATTAGAACTAATTTGTTAATCGTAGCCTTAATTAATTGTTTCTACTTTTGGCACAAGGCCAGCAATTACCCAGTGTATTACTGGTACTTTATTTTATCGGCCCCGTAAGGATGAAAGGCAAAGTCAACCTCGGCGGGATTTGAACTCAGATCGTAAAGGGACGTAACTATGCTGAAAAGCATGGCGTCCGACCCTCTACCGATACTGCCAATCCACCGCCCTCGTAGCCTTAATTAATGTTGCTAGACAAGCAGCTCAAAACAAAAGAGCTAAAACCCTTTTTATTTGCACCCACTTCGTCTACACATAAAATTATCAGATGCCAACAGCACCAAAACCCTTCCTTTCAAAGATATATAGTCATGGATTCATCACCTAGAACCAAACCACTCAAATACACAAAGAAAACAATGTATTTTAACAGACATCACTTCATAAGCACTTAATGCAATATTTATAGCCTCAAAAATTGATATATACATACATAAACCTCAATGAACATTTATCTAGATTTGACCAGCCGGCACAGCCATCCCTCCCCCAAATACTTATTTCTAACCAAGTAGACCTACATTCCCAACGCAAAAATAATACAAAAATATCCACAAACAGCTAATAATTCTTTATTTGTTTGATTCTCAAAGATTTTCTTTGGTAGATATGACAGGTGATTGATTATTTCTGTTGAAAGAATCGATTCTTTTGTACCAATAGCCATTTAAATTACCTTTCAGTGGTTCTGAGTTCATATCTCACCGATGTGAACTTTATTTTTAATGCTTTTGAAAAATAAATCCGCAGATTATTGGAATTTATAACTCTACATGTATCGGGCTTTCTCCTTCTCTTGGACAATATCGGTGTCGAAGAGAGGGAAGATATGTATATATATATATATATATATAATTAAATATATGAGAGAAATAAACATAGATATAAGTATACATATGTTCCAATTGCAAAGGACCAAGTTAGCTAGGTTGAAAAAAATACTAACTTTTAAGTCAGTATTTTTTTCAACCAAGCTAACTTGAAAAAAATACTAACTTAAAAGTTAGTATTTTTTTCAACCTAGCTAACTTGGTCCTTTGCAATTGGAACACATGTATACTTATATCTATGTTCATCTCTCTCATATATTTAATTATATTACACGGCTCGGAAAGATTCCCTTCTTTGAGCTATTTAATTGTAAAAGACTATTTTGAGTTTCTAACTCAATGTATGATATATATATATATATATATATATATATATATATATATATATATAATGAATAAACAGAGAAACAGTTCCTTATATTAAAAAAAATTCATCATTTTACGATCGTTTCTAGGATATATATGTTAGTGTTGGTATGCATATCCTATAGATCTATGTAAAATTTTTACAAACTATCAGAGGGAATATACATACCTACACATATATATGCTGTCTTCAGAAATAATCTACATATATATATATATATATATATATATATATATATATATATATATATATATATATATATATATATATATATATATAAAGAATGAATAATAACAGGTAGACATCATAAAAAGGTAATTTATTCTGTGTGCTTACAAATGTTTCCACGGTGGTTATACAGCCTAGTTATGCTATGTGCAAATTTATAACTATTTGCAAAACTCAATTATCAAATGCTGTGACCACTGTATCATCAGAGCAGAATGATTAAAATGTACAATGTAAATACCCTTAAGTGAGGTTATTGGGGAAGATAGAGTAGAAAAGGAAGAGAGAAAAGAAGGGGAGAGGAAGAGAGAGAGAAAGATATGCAGGGGTTGGAGAAATGGGAGAGAGTGGTTTGTAGATATCTTAATCGAAATGTTGTGGTAGGGGTTTTATTATACTGGTTACTCTCAAAGCGACCACTTTAAGCGATGCGTTGATAGTCAAGGTTGGAATTGTTTATTGCCCCAGAGGGCAGGTTCATAGATATGGAGAGGGAGGGAGGGAGGTAGGCCTAGGGCGAGAGAGAGAGAGAGAGAGTGGAATGGATATAGAGGGAGAGATAGAGAGGGGACAGACGAAAGCTATGGGGTGGTTGAACATTGGGTTCATAGTAGTAATCTACGAATTGCACTAAGTTCCCATTTATAGTGATAAGCAGGGTATTGTCTTGTAGTGTGGGGGAAGAGAAAGTGGTTAGCCAGAAAGCAATGTTATAGTTACGGGTTCGAATGTTAAGTTATTTTATAGTGAGAGAATTTAGCTTTCAGTTTGTGGTTGCAGTATAATGATCGTTCGATTCTAAACTCCGGAATACAGAAGGATCAGAAACTAAGTTTCTTCAACTATTCTTCCATAACTCGTTGAGTAACCTCTTACCGTACGTCAATTCTATCCAGTGTAGTAATTAACCATTACTGCATCTAGGATAATCCTATATATATATATATGTAGAAGTTATATTTAATTTGTTGGGATACAACAAGCAAATATTTTTATAACTGATATAAAGCACTCAACAAATTTTTTCTCTTTCTCTCTTTCTCTTTCTTTTCTTTTGTTTTTCTTTCGTTCTTTCTTTTTCCTTTTCTTTTTTTTCCCTATTCCAACGGCTTAATTTAAATGTATGGGATTTAAACCTTTCCGACACTAATTTGCATAATAGACCAATAATAAAATTAGTAACCCCACTATCCGGGAGCTTCCAACCGACATGGTTGCATTCTTTAAGGGGATGTCAATATTTGTTTATAAAACTGATCTATATTATATTTTATCTGATGAAAGCGCACCATAATTTGCTTTGGTGTCCTTGAAATATGTATAATGAAATAAATATGGTTTTATAAATATAGTTTCCATTTGTTAATATATATATATATATATATATATATTCCCTGGATTACACAAAATCTGTGGATACAATTTCTGTCTTGACTTTTTTTGAATTGGGATTGAATTATTTTCCCATATCTTACGTTAAATATTTTCCATCTTGACGTAATAGTCACTTATATGTATGTAATAGTCACTTATATGTATGTAATAGTCACTTATAAGTATGTAATAGTCACCTATATGTATGTAATAGTCACTTATATGTATGTAATAGTCACTTATATGTATGAATTACTGTTGGCTTCTTGCTCACATTAATTTCATTGGCAGTATCGGTAGAGAGTCGGACGCCATGCTTTCCAGCATAGTTACGTCCCTTTACGGTCTGAGTTCAAATCCCGCCGAGGTTTACTTTGCCTTTCATCCTTACGGGGTCGATAAAATAAAGTACCAGTAATACACTGGGTAATTGCTGGCCTTGTGCCTAAAGTAGAAACAATTAATTTCTCTATTTTCATTTATATATATATAATATATATATAATATATATATATATATATATATATGCAACTACTGGTTTTCCAAGAAACATCTTGAAAACTTCCTCCCCAAGGTAAAACCTTGGAGAGGAACTTTTCAAGTGCATAGTCAGTCATGACGTAACTACTCAACAACAGTTGATCAGTAACTTAGCACCACGTAAATAATGTCTGTATTTATGACATACCAGAATTAAACCAATGAGTGGTGAGAGATTATTAACGTCAAATTGTATTGTAAAACACTTCAGCATGTTTTCGCTTGCAAAATATACCCATTGGCAATCCCCCACCCAATGAACAGTAAAAATCAATAACTCTATTGTTAACATTTACTAATAAGTGGAATGGATATTATTAATTTACTTATCTACTATATTCATTTATTTATCTATTCAACTATCCGTTTTCCCCATAGAGATAAAAAGCTTGTATGTTAAAATTATTTTTTTGTTAAGAAATATATTATCAATTTCCTTTGCATTTTCTTTTTTATTTAGTGGGTGGGCTATGTGATTGATTATTATTCACTTATGGTGCAAGCAGGCATTGCTGAGCGCTTCTGAGCATTGCTGATCACTACTGAAAAAAAAAATCGTTTGTGGCAAGAGGAAAATGTGACTCACTGGCAATTGTCGTTTGAAACAAATTTCATAACATACACACCGACTAAAACTGTTCTTGTATGACAACCAGATAGAGTCATAGCGGCACCACCGTATTGACATACAGAGTTTCTTGGGTATTTCAAGAGTCCATCCCTCTCCAGGCCTGAGTAGAGCAGATTTCTTCCAGAAAGAGAGATAGAATCGACCCCCAGTACCAGACTTGTTCTTTTTTTTTATTGACCTCGAAAGGATGAAAAGCAAAGTTGACCTCGATGGGATTTGAACTCAGAAAGCAGAGAGCTGAAACGAATACCATAAAGCATTCTATACAACGTTCTAACGACTCTGCCAATTCGCCGCCTTTTGATAACCAGTAGAGCTGGACAAATTGCTTTGTCGTATAGGAGAGTCAAGTATGAAATGTGTAGAAATTTGTTTTTTCTTCTGCAAATTTCATACGTGACGACCCAATATTTAGTTTCAGCCATTTACGACTTTGAGTTTCTTATTCACGCTTAGCTCAATAAAATATAAACCTGTCCAATACTGAGACAAATTAATTACTGTATCGCTAGAGCTCCAAAATCTGCATTTTTGGTCCGGGTTTGTATCGGATTATTAAGTGCAGTGAATTGGTGTCAAGGCAAAATGTTTGGTGGTATTTAGTTACTTGCTCTTTATATTTTGGGCTCATACCCACCGACGTAGACTTTATGTTTCATCATTTCGAGCACGATAAAATAACCCTTATTCAAGTACTGGAGTGGATATAATTGCTGGCTCGATTCTCCCGTATTGTATTCATGTAAGAAATGAGCCTAGTATGAATACTGATGGAACATATTTGTTAATATGTTTGCTTGATCAAGGCAGAATTGGGGTTCAATAATCTGATACAGATATTTTGTTGTGTTCTTGAGCAAGACACTTCATTTGACGTTGCTCCAGTATGGCGGTCCTTGCCATTCTGAGTTCAAATCCCGCCGAGGATAACTTTGCCTTTCATCCTTACAGGGTCGATAAAATAAAGTACCAGTAATGCACTGGGTATTTGCTGGCCTTGTGCCAAACGTAGAAACAATTATTATTGGGCGGTGGATTGCCAGTATCGGTAGAGGGTCGGACGCCATGCTTTGCAACAGAGTTATGATCCTTTACCTTCTGAGTTCAAATCCAGCTTAGGTTAGCTTTGCCTTTCATCCTTACGGGGTCGATAAAATAAAGTACCAGTAATGCACTGGGGTTGATTTAATCAACGTTCCCCTACCTCCAAATTGCTGGCCTTGTGCCTATACTAGAAATCATTATTACTAGGTGGTGGATTGGCATTATCGGTAGAGCGTCGGACACTATGCTTCGTGGCATAGAGTTACGATCCTTTACGTTCTGAGTTGAAATCCCGCCGAGGTTAGCTTTGCCTTTCATCCTTACGGTGTCGATAAATAAAGTACCAGTAATACACTAGGGGCAATTTAATCGACTTTCTCCTCTCCTTCAAATTGCTGGCCTTGTGCCTAAAGTAGAAACAATTATTATTAGGAAGAATATTGAGAGGAAGGGCTCTCCTATCTCAGAGAGATATTGGCACTTAATACATCGTCTGGCGATAAATATAATTTTAGAAATATCAACGGGAAGTGTAATACGAGAGATAACCTAGAATAAAATATATTATCCTTGTTATTTTAAATTCCCGGTCAGCCCTAATCGATTAGACTTATGACCAAGAATGTTCCAGTCGTGACTATCCTCATTTTCCAATATGCAGTGGACCTAGGCTCAAATAATCCAAAGTGACTTTTTCTAAAACGAATCAGTGTTATTTGAGGGAATTCATTTGCTGTTTCTAGCAGATTGGGAGAATACGTAGAGGCTCTCCTGTTTTTGCGGTAAGATAGTATTATTTGGTGATGGTGGCTGCAGGAGAGATCTAGAAAGGTAGTTGTAATCTTTAAGAACCTCTACGAAGAATTTTTCTCTGGTGAGACCATTGAATTTCAGGAGTTGATTCCTTATAGACATTTCATGATATGTATGAATCATGTCATTTTATGTGAGATAAAATAAATAATCTTAAGATTGTATACTCTTTACAGAACAACGTGAACATTTTTAACCCGAATCCCAATATTGATTTTCAATTCTAATACCATATCAAAATACGAAATGAACAAAAGAAGTAACAACTGCCGTTTCTGCCAGAGACATTAGAGAAGAAGTAAGAATTCTTTTATTTTGTATTCTATTTTGGGGGGTTCAGATTGTAGGAAGGCTTTATTCTCACGACCTTTGCAGATAAACCAAGAACAGTTAGATCGGCGCATTTAACGTTCCAGCTGAAAGAAAGACTTGCTGAGAGAAGGGTATCAGATAATGCAGGGCAGGGCATTTAATGGACATCAGATAGATGAAGAGAGGAGGAAAACTCAGCAAGTGGTGAGTGCTGAATGTAAAGGGCACCATTATTGTAGTTCTCTGGCGGTGGTTGGGCAGTATTGGTAGAGCGTCAGACACCATGCTTTGCAGAATAGGGTTATGGCCCTTTGCGTTCTGAGTTAAAATCCGCCTTTCATCCTTACGAGGTCGAAAAAATAAAGTACCAGTAATGTACTGGGATAATTGCTGGTCTTGTGCCAAAAGTAGAAACAATTACTGTAGTACTCTGAGACTAGTTGTAATCTTTAAATATTTTTCAGATCAAATAATCTCCCTCGTATGACAGGCATTGCTGTGCAGCTAAGAAGTTCGCGTAGTAGTCACGAGGTTTAGATTCCAATATCACATAACACCTAACGTGTTGGAAAAGAACACATTGGAATAATATGATCCCAAGCGAAATGAGCCTAGTATGAATACTGATGGAACATATTTGTTAATATGTTTGCTTGATCAAGGCAGGATTGGGTTTCAATAATCTGATACAGATATTTTGTTCTGTTCTTGAGCAAGACACTTCATTTCACGTTGCTCCAGTATACTCAGCTGCAAATGAGTACCAGCAATAGCATCCTGCGATGGACTGGCGTCCTGTCCGGGCGGGGGAGTCTTGTACTCTCAGTCGCTTTAGGCCATGAAACCGGGATAAGACCAGCCAAATGAGCCTTCTGACTTAAGACAGACTTTAGACTTTTAGATAAAGTTAAACAGGGTTTACATCTACTACTCAAGAACAGATGCAATTTACACGACAAGAAACTAAGTATTTACAATTCTTTTCTCCCACTCATTGCAGAGTAAAAGACAGAGAAATTGGCGTTTGCACTCTTGAGAAGCCAACACGCATAGAATTTATATTTTATCATCATCTTCAACCTACCTACATCCTTCATGTCCTCAGGCAGAGCATATGAACGTCACAAATATTTATTTATTTTATTTTATAAATTGAATATCGAGAATCAATGAAATAACTGTTTATACTTTAGGCACAAGGCCAGCAATTACCCAGTACATTACTGGTACTTTATTTTATCGACCCCGTAAGGATGAAAGGCAAAGTCAACCTCGGCGGGATTTGAACTCAGATCGTAAAGGGACGTAACTATGCTGGAAAGCATGGCGTCCGACCCTTTACCGATACTGCCAATCCACCGAGAATCAATGAAATAACAGTGAACAGAACTCACGATGAAAATATATTTGTTCTGCAATAAACGATTTTGTTCATTGAAGTTTGATTTGTAGATGAAACAAAAAAACGTTGTTTACTTTTGAACTTCATAGTAAATGATGCGAGTGATAAGATCAACCATTTTTTTGTTATTCCTTGTTACTTGAATAAAAGATAACATTCAATAGAATATTGTTTTATCACGAACACAAATATAAACCCCTCTTTCTGTGTCCGTCTCTCTCTATCTCTATCTCTTGATCCGTAACTTCTGGTAGAATTATGGCGCTGTAGTGACTTACGCTGTTTTGGGGGCATTTTGTTTAAACCTGGTGGAGCCCATCTCTTCTAGAGATCTGAAATTAATAGAAGTACGCCATAGGGGTGTGTACTTATTTTACGCCCCCCTACTAGACGTCTAAAGTCTGTCTTGAGCTCTGAGGATCATCAGGCCAGTGCTCTCATAGCAGCAAGCGACTGAGAGTATATGACTCTCACCGTGGAATGACGTCAGTCCAGCGCGGGTTAAACCCCCAACTATAGCTGGTATTCATTTTCAGCTGAGTATACTGGAACAACGTGAAATGAAATGTTTTGCTCAAGAACACAACATACAACCCAGTCCAGGATTCGAACCCTTGACATTATGATCGTAAGTCAAACACCCTTACCACTAAACTACGCGCCTCTACTGAGTGCGATAAAGCCGATCCCGGCACTTAAACCATCGACCTATTTAATTACACACTTGACGAAGAGCATTATAGGGAGAGCACTATACTGCAAGCATTCCAGCCAGATATTCAGTCGGAGAATAATTCCCTCCCTCCTCCCTTTCTCAGTAGACTAAGAAGCTTTTTATAATGTAATGGTTGCTTCCTTCTCTCTTCTAACTAAGCATTAACAAATACCACAAGGCATTAGGTTTGTCTATCTTCCGATTATCATTCAACTGTCTTTGTTTAGAAATCAATAAAGCAAGTATTATATAAAAGTATTTCAGAATACAAGTTTGCACAGGTTTATTCCTGTCAATATACATTCGTTATGTTCGTTCAAAAACATTTATTGTCACTTGGAAACAAACAATTCAATGTCACAACCTTAATTTCCCCCTTACTGAGAGTTTTCTTAATATTGATTTCCAACTGGTACAATGCAACACCTTTTTGGTGGAGTGCTATAATAAATATAAAAAAATTCGGGTGGATATTATTGGTATTTTTTATCGTTTCCGAATGAAAGGGAAAGGGAAATTCATAGTATATGAATTTAGAATGCATTAGGATACGAATTAGATTCTTCGATGCATTTAGTTCGGCAATCTAAAGTTTCTGCTATTTCAAACCACTCGACGGATCTTTTCAGTAAATTTACAAATGCAATTGGTTATTGCTTCCTCGAATGAAGTCGCGGAGTTTCAAATCTAATTCTCGCCGTTATTAATTATCAAGATTACTCTAGTACTCAGGAGTATTTTTCATAGTAACTGTTGTTTCGTAACATTTTAAATGCCAGATCTTTATAGTAGTCTTCATGAAGATTACGCTGTTACCTTTATCAGTTTCTTTAATGAGTATTTCTGTGTTTTCTTGTAAATAAATTAGGTTCTTCTATTCATTTTTTGGGAAATTTGATTTGTTATTTCTAGTTACAATTTTTTTCAAGGGAAACATTCATATTGTTTTCGCAGTGAGACTCTAGTACTCCTTCTTTTATTTAAGCAGACATCACTTTTATTTCAAACTAATCATTCGTGTGAAAAGTATTGCATATCGTTGAACAATATATATTGTAGTCAGCGTATGTAGACTATAATAATAGACAAAGAAACATATGTTAAAGCCAATAACTTCCTCTACTATCTCCTTTCGCAAAAGTCTATATCTTTCTTGTTTATATCAAATTCTGCCGAGGTTAACTTTGCCTTTTCATCCTTATGGGGTCGATAAAATAAAGTACCAGTAATGTACTGGTGAATTGCTGGCCTTGTGCTAAATTAGAAACAATTATATTATATTATATATATATATATATATATATATATATATATATATATATATATAGAGAGAGAGAGAGAGAGAGATAAATATACACGGGTGTGTATGATTGTGTATAGAAGATTATATTAATAAGAGGAATTCCAACTTTGTCTGATTTACTCGTTTTATTTACAATCTTTTAAAATATATATAATGGTATTATAATGAAATAGTATGATAGAATATTAAATTCTAAGTGTTAATTGAACAAGTACTTTCATGCTTTCGCAATCTTCAGGTTCATAATATGTGGTGACAGTCAAGTTTGCAATTTTCAACTGTCTATATATATATATATATATATATATATATATATATATACTAGTCATTGTTATTGACGAGAGAAGAATTCAGCTAGCCCGTGTTTTCGATAGAATTCTTTAATGTCGTGTTTCATTACTTAATATTTGGGAGTTTGTCAATGAGGTTTTTGAAAAGTCAATTTCATTCGGTTGTTCATGTGTGGAGGCCATTGTCTTTAATTGAATTTCTGTCTTTGTACCGAAAAAATATTATTTTGATCGTAGCTGTTGTTTGTTGTTTGTCTGTTTTGTGTGGATATATAGGTTGATATTTTTGTGGAAATTATTGTCGTGTTGAGTACCTGTTATAGATGTTCTTGTGTAGGGCGTTCTCTTGAAACGACTTGTTTATATTTATATTTGTATTTTTATTTACTTCTCTTCATTCTTTTATTCTTGTTTTTATCCATACCCTAAAAATAAACTTGAATTTTGAACACAATTGAGCGCCTCTCACACCACAAGACAAAAGAAAAAATGTATATCCACTTTTAGCTTTGCTTACAAACTCTGAAAAAATAACTTGAACTCTCGAAACAAAGAAACCCCACCTAAACAAACACACACACACGCACACACACACAAACGCACTATACAACAACACAATACCATCACTGTCTTTATTCTGAATAGGAAAGGAATTTTCTATTTAAATCAAAGGAATATTCTAGTGAATAGATTGACTTGCGACCTAAGGAATCCATACATCCACCATCACCTTCCCAACATCATATATAAGAAGATATTTTGAGAGAAAATGCGCATACGTCATAACCTCCCACAGAAGATGAGAACAAACCTTTTTGATAAGATTAAAATGCCAACAGAAAGCGGTAATATTCGATAAAACTTAAATCCATTTAATGTAACAATTATAATATTATTTATTCGGTCGGTGGATTGGCATTATCGGTAGAGGGTTGGACGCCATGCTTTGAAACATAGAGTTACGGTCCTTTATGATCTGAGTTCAAATCCCGCCGAGGCTAACTTTGCCTTTCATCCTTACGGGGTCGATAAAATAAAGTACCAGTCACACACTGGGCTCGATTTAATCGACTTTCCCCGTGCCCAAAATTGCTGGCTTTGTGCCTATGCAAGAAACGATTATTTATTCTGTCTGTCTAATGAAAAAAAAAAATTAAATATACCTCTGTGCTTATTCATTTTTAGGTTATACACACAAACACATATATATATATATATATTCTACACCATGCGGAAAGGACACTATCATAACCATTTTTAAGATTCCCGAAGACATGTGAAAAGTAATTAAGTATTGCATATGATTGAAAAGTATACATTGTGGTCAGCATACGTAGACAATTATAATAGACAGAGAAACATATGTTAAAGCCAATAATTTCCCCTATATTCTCCTCTCGCCGAAGTCTATATGTTTCTTTTTCATATTGTATTATATTATATTATTTTATATTATATTATATATATATAATATATAAGATGGAAATGTGTTGATTCAAATCTATGGTCTGAGGAACATATCGATAGTGCAGTCAGGTCTATCATATAGATTAAGAACTTGAGCCGTTCATTTGCGAAACATATGTCATGTTTGATATGGAATAAAAAATATCTTAAACCGAAACTTTGTTATCTTATACAAATATAACCCACACTGTATATATATATATATATATATATATATATATATATATATATATATATATATATATATATATATATCCAGATATATCTTTATTATCTTTATCGTATTTTGGCTGTTTAGCTCCTTCTCAATATATATATATATATATATATATATATATATATATATATATATATATAGAAGTGGTTACACAAGAGTTAGTTCACCATACCGGTATGGTGAACTAACTGTTGTGTAACCACTTCTACCTAACTCGTCCCATGGACTGAGTGTTCTACCACTACGGATATTACCTTCCAGTGTTCTACCACTATATATATATATATATATATGTGTGTGTGTGTGTGTGTGTGTGTGTGTGTGTGTGTGTGTGTGTGTGTGTCTGTGTGTGTGTGTAAAAAGTTATTGGTCGAAAGTTTATCCTCAATTATGTTGAATTCCCAGAGAATCATTCAAAATAAATCTGGATAATTTATGAGAGATATATATCAAATTTCTTCCTGGTTCAGTGTACTAGTTGACTTTCCTTTGACATAATGAGTGATATACGGTAAAGGCAATAAATAAATAAATGAATAAAATAAAATAAAATAAAATAAAATAAAATAAATTAAAACAAAATATAAACAAAAACGCAACAAAAGCAAACGAACACATAAAACCAGAGTGAGATTTTGTTAAGTCTCTCGAAACGGTTTGTTTGATGTTACAACCCTCCACGATCTCTATCTTTCTTTTTCTTCTTTTTCTCTCCTCATCGTTTTCACAACGAAGAAAATGTTTGGTTGAGATCTAAATCTTAAGATGATTGTCAGTGATCACGGATATAAGGAAGCAAGATGGTGTAATTTAGAAATACATAACCAAAGCAAATTATCAGAGGTGATAATGATTTTTAAAAACGAAATGCAAAACTCATAATATATAAAATTGACAATAAGTATAACATGTTATTTTTTTAACATTTGTTCACAGGATTTTTTAGTCTTCGGAAGAAATTATTATCACTTCCTACACACAAAGAAACGAATAAACAGGTTTTCCAGCTATTGATGATGAATCTACAATTTCACACACACACACACACACACACACACACACACACACACACACACACACACACACACACACACACACACACACACACACATATATATATATATATAGAGAGAGAGGAAAAGAGTCAGGAGACCGACGGCTGAGCTACGGCCGTTTCGACAGCTAAATCTAGCTGTGGAAACGGTCGGAGCTCAGCCGTCGGGGTCCTGACTCTTTTCCTATTACCCCCCTCTACTACCCTAAGTATCGAGTACTACTCTCGTGCATTATGGTCCACCTGGTTCCTTACCACACTTCCTTCGTTATATATATATATATATATATTTAAAGAAAGAAGAGGAACATGGTAGGCTGTACAATAAGGGTTTTATTTAAAGTACTCAAGTACTTAAAGTACTAAAGTACTCAAGTACTTTAAATAAAACCCTTGTTGTACAGCCTACCATGTTACTCTTCTTTCTTTCACTATTATTAATCCAAGTATAACCTGCATAGGAATTACCGCGAACTCGCTACATAGCTATGAAAACATCTTGTTGAGTCAAACAAAGCCGTACGTTAAAACTATCCACGACGCGGAGTACTCTAACTGGATTAACTATAACAATAAATTGTTATCCCATATATATATATCGACAGTCGATCGACTTTCGTCAAATCGGACCGAGGAAACAATGTTTCCATTGGTCTTTCCAATTGCTAATACTATCTATCGGTCGCAACTCCAGGTAGAGGGAGCAACGTGAAATAAAGTGTCTTGCTCAAGGACATAACGCATCGCCCGGTTCGGGAATCGAACTCACAACCTCACGATTGTGAATCCAGTTCTCTATCCACTCAGCCACGCGCCTCCACACACACACACACACACACACACACACACACACACACACACACACACATATATATATATATATATATAAATTATTAAAAAAATAATGAATAAACAAAGAAACAGTTCCTTATATTAAACAAAAAAAGTTCATTATTTTACGATCGTTTCTAGGACATATATGTGTTAGAATTGGTATGCATATTCAAAAGATCTATGTACAAAATTATACAAACTATCAAAGAGAATATACATACCTTCACATATATATGCTGTCTTCATATATATATATATATATATATATATATATATATATATATATATATATATATATTGGAAAATGTGTGTAATCCTTGGTACAGTTAGGTATATTAAGACAGGGGGGAAGAAAAAAATGGCTTCACACCAACGACTCAATTTATAAAAAATCTTTTAAAAAAAAAATTTTTCTAATCCGGAAAAAAATTCTTTTTGGATTTTGTGAAGAAAATAAATTTGTTGAAAGCACAAGTGAAGCCATTTTTTTTCTTCCCACCTGTCTTAATATATATATATATATATATATAAATGGAAAAGAATGAAACGAAATTTCATTTCTCACTCTTAGTACGGCTGATACTTAAATGTAAGTATGTATGTATACGTACATACATATATGTATACAGACGTACAGTAGTATGTATATATACATACATGCACACATATATATATATATGTACGTATCGGTTTACCGAACATTTATTATAATGTTCGGTTTGTAAGGTGAAAACAATTGCTCTCGGTATGGTGAACTAACTGTTGTGTAACCACTGCTATATATATATATATATATATATATATATATAAGAGAGTATTGAAGTTTGCTTGAAGCATTGTGGAATAATAAGGTACATTTCTTTAAGTCATTTGGAAGCCTCGACAATGCAGATGGGTAAATCTCCGGGTAACAAGATCCGGTGGTGGAGAGAGAGATGTAAGTGGGTGTACGTTGAGATGCGTGGCGTGTATAAGACGGTATCGTGTAGAGGAATGAAGGAAAGAGCGTAAAGGATAAAAATAAAAATAACAACACGAGAAAGAGTTACCTTGGGAGAGATTTAATTGTCCCTATATATTTCGGATTCACATCCATCAACTGGGGGAGGGAGGGCCTCGACATCCACCTGGCTCACTCGGGCCCCTCCCTGCGAAGATGCCTCTCCAGGAAACCCGGGAAATCAACTGACGCGTGCTCCCTCAGAGACTGCCCGATACGCCATGCGAACTGTTGCCTACGCACATACGTCGTGTATAAGATAGAATGTAACAAGTGCAACCAATACTATATAGGTAGCACAATCCGGCCGTTGCACATCCGGATCAAGGAACACACTAACACCAGGGCCTCGTCTTTCCGGAAACACATAGCCAAATGCGGAAAGAAAGACGGAAGGCCTATTGTCACAATTCTAGCGACAGAAAGAAACGTCGGCACGTTACGTATCACGGAAGCACTTTGGATCAAACGCCTAGGGCCACAATTAAACAACCGATCCGAGAGAAGCGAAATGAGGTGGTTGGTTTAAGTTAACAAACGATGCAGAAACACACGCATACACACACACACAAGCGAGACAGCAACACACGCACACACACACACATTAGCATTCCACCATACGAACATACTACACTGCCAATACAGAGGAACAAGGCAACAACACACGCACACACACACACACTCAAGCGAGACAACAACACACACACAGTAACATTCACCAAACAGGCAGAAAATGGACTGACAGCTAGCGCCACCCCACTCCCACAATTGAAATAACTACTTCGGCCGCTGACCTCTGCCTGACCGACCCCATTTCAAGCGCACGCGCGCTCTGCTGAATACCTCAGATATTCAAAACAACGAACAGCGGAGGACACGTTTCGCACCTTTCCGACAGACAACCCCCTCCCCCCCGTCTTTGAATAATTTAAATCAGCCATTATTACAACTGCTGACTATTAAATGGATTACTGACATATTGATAAAAGTCATTTCTTGATATTGCCGGCAAAGAGAAAAGCAAAACGTATTGGCAGAGCTCCAACACAAACATTTCTAAACAGACTGGTATAACGTGTATACCAACATACACAGACGAATACGAACATAGGGTCATTAATAAAACCACACTCACATCGACATATGTACATTGCTACAAACACACTGAGTGTCACAATTCCATCTCCTCACATATTCGGTTGTAGCTGATTATTCAGCTAGTACTTTCAGTAGCAAGGAAGTGAACGAATATATACGTTCCTTGCATTAAATCCATTTCCAGTCATTTTTACTGTCAACATCTGAAATGGAATGGAGCTGAGTTGGTTTTTTTCTACGATATGTATTCCAGCCTCCTCTTGTAATTAACGCGAAAATGACTGCGATTTCTGCAAACGCGCATAGCCATAATGAAATCTTCAGCGTGATTCTGCTTGACACAGTGTTTGAAAAGTCTGAACCTTTGAATTACTGGTACAAACGATCCAATAGGCTTCCAAACAGTTTCCGTCTACTCAGTTTCACTCTTAATGCTTGGGTTGACCCGAAGCTTTGGTCAATGATTCTGGATTTAAGATATCACACAAGGACATTGAACCACGATCTTATGATTGCATAGCATGCAACTTTCACAAAAGCCCCCCCCCCCTCCTCTCTCTATCTCTCTCTCTCTCTCACACACACACACACACACACACACACACACACACACACAAACAAACAAACAAATGCATATATTAACCAGACCAGTCAACTCTCCCCGTCCGACGAGGAGATCTCCCAATCTACCCACTTTAGGGTGGGTGAGAGATGTCTTCTCTTGTGAAAATGGGTATAGCTTTCATTATGTAAAATCTCCTTACTTTGCCTCATTTCTCCCCGTTTTGGGGCACTTTTTTTCATGGTACTGACCGTTTGGGCTTTTAGAAGTTGGCAGGTCTGTTTTAACTATCCAATCGTTTTGTAAATCTAGTTCTAGATTATACATGGGTCTCATAAATCGGAGCGATGTTTTTTTATAGTACTAAAGGGTAAATACGTTATCAACGTTGGAACGATACACTTAAGTGCGACGGTCTAAAATTAGAAGTCTATTACCAGCAGTACATCAAACTAGAGGTTATTCCAGAGGGGGAACATTGCAAGGGTTGAGGTCAAGAAACTCCACTCCTGGTTATGCTTCATCGTTTTTAAGGGATTTTTAAACAACTTTACATTACTGTTAACTTGGCTATTTTCTACAATGTGTTTTTTTTTTCCCTAATTTTATTTGTGCTTTACTTTTAATTTGTCGCTTTTTTTACGTTATCGCTCATGTCAATAAAACGCTTTACAATACATCGCTCTAAAACTATACTGCTAAAAAGGTGGTGGTGGTGGTGGTGGTTTTGGTTGGGGTCGTTTAAAAAAATCGCTCAAATGTTAATCGCTGAAATAAAAAGCGCTCTAGGAAATGGCAAGGATTATACAAAACGTGGGTAAAATTTAGTTGCTATTTATAGCAGGTCCAACTAAAGTAAAAAACATTACACCCACGTCGACTTTTCGTTTAAAGAAAGGGTAGTCAATGTAAATGTATGGTTACTCATACGTTTTTTAGATATATTATGCCTAATATTATTACTATTCTCGGGTAAGCTTTCATTGGACGCCAGAGATTGCAGTCAAGTAATACTGTATAACAAAAGCAAATTTGTGATAAAGGAAATAACAAAGAAGTTCCTCTAGGCTTTGAGTATAAACGGATAGCTAGAAAGGTTTCAAGTAAGAAGTTCGTTGCAAGATAAAGAAAAAGAAAAAAATAGAAAAAAATACAAAAACATTTAGAAATAAAAGTTTATTTTAGTGAATATCAAAAAAAGAAGGAAAATATGCTGTGTAATGTTAAATGGTAAAGGGTGCCATATTCAATGTAAATTTGTGATGACGCAGAGAGAAATAAATCTTTGTGTTCGGCATAATCTACTGTGACGCTGTATGTATGGAGAAAACGAAGTAAATGAGAAACGAGTTAAATTTAATATTTAAGAAATATGGCAATGAAAGGGTTAAGTAATCATATTGAGGGCCTCCCCACAGCTCCGGCGAAGATCACGACGGCGGCGAGGAAGATGACGACTATACACTAGAAATAAGCATGTCGTTTTCCTCATAGGAAATATTTATCCCATTAACACCCTAAAATTACTAACAAACCCCCTTTTTCAGTCAATTGCAAAGGCCTTGGCTCCACTGGAATTGTTTACAAAATGCTATTACTAGTTCCACCATCTTAATACAGTCCTCGTATTTCATACTTTATATATTTTACACTTAACAAAATGGGTGCACACGTTGTGCAGATTTCTATTACAGTTTTTTCATAACTCACTTGTCGAATAATGTACTAAAATTAGGATTAATTTGAAACAATCATATTATCTTTAAATAAGGGGACCAGCGAGTAAATACCTCATACGAAGGTATATCTGCCCTCTGATGAGTCAAAAGTCATCCTATCCCAGGCATCTGGTCTGTATGAGAAGCTATGTATTCCCAATGACTCCAAAATGCACTCAGTTGAATGTAATTCATTGTTAAAAACATGCATTTGTTTAACTACAAAATGTTTCGTTATTTTGAAATACTGAATGGGAATATATACACTGATAACAATAAAAGATTGACTGGTTTTCTCCAAATATTAAAATACCATTTATATGAGTCGTAGGTCAGAAAGTGTACAGTAGGTACACAAGCGTACAGTGTTAGCAAATGAAGAGCAATGCGAGAGGTGGTTGTTTGCACCCGTCTCAAGTACTATTTGTGAAGGTGCATGACTTAGTGGTTAGAGCATTGGGATTGCAATCGAAAGGTTGTGAGTTCGATTCTCGGACCGGGTGATGTGATGTGTTCTTGAGCAAGACACTTTATTTTCCACGTTGCTCCAGTTTACTCAGCTGTAGAAATGAGTTGCGATCCTGCCAAATCAATGAGTGGCAGTAGTTCCAGCTGCACCGAAAAACTGGTGTAGTGGTTCTGAGAACAATGCGGCTTTGCAGATGATCAATGCAAATTGACAATGGAAAGGCGCTCCCGCTCGAGTTAGAAGAGAACTATTGACATTCAGGAGAAGCAGCGACCCCTGATTGTAATCAGTAACCGAAACAAATATGAAGTACACCAAATCCAATGCTTCTAGAGGCGGCCCTGGTTTTCTTATTTGCGAGTGTAAACTCAGGCAGATTAGATTAGATTCAAGTACAATTGAAATATTTAAATTGAGGGTGATAATGCCTCGACAAACTCATCTTCATCAGCCAAGATGTCTGAATAAAAGAGCCGACTGAAGATAATAAGAAAAAGATGCCTTTGCATTCTTCCATGAATATTTCATGATAAGAGCAGTCCGTTTATCTAGGTAGTCCCTAGAAAAATATAGTTGTTGTTGAAGAAACTACTCCAACATAACTGATTAAACCACATAATGGTTTTCGAATAATTCTTGCTATTACTGTAAACACCCACCCACCCACACACACAAACACACACACACACACACACTCTCTCTCTCTCTCTCTCTTACACACACACGTACACACACACATGCGCGCGCACGCGCACACGCACACGTACACGTATGCGTGCATACAGACATACACATATGAAAATATAATAAGGCCTTATTTATAACTTGAATTTAACCCTTTAGCATTTAAACCGGCCATATCCGACCAGAATTCTCTCACTTCTTTCTGTTCAAACCGGCAGAAACTGGCCACTCATTCTGATATTAAGGTATTGTTCTCAAAGTGAATGATATCCAAATTTCATAGATTCGATATTATGTGAGATAATTATGTGAAATAAAGCGTTTGCTGTGAAAATATAATAGTAAATATTGAGTAATGTTAATACTAAAGGGTTAAAGCTTTTGTCCTTCACGAGTCTTAGCTCGATATGAAATGTGTATCATGATAGATTCCATGAAGTACAACAGAGTTAGATTGAAATTACAAAATATTATATTTTATTGTGATCCCTATATAAAGGAGAGCTGAAATTGAGAGACGAGAGATTGAATTTTACCAGTTCCCCGAGTTCTCCAGAGAACCGCAGGTAGGTACAAATAATTGTTTCTACTTTTGGCACAAGGCCAGCAATTACCCCAGTGTATTACTGGTAGTATATTTTATCGACACCCGTAAGGATGAAAAGCAAAGTTAACCTCGGCGGGATCTGAACTCAGAAGGTGGATACGATACAAATAATGTTCGGACAACCATTCGAGGCCCGGTTGATACTATGGAACCAAAACCTAGTCGTCAAACCCGTCGAAACGATTGTAATGGAAACTTTCCGAATGCATTCCTGAAAAACCCATTATGCATAATTATTCTTCATAGCATATAATTCACCTGTACTACCAGATGTAATCTGGGATACTTCAGGATGTTGAATGCTTACGTCAGGTGACTTCGAGATCTTCCAGTTACAATACCCTACTGATCGTTTACCTGCATATAATAAAATATAATTGTTTCTACTTTTGGCACAAGGTCAGCAATTATCCCAGTACATTACTGGTACTTTATTTTATTGACTCCGTAAGGACGAAAGGCAAAGTTAACCCCGGGTCGATTTGAACTCAGACTGTAAAGGGCCGTAACTCTATGACGAAAAGCATGGCTTCCGATCCTCTACTGATACTGCCAACCCAATAATATAATATAATATAGTATAATTGTTTCTAATTTGGCACAAGGCAAGCAATTACCCCAGTCTATTACTGGTGCTTTATTTCATCGACCCCGTAAGGATGAAAGGCAAAGTTAACCTCGGCGGGATTTCAACGAAGAACGTAAAGGGCCACAACTCTATGCTACAAAGCATGGCGTCTGACGCTCTACCGATACTTCCAAACCACCGCCCTTATATATTGTATATTATAATATAATATATATGTATGTATATATATATATGTATGTGTGTATATATATATATATATATATATATATATATATATATATATATATATATATATATATATATATATTATACACACACACACACACACACACACACACACATATATATATATATATATATATATATATATATATTTCGTTTCTGAATTTGTTTAGCAAGTTTCTTTATCTGAAAACGTGTGTTAAAACCGATATTGTTATACTTTGGGAGGGTCATGTTGCCAATAAGAACACAACAACAAGATGGCGTAGGATAGAACAAAGGAGAGGCACAAAAACAAAGAAAAGAATTCCCAGGCACTGAAGAGGTCACAGAATGTGTGACGAAAGAACTTTGACAATATATAAACAATCATCTGGTTGTAGAACCAACCAACCAACCGGAAATTTATAAATTCCTAAATTTATAAATTTATTATAATAAATTGAAGTGAAAGCAACTGGTGCGTGTGTTTCTTATTGGCAACATGACCTTCCCAAAGTATAACAATATATATATATATAACGAAGGAAATGTGGTAAGGAACCAGGTGGACCATAACGCACCAAAGTACTCAATACTTAGGGTAATAGGAACCAGTAAGACCCCGACGGCTGAGCTCAAGCCGTTTCGACAGCTAATTCTGGACTGAATTAGCCGTCGAAACGGCTTGAGCTCAGCCGTCGGGGTCTTACTGGTTCCTATTATATATATATATATATATATATATATATATATATATATATATATATATATCAATGATATTAATAAATGGAAACTAGCTTTATAAAATCATATTTATTTTATTATATATATTTCCAGGGTACAAAAAGTTTGGTACACTCTCAGCAGATAAAATACAAAAGTTAAAATAACTCATAAATAACTCATTGCTTATATGTATATATATATATATATATGATATGCATGTGTGTGTATGCGTGTGTGTATGCGTGTGTGTGTGTGTGAGAGAGAGACCATGAATGTGTGCATGTGAGTAATGAAGAATTACTATACGGTAGGGAGGTTAGGTTATCGTGAGAGGGACAGGTTAGACCAGTAGATATTGCATAGTATCTTGATTCTAATTAAACTGAGGTCTCGATAAAGAGATTATTAAATGAAAATTTAGTCAGATAGATGTTGCAATTTTAGTTTAGTTTGGCTGTAAGTTTCTACACGTAACGTATAAACCTAGAGCGAAACATATGTTGTTTTAAGCTTTATGTACATTAATTGAGGTCAGTTTAACAGCAAAGCAGGCGAGTAAACAGGTAGACAGTAACGTTTGAAGGCATATATATAGATAGTTATGTTAATAGGAAAAAGGTAGGTTAAGGGAATTTATAACATGAATGTTTGAAGGTGACGTTTAGATAACAACAAAGTGACATATATGTCTATCGAGCAGGATTTGAAGACGAATTTTATTGGTTAAGACATATTGACAATGTCACATATACTTATATGTATATAGAAATTTATAAAAAAAATATAATGGGAAATGGAAGGTGTATATGTGAGAAAACTAAACATGGTAGGGGATAGAACGTGGGTAAAAAAATAAAACGAAAGGGCGTAGCAGAGAAGGGGTGACGTGTTTTATCATGTTTCATGACTTCTTGCAAAATTTCTTAAATAGGACACATTTCACAAAGGAAAGAAACAAAAAAAAAAAAAATCTCGAACTGAAAATTTTGAACTCCAATCTATAGAATATAGATTACAAACAACCGACAAAGATATACATACATAATGATAGCTGCCTTCTCGTTATCGAGTATGGCCATTGCATGATATAACATTATTAATAATTATTAATTGGATTGGCAGTATCGGTAGAGGGTCGGACGCCATGCTTTGACGCATAGAGTTACGGCCCTTGCCATTCTGAGTTCAAATCCCGCCGAGGTTGACTTTGCCTTTCATCCTTACGAGGTCGATAAAATAAAGTACCAGTAATACACTGGGTAATTGCTGGCCTTGTGCCAAAAGTAGAAACAATTAATTAATTCTATTGTGCAATGCCTGTGCGCGAAGATATTTGTTAAAGTGACGAACGACTGTGCACTGAGCCAATCCCACTCTCTGAGAGACAGTAGCTATAACCCGAAGAAGAAAAGATCTACATCATCGGTAACTACTGAGCGGCAGGTTTTATATCGGAGTTATGCCAGTTTCCTGAGTTGCCTTCTCCTAGAAGAATGCCCTGACAAAGGCTAGGGGTCCTTCACTCCAAATGGTTTAACCACGCGGTACATGTCTATATACATATTTACACACTTTTGGATGGCCGTTGACACTTATGAGTTCTTCCGCCCATTGTCAGGTTTTTGGTGGGGTTGCCGGCTTAGTCACCGACGACCCGACCATTCGACAGGTTGTACTGGGTTACATGTTACCAGTAGCATTCAAGAGTGACCCGACATACATACACACATACATTTATGCATATATACATACATTCATACATGTTAGTAACTGCCTCAATAAAAATCTAGGTTAGTAACTGCCTCAATACAAATCTTGAGAAGCTGGGCTTCACAGAAACAGAAAGAACACGACTAGTTAGGAAATTACAAGTATAATCCATTAATGGAACAGTAAAGATATGTAAAACATTCCAATTAATTTGCCTCTAATAACTGCATATAAACTTGCACAGATACAAAGCATATGCACATGCACACATACAACTCAAAACATACACATCCACACATACAATAACATCAATATCTGCACACACATGCATGCATGCATGCAGACATGTATACATATCTACCTAGTAGATGTGTAAATTTCAACAAGAGAGTCTTGTTAGAAACCGACTCTCTCGCTATTGGCAAAAAATTTGTGAAATTATAAAACCAGAAGAACATACATAATGATAATAATAATGAAATTATTATGTACAGTGCTCAGGTGCACTACAACTCATCAAAGTTGCGTGTATAGTACATAGAATAATATACAAATGTCAGGGAAGGGAATAGTGTATAAATCATGATATACATGTGTGCGTGTGTATGGAGGGGGAATATTAGGTGTAGTGTTTGCGAATCTCAGGAAGCATGGAGGTTTTAAAGGATGCAGTGTCTCGACAGCTAACAACTGATGCAGGTAGTTTGTTCCATGCTTCAGCAACTCTGAGCGTGAAAAAATGTTTCCGAAAGTCATGGGAGCTGAGCTGTTTTCTGACTTTGCTGGCATGCCCACGTGTGTTAGACACATGGAAATCAAAAAGGTACTCAGGGTTGTTGTTGGCAAGATGGTTAATAATTTTGTGGGTGCTTATTTTATTTTATTTTATTTTATTTTATTTTATTTTATCTTATTTTTTATCTTTTATCTATTTTTTATCTATTTTTTATCTATTTCTTATCTATTTCTTATCTATTTCTTATCTATTTTTTATCTATTTTTTTATCTATTTTTTATCTACCTCTTATCTATTTTTTATCTATCTCTATCTCTTAACTTGTGCCCATCCGTCTATGATATGTTATTTGTATTAGTGTATACTGTATGTGTTGCATACGGGTGCTTGTGTGTAGGTGCATGCGGGTGCTCATGCTTATGCATATAATTGTATGTAGCTGTATGTTAACGTAACTCTGCCCAACTGTGAATAACATTTCTTATTTTTTATTTTTTATTTTTTATTTTTTATTTTTTATTTTTTATTTTTTATTTTTTATATTATTTTTTATTTTTTATTTTTATTTTTATTTTTTATTTTTTATTTTATTTTTCATTATTTTTATTTTATTTTTATTTTTATTATTATTATTATTTTTATTTTTATTTTTATTCTTAATCTTATTCTTTTTTTTTTTTTATTCTTAATCCTATATTTTTATTTTACTCTTCTTATTTTACTCCTTTTACTTTACTCTTTAAACTCCTCCCAACTTATGGTATCCCCACATATATTCTTCTGTTTTTGGCTTTGTCAATGCTTGTATACTATGTATTTACTCTTTATGCTCTGAAGAGTCCCACTTCTAGTGTGGACGAAACACTGTTAGCAATTAAAGATATACCTATGTTCTAAGCGCTCTTTGTTGTTATTTGTATATATATATATATATATATATATATATATATATATATATATATATAGCCTGCATATATAACTACCTACATAATAGGAATAATAAATAAGTATAGGCGTTGAGATATTTTCACAATTGATATCTTTATGTTACCGCATGAAAGCCTTTTAAAATCTTACAAATAAAAATAAATTCGCACGAAAAAGCTATTTATATCTTAACGGAAAAACATACATACAGACCAATACATCTACTCGCACGCAATTTAACAGACGCACTCACACATTGAAACATATATGTTTTATGCAAAACACAAGCAGAAATAACAAAGCAAACGACACAGTACAATAATGACGTGATTAGGAATCAAATATTTGGATAACATTCTGCCAAAAATCGGGAGTGTCTTTGTTCTTTTATATTTTGGCCCAAAAAATGACTCAATTTTAAAGCATAATTTGTACACATGCACACACATATATGTGCACATGCACACATTTATATGTACACATTCACACACACATACGCATGCACACAGAAACACATATAAACATCCCTCTCTCTCTCTCTCTCTCTCTCTCTCTCTCTCTCTCTCTCTATATATATATATATATATATATATATATATATATATATATATATATATATATATGTTTGTATTCTTATATTTCCCTAGAACACATAGATACTATAAGATCTTTAACAGAAACTGTGTTAAAATTAGCTATTCCTGCGGTCCCCTATTAAGTCCTATATCCTCAACAAAACATCACCTAGAGAAAATCAAACTTGCTCCTGTAGAATCAAAAGTGAATGCCCATTACAAGGTAAATACAACACCAAAGCCATTGTATATGCGGCTAATGTGACAACCATCAGCAACAACCATCCAGTCACCAGTGAACGATATGTGGGTATGACGCAAGACAGATTCAAAACGCGTTGTTACTCACATGTCGCATCCTTTCGACATCCAGAAAAAAGATTTACAACAGCTCTGGCTAGCAGAATCTGGGATTTGAAAGACCAAGGCATCCAATATAAACTAGATTGGTCAATTTTGAACCAATCTAAAAAATATGCTAGAGGAACAAGAAAATGCACGCTCTGCATAAATGAAAAATTTTGGATATTGCAAAATCTTAAATCACCAAAGACCTGCCTGAACACAAAGACGGAAATTTTTACCAGTTGCCCACACATGAAATCACACCTGCTTTCCAGCTCATATAAACTTAACACACTTTCAGATACTTATCCTCCATAAACTCTTATTATTCTCTTTTTAATTACCCTTTCTGACTTACTTTCATTCTTATCCTTGTCAATAATTTCATTTATTTTCACTTTTATTTATTTTTACTTCACCCCACCCCCTTTATTCTCCGATCCACTTCCTATTTTCTATTTTTTACTTCCCCTTCTTTTACTTCCCTTTTTCCTCCACTAACTGATTATACTTGTCTTTTGTGTTTTTCAATCCAGATATATTTTTCATTTTTATTTTTATTTTATTTTTGCGCAGCCTATCTTACAATTTTATATTTGTACTTATTTATCCACATTTCAATATGGCTGAACGCCTTAATGTGTGTATACTTTTTATATATGTACATGAGTGACTACGTATGTGCGCGCGCGTGCGTGTATGTATATGTATATATATATATATATATATATATATATATATATGCGTGTATGTATGTGTGTGTGTACAGGTGTTTGTGTGTGTGTGTATGTATATATTATGCGTATGTGTAAGTGTCTTTATATCCGTGTTTTTGACATTTCGGTTTTATGTTTTTGTTCCTTTTTTCTTCTCCCCCCCCCCTTCCCTCTTTTGTTACTTACTCAGTTTCATACGTGGGCATGCAAACAGGTTTATATGCGCGAGTATAAGTATGTGGTGTGTGTGTGTGCGTATGTACGTATCGAACGTATGGAAGTGTAAGTGCGCGTGTGTATATAAGCATAATTATTTTTACATTTCTTTTGTGAGTCACGCGTGTTTGTGTATGTATGTACCCCCCCCCCCTTTTTTGTTTTCTTTAATTTTTTCTTTCTATCTTTTCTTTCTAATTTATCGTTACTATATTTTAATAAATATATCGAGACTGATACTTTTCTTTTAATTATTATACTCTCATTACCTCCTTTCTTTCCGCATCTAAGTGTACGAGTGTCCAGGCGTTTTTATGCGCGCGACTTTATATTCTTATATTTACGATGTAACCATTTCCGTCTGTATAATACAGACATATAGATACATTTGCCCTAAATTTTTATAATTACGCACACTTTCTAACTATACATTTACATGTGCACATATACATATATGCACATCTGTGAGCGTATATACATACACATACACACACCTAACTATTTTTCTTGATAGATTTTTATATATTTCAATTTCTATTTCATTTATCTATATATTTTTTTGATTTTCTTGATGTGTTTTTCTAAGTATTTGCTCATATTTTATATTGCCTCGTCTGACGAACGAATGAAGTCGTTTATTTCGTATTCGCCTCATTCGGGAAACCTCTGGTAATGAGGTAATTATATTGTATTGATTTTATACATTAAATTTTGCTCTGATACTTACATAGAGCACTCTTCATTTCTATGACCTTTTCTGTTTCCAACGGAAATTTCAATACTTATATATATATATATATATAAAATAAAGTAAAATAAAGTAAAATAAATAAGTCAAATGTTTAAGATTTAGCTTCGTTTATTACTGCTATATATATTTCGGTGACAGCCATATTTGGCTGTGACCTCTTCAGGCAGTCCGAATTAGTGTGGTAGAGACAAGTACACATGTTGTTGAGGTGTTTAACTTCGTCAATACTCTGATATGCCCAGTTCCTGGTTGGGTTGTTATTTCACCGAGGAACTGGAATCATATCATATATATATATATACATATATAACAGGTGCGTGTTTATTGGCAACATGACACTCCCAAAGTATAACAATATATATATATATATATATATATATATATATATATATATATATATATATATATATATATATATATGTGTGTGTGTGTGTGTATGCATAGGTATAGAAAAGGAAAATAATGTTCAATCGGGAAGAGAGCTGTTATGTTAACTTTGCCTTTCATCCTTACGGGGTCGATAAAATAAAGTACCAGTAATGTACTGGGTAATTGCTGGCCTTGAGCCAATAGTAGAAACAATTATTTATTTATGTTCATACACGGAACAAAAACGCTACCTACCGTTTCAAGGTCCTATCTGCAGATTGTAAGAGGGATCAAAACTGCGACCTAGTCTTCAATCTTTTACAAATTTGTATGAACTAGATAAGGAAAATTATAACAACCTTATCCTAAACACCCTAACAATAAATACCAGAAGGTAAATCGTAACACCTATAAGTAGATATTGCCACTCTTTTTTAAATAGACAATAGAGTAGAAACAATTATTTGTCCGAGATGCTTGACCTAGCAAGGTTTACATTTGCACAATCATGCAGAAATGAGGACAAATACTTCAAATGATGTTTTTGAAGATAAAATAAAGTAACAGTCACGTGCTGGAGTGCCTGATTGATGAAGAGGGTGGTTTTTGGTCACATTCAGGGTTAAAAACCAAACCCGTTAAAAGCAGATGAACTCTGAAGCCTCAACGGCCATGTTTGTTTTAGGAAAAACAAACTTTGTAAACAAAGTAAAGTTCAAATATTGTTGTTTGGTCTGTGAAGACGTGTAATTCGGAGGTCCGTTAAGTTTGTGGATTCAAATTGTGTATTTTGTATTTTGCTGTGACGTTTTGTGCAAAGAGACCCCATAATATTTGGCCCTTGGGCCCAAATATTTGAACTTTACTTTGTGTAAAAATAATTTTTCCATACATTACAATTAAAATATTATTTTGAAGTAAATTCTAGAATAAACGGTAAATATAACTTAACTATTTAAACTAAGAAATATTAGAGTTATCTTTTCCTTTGAAATGAAACACGCTTACACATTTTGTCTAAGTAACAGGTAAACTTTACATAAATATTAAAATTTATTAAAATTTCGTAAATTTATTCCTATCTTGCTGCAACTATTGAATATAAAAAACAGTGTACATCTTCTATACTAAAATAGAACTACTTCCATTTTCTTAAACCATATATTGAAAATGTAAATAAATTATCGTAACTCTTCATATATAAAAAATTATATAAATTATCTATCTATTAAATAAACAACATATATACTCACCAAAAACTATATATATGTATATATATATATATATATATATATATATATAACTAACTAACTAACTTGTAATATAATAAAATATACTTACAACTGTAATCTTCATAAAATATACTTATAACTGCAATCTTCATAAAATATACTTATAAATACTATCTTTATAATATTAAAACACACCAATAGAATAGACCCTATCGTATATATGAATACAATATATCTCTCACATTTTAAATTAATATTCTCTCACTTTAACGCATTTATAATTCACATATTATATTATAAATACTCCCAAAATATATAATTAAATAATAAAATAAATAAAATAAAATAAAATTATGTCACTCTCTCTACACCCTCACAAATATGCTCCATACAATTATATACATATATTCATATTAATAGTATATTATTAACTTTAATATATATTTTTTCTTAAAATCTTTCCTTAATTTTTCTTCTACCCTAATAATAACGTATTTCCTTTACCTTTAAAAAATAATCCTAATAATTATTTAAATTTACCTAGCGTCTAAACATAACGATCTTTTTCAATTTTAACGTTATCCTCATTAGCATATTCTTCCTATGATTTGAAGTTCTTCTTCACTATTCAAACAGAATTCAAAACGTTAAGTTCTAGTTTTGAATATGTCACTATCTGTAAAACAACTTTTGTATTTTATCTGATGAGAGCGTGCCAAAATTTTCGTACCCTTGAAATATATATAATGAAATAAATATGGTTTTCTAATGATAGTTTCCATTTATTAATATCATTGATATTATACTGCAGAAGAAACTGTAGAGTGCTTCTAATCTGTTATAAACTAAATTTGCTGAATAATCAACAAATTAAATAACTCATTGATTTATATATATATATATATATATATATATATATATATATATATATATAATAGGATATGTGTTCCTTCACACACAAGGCGCGAATGAAAAGAACCTTCTGACGAGAATCTTTCTTTGCAACGAAGGCCGTATGGTCTCCGTTTATTTTTGAGATTCGGTAAAGGTAACTATAGTAGGTAAAGTCAATTTTTTAAAATTTATTTTGAAACTTTTTCATTATTTGCTAAACCTTGTTTATATATATATATATATATATATATATATATATATATATATATATATATGTGTGTGTGTGTGTGTGGATCTTGTCTAAACTCCAAAAAAATCAAGCAAACTTCAATACTCCCTCTTATATATATATATATATATATATATATATATATATATATATATATATATATATATATAAATATATATATATATATATATATTGTTATACTTTAGGAGGGTCATGTTGCCAATAAGAAACACACGCACCAGTTGCTTTCACTTCAGAGTATAAGAATATCGGTTTCAACACACGATTTCAGATAAAGAATCTTGCTAAACAAATTCAGAAACGAAATATATATATATATATATATATATTCTTTCCTTACTCACACTTCGACCAGGTTTGATGGTCTTTAAAGCGATGAAATACCAATGAAGGCTGGAAGATCACTGATGAAGGACTAAATTTATTCACACACACACATACACACACACACACACACACACACACACACACACACACACACACACACATATATATATATATATATATATATATATATATATATATATATATATATATATATATATATATATATATATATATATATATATATAGGCGTGTGGCTGAGTGGTTAGAGAATTGGATTCGCAATCCTTAGGTTGTGAGTTTGATTCCTGGACCGAGTGATGCGTTATTTCCTTGAGCAAGACACTATATTTCACGTTGCTCCTTCTACCTGGAGTTGTGACCGATAGATAGTATTAGCAATTGGAAAGACCAATGGAAACATTCTTTCCTCGGTCCGATTTGACGAAAGTCGATCGTTCCTTTATATATATAAAATATAAAATAATTGTTTCTACTTTAGGCACAAGGCCAGCAATTACCCAGTGCATTACTGGTACTTTATTTTATCGACCCCGTAAGGATGAAAGGCAAAGTCAACCTCGGCGGGATTTGAACTCAGATCGTAAAGGGATGTAACTATGCTGGAAAGCATGGCGTCCGACCCTCTACCGATACTGCCAATCCACCACCATAAAATATAAAATAATAAGTGTAAATCAAACATGCGAAAGTAGGCTTCGTTTATTCTAATTCGCTGCTATATATAGCAACCAACTTTACGAAGCCAACGTTAACATGTTTGACTTACACTTATTATTTTACATTACTCCGGAGTGAACAACCCAACCTGCGCACTTCATTGAGTGCTCCTACCTGCATAATGAGGTAAACAACCAACACATACTCAATATATATATAAATATAAATATTTATTAAAATAACAGATTAAAGTTTAAGCAAAGAATCGCTGCTTTCACCCTTAACGGGATCTTCTGAAATTCTGAGTTTCGGAATCTTTCTAAGAGTTTCTGAAACTCTAAGTTTCAGAAGATCCCGTTAAGTGTGAAAGTAGAGATTCTTTGCTTAAACTTTAATCTGTTATTTTAATAAATATTTGCTCTAGGGTTCTTATATATTTGATATATATTTATCCTTATCGAGCCCTCTTTGGATTTTAGTCTTCACGTTTATTATTATTACTATATGTATATATATGACAGTTGAAAATTGCAAACTCGACTGTCACCACGTATTATGAACCTGAAGATTGCGAAAGCATGAAAGTACTTGTTCAATTAACACTTAGAATTTAATATTCTATCATACTATTTCATTATAATACCATTATATATTTTAAAGGATTGTAAATAAAACGAGTAAATCAGACAAAGCTGGAATTCCTCTTATTAATATAATCTTCTATACACAATCATACACACCCGTGTATATTTACCTATCTATCTATATATATATATATATATTATGTGCCCCACCTAATCTTTCAGCATGAACCTGTTTTCGTTTTGATCTTTCACATAAAGGAATTAAATCATTTTATCATTATATTTCTCAACACTTGCTTTACCACTTTATTATTGCGAAACAACACTATCATAATGTTTGCGACAATTCCGATGACTGTTCACAAATGCCGTCACCCATATAAGTGTGTATATATATATATATATATATACACTTATATGGGTGACGGCATTTGTGAACAGTATATATATATATATATATATATATATATATATATATATATATATATATATATATATATATTTGTGTGTGTGCGTGTGTGTGTATCTGTGTGTGTATGAGTGTGCGAATGAGTTGTGTGCGTTTGAGGGTGTTGTGAGTTATTCACTGTATGTGAAGAAGTCTTTATTTTTATGAAAACCGTCATTATATATATATACAAAGAACAATTTTGTTTCAAATTACCTGGAGTGTAAAATATGTTACTGATTTGAATATGTAAGCATAGTTCATATCTTAGGTTCACTGCCACTTGCTTCTCTCGTTGGAAAATTTATGACATTCTTTAAAAGCATTTACATATAACTGACGTCCAGCCAACCACTCACACTGCCCATGAGTCATATGGGAATAATGTTACTCATAGAAGATCTACTGGACTTGACCTACTAGGAATATAAGCCAAATCTACTGCTGTCTTAAAAACGATCCATGAAAGCTACAATGAATTATCTCGTTCTAAATGTCCCCTGACTGAAAAAAAAACAAACTTTTAATGACAAAACAAATAATTGTTTCTACTTTAGGCACAAGGCCAGCAATTACCCAGTGCATTACTGGTACTTTATTTTATCGACCCCGTAAGGATGAAAGGCAAAGTCAACCTCGGCGGGATTTGAACTCAGATCGTAAAGGGACGTAATTATGCTGGAAAGCATGGCGTCCGACCCTCTACCGATACTGCCAATACACCGCCCTATGACAAAACAAATAATGATCGAATGGTCGTAGCTGAAACGACTGATCATAACTCTGATCGATCTGGACCAGAATGGAGCTAAACAAAGACAACAGTAGCAACTTGACCAGCACTAAAATAAATGAATAAATAAATAAATAGATAAATAAAATAAACACACAAATGGTACGATGGTGGGCTGAAAAGTTCACAGGTTGCCTATGGAGGAGTGATGCTAGAGCTGTGAAATCTTGCATGTATTTATTTCAACTCTTCCTGTTAATAACTGCACTGTTTCTTTCCAGGGACTATGTATAAGAATATACCTCATTTGATCATTCCATGAGAGTATCTTGGTCTATCTATGAAAATTTCCGCCGACCCTTATATGTCCTGTTTAGCGTTTTCAACTTTTACACCTCTCCGGAAATAAAGGTGTGGTTCCATAACTGCTAATCCGGAGCCGAATTAAACATTTCTGATATCCACGGTGTAATATTTCTTGCAAGCATTATTTGTGCCAAAAGTGAGGGCGGTGGAATGGCAGTATCGGTAGAGGGTCGGGTGCCATGCTTTGCAGCATAGAGTTACGGCCCTTTATGATCTGAGTTCAAATCCTGCCGAGGTTAACTTTGCCTTTCACCCTTACGGGGTCGATAAAATAAAGTACCAGTCACGCACTGGGGTCGATTTGACTTTCCCATCCCTAAAATTTGTTGGCCTTGTGCCTATATAAGAAACCATTATTTGTGCCAAAAGTAGAAACAATTATTATCAAATAAGAAATGAAGCATTCAGATTATTGTAAAGATAAAGTTCTTTGTGAATGATCAATTAATCTCTGGGTAATATAAATACCATTAATAAATGTGAACACGCTTATAATTGTTTCTACTTTTGGCACAAGGCCAGCAATTACCCAGTACATTACTGGTACTTTATTTTATCGACCCCGTAAGGATGAAAGGCAAAGATAACCTCGGCGGGATTTGAACTCATAATTTAAATAATTGTTTCTACTTTTGGCACAAGGCCAGCAATTACCCAGTACATTACTGGTACTTTATTTTATCGACCCCGTAAGGATGAAAGGCAAAGATAACCTCGGCGGGATTTGAACTCAGATTGTAAAGGGACATAACTATACTGGAAAGCATGGCGTCCGGTTTATAATGGAATAAACCTGTTAAATAAGATATTTCCTTGCGTTTACAGATGCAAACGCGTGAATAATATCCCCAAAATTCTAAATTCCACAATAAATCTGGTTCAATGCTCATTCCCCGAAAGCATAATTTTTTGATTAGTCTAGAAATAAAAAAAAAATAATAATCGTCCAATAATCCAGATTATCTGCCGTCTGGCTCTCGTTTGGCAGGGAAATATGAAAGAAATGTATCTACATTTCTACTATTATTTATTCATAGAAATATATTGATCAGGTAGGATTAAACAGCTTAAAGAGTAATCGTGGAATTATTGTCAAGTGTATGCTTGTTTCATGGACCTCGGAAAGGCATACGACAGCGTTCCACGGGGATTTTGTGAATGGTACTTCCGGGATATGGGATTGACGGACAGCTTCTTGTTGCTTTGAAGTCCCAAAACGAATACCTTGGTATAAGTATTCAGATAAAGGTGCTAAATCGAAACCATTCAATGTGAGCGTAGGAATCTGCTAAGGGTGCGTATTGTGACCTCTTATATTCACGATCTTCGTGTTTAGGAATGGCATGCGTAGTCGGCAGTGCCGGATTTACCATTGTGCAGGTGTGCTTAAGCAGAGGGCCCAATGGGCCAGGGGATCACATCATCCTGCCCAAAGAAGTTTTACAATAACATTTTCAAATGTTTGGTGCGTCATAACTTAACTGGCACAGGGCCTCATTTGTTCTAAATCCAACGCTGGCAGCCGGGTATGTGGTATCAAAATGAGAATATATAATTATAATGAAATCATTGTGTACAGTACTCAGGCGTACTACAACTCATCAAAGGTGTATGTGTAGTACATAGAATAATGTACAAATATCAGGAAAATGAACAATGTATGAATCATGATATACATGTGTGCGTGTGTATGGAGGGGGGGGGGGATATCAGGTGTAGTGTTGGAGAATTTCGGGAAGCATACATAGAGGTTTTAAAGGATGCAGTGTCTCTACAGCTAACAACTGATGGAGGTAGTTTGTTCCATGCTTCAGCAACTCTGAGCGTGAAAAAATGATGTTTCGGAAAGTCATGGGAGCTGTGCTGTTTTCTGACTTTGTAGGCATGTCCACGTGTGTTAGACACATGGAATTCAAAAAGGTACTCAGGGTTGTTGGCAAGATGATTAATAATTTTGTGGGTCTTTACCAAGTCAGTTGCCAGACGTCGGAGCTTCAATGTATCCATGCCCAGGGAAGCAAGGCGTTTAGAATATAGTAGCTGCCGGATGGAGGGTATTCATTTGGTTGCACGTCTCTCAACAGTTTCCAGGCGGTCAATGTTCTGAGCAAGATAAGAGTTCCAGACTGGTGATGCAAATTCTAAGTGTAGCCGCACCATAGCTATATACAGCTTTAAATAGATAGGATCTGTAGGCTGGTATTTGCAGACGACATAGTATTACTTAACTCGTCGCAAGGTGATCTCTGATATACACTGGATAGGTTTGCTGCTGAATGATGTACGACAGGAATAAAAATAACTGCTGTGAAAATTGAGACGCTCGTTCTCTTAAAGAAGTCTGCGCAGTGATATCTGTATGTGAGTGGAGGTATACTGAACCAGGTGGAGAAGTTCATGTATCTCAAGTGATAGAAGGCACGGGGCTGAATTACAAGCACGAATTACAGGAGCTGGTACAGTAATGCGCCAACGTCAGCAGACAATCATCAGAAGAACGGAGGTAGATGTAAAAGTAAAACTAGCTTACTTCAATTCGGTGTTCGTGCTTATGATTACCTTTTACCTATAGCAATGAATTTTGACTAATGATCGAAAGAATACGACCGCGTGTACAAACGGTCGAAAGAGGGTTCCTTCGAAGTGTCTTTGGAGTAACGTTACTCGATAGGGTGCTCATAGCCCAGGGAGTCACTCCAAGTAGAGCAACGACTTCTCCGAATCAAGAGATCACAGCTCCGGTACGACGGATATGTTGTTTGTTTATTTAAGGAACGAATCGTTAAACAGATTTTACGAGCAAAGCCAACCGGAAGGAAACTCAAATGGCGACCACGAGCAATATGTTTGGATATCACCCACGACATGATTGGTCACGCTTAGAGACCCAGCTACATAATTTGGAGAGCGGAGTCTAGTCTGAAAGAGTTGATTTATTATCAGCGATATTACTATTTCTAACTCCCGTTTTTTACGGGGAAATATCTAGGATTCTATTATACAATGAGTAATTTTACCTTTCTATGCCTCAGAGTGTAAATTGAGGTCTTGCTGATTCAGCAGACCGCTTATTAAAGACATTCTAGTGGTGACAATCTCGTGTTTTTATTATGCGCAAGGAATACAGAAACACATTACCGAATATATATTTTTATGAGATTGTTAGATGTGATTTGAGAGAGATTTTGCTGTTATTTCTAACAAGACAAGCCACCACATAATATTTCTCTCGTCAGCTTGTTTACCATGAGGTATTGGTGGTGATGGTGGAGTATATCCCCTCTTCCAGGTTTTAAACAGATTTAGAGACATCTCTCGCCATACTATCTGCTGATGTCGGACTATCTCATTTTTTTTCTTTGCTAATGGGAAAATTTAAATTAAGATTCAATGTCTTAAAAATATAACAGAGATAATTAGAGCAGTCTCGAGTTACAGTGATAAGCAGAACGTTTCTTAAATGGTGTCATTTTACATCTAGGTCACATACTCTCAAATTTCAACTTTTAAGTTCTTCCTTTATGCACACCGGTTTGCACCACGTCATTATCTGTTGCTAGAAACATATATGTTCTGAATTGGTAAAATATAACAATCTATTTGAATATGGTGATTATTTCATCTTATCAACTAGTAGCCGACTCTTATGAGTCATCTATACATCATTGTGTATATATTCTTGGATACCAGGTATGTCAATCTCTAAACACCCACAGGTAAATAATCGGACACAAGTAAAAGCATGTACATCATAGAGCCTTCTCCTAGAATATTTTCTAATGGAAGGACACACACACCTCAGTAGGAGTTTGATTTTTGAGATTTTCATCCTCACAGTAGTTTTGCTATACCCCAAACAGAAACACGGGTATTTCTACGGTTTCCGTGCAACACACACACACACACACACACAAAAATACACGCAGACACACACATAAATACACACACACACACACACACACACACACACACACACACACATACACGCAGACACACACAGGCACACGCGGACACACACACACAAATACACGCAGACACACACATAAATACACGCAGAAACACACACAGGCACACGCAGACACACACACATGCAGACACACACACACACACACACACACACACACACACGTAAATAGAAACACGCACAGATACGCTTTAGAATTTGCCTGTAGGTTCGCCAACATCAATGACTATTATGTATTCTCGCGAGAATCTGCCCGTCAAAAACGGATTTATTTTGGGGAAAACAATTGAACCATTGAATCTATTTGAGGTCTCAATGAGCGTCATGCGACAACATATACGTTTGTGTCACCATTGTCATATATATCCCAAGCCTAACGGAGTTCAGATTCTACAGCCCTAATATCACTCTATATAGGGATGATATCGGTAGATATTTATCTCTGACGTATTTCCTAGATGTAACACTATTCCTCTTTAAATTTACATTCGATATCGTAACTCTTTATTACAATAGAGCGCTTCTAGATTGTGACTTCAAATATAAGATTTACCAAACTCCCACCACCAATAAATTCAAGAAATGCACTGAAAAAGCAACTAGTTCACTCCTGCTTTCTCAGTGAACGTTAATATTAACAAAGGTAAGAGATTACTGGATCTTGTAGAAAAGCAATTTCCATCGCAACACCAATATAGTAAAATCTTAAGTAAATATTCCGTTAAAATTAGAAAAACCACTGACCCTCCATCTCAATTCTACTTTTGAAAAGTAGAAGAACTGCGAAACCGGTAAAGGAACCAAATAAATATATATATTTAAAAAAAAAAAAGACTCCAGTTGCATTTTCGATTTCATCTTTTTTTCCTTATACTTTCACTCGTGTAGGACACCTCGATTATTTTTCATATTGTTAAAAAAACACCTCACTTTCTAATATCTCTCTCTCTCTCTCTCTCTCTCTCTCTCTCTCTCTCTCTCTCTCTCTCTCTCTATATATATATATATATATATATATATATATATATATATATACAGATATATTGCACAAAGAGAAGTGTGTTACACAGTGAGATGTGTGTAAAGAATTATTACAAGTGAGTTTTACCGTTACTGTATAGAGAACAATATCTACAGGTTTAGCGATTAAATAGAAAAAAACTAAGTCAGAATCAAATCTCTGAAGTAGAGTTTTAAATTACCAACCTTATAAGTTTGGTGATTCAAATCTAGTTCGTTTATATATATATATATATATATATATATATATATATATATATATATATATATATATATATATATATAAACGTTTGAAGTTAGAAGGCCAGGACAATGCAGGTATGGATATAGAATATAAATATATATGCAAAAGATGACGCTGAGAATTAGTCTTTTACTTTAATTTATTTATATATCCTGATATTTCGAGATAATATCTCTTCGTCTGACTTGACAACCCACTAGGACACTGGATTAACCCCTTTACTTTCCTCAGACGAAGAGATATTATCAACTCTGATGAATCCGGCCTTGTGCTATGATGAAACGAGCGTCAGTGATTAAATGTCTGAAAGTTTAAACACTCTTTGATTTTCATTTACATTGTTTATATATATATATATATATATATATATATATATATATATATATATATATATATATATATTGTTATACTTTGGGAGGGTCATGTTGCCAATAAGAAACACACGCACCAGTTGCTTTCACTTCAGTTTATTATATATTTATAAATTTACAAATTTATAAATTTCTGGTTGGTTGGTTGGTTCCACAACCAGATAGTTGTTTATATATAGTCATAGTTCTTTCGTCACACACTCTGTGACCTCTTCAGTGACTGGGGATTTCTTTCTTTGTTTCTGTGCCTCTCCTTTGTTCTGTCCTACGCCATTTTGTTTCTGTGTGTGTGTTGTGTGCTCAGTCTGCGCATGCGCCACATCCCGGTGTATGTGTGTGTTTATGTGTTTATTTACATGTTAGTGGTTGGTTGTTTGTTCTATGTGTGTGTGTGTGTGTTTTCATTTTGTCCTTAATTGTAAGTTGTGATGTTGCTGTTCCACTCATATTTTCTATTTAATTTTGGTTGTAATTCTTTTATGTTTATTGCCTCTGTAATTTGTCTAAACATTGCGTCTTTTCTGTGTTTAGATTCTATAGAATCTACACACAGAAAAGACATATAACAGAGGTACATATGCATATTGTACCTTTTGATTTTTATTGTAATTTTAATGTTGGTAAAGGTATATTATATTATATTATATTACATTGTATCATATATAATTCCTGCTCTATATAACCACCTTTGTTTAGCTCTAGGTTTTTTTTGCTTTGGACTATATTTGTAATATGGTTCTTAATGTTATATACATCCTTAGTAATTTTTATTATATATTTTTATTATTTTTATTATGTATTTTTGCAATACTTTAGTGTATGTACACTCCATATTCTTCGGAGCTTCCGGCTTGTATCTGCCGATATTACTTCTTGTTGTTTTGATTGCCCTGATGAGTCCTTAATAGGACGAAACATTGTCGGCTAATAAAGACTTTTGATGTATTGAAGGCTTCTTTGTTTTACTCTCTTAATATATACATATGTATAAATATATATATATATATATATATGTTTATATACATATATATGTATGGTTATATACATATACGTACATACGTACGTATGTATGTATATATATATATATATATATATATATATACATATTTATAAATATGTATATACATACATACGTACGTATGTATGCATGTATATATACACATATGTCAGGTCACCAGTTGGTGCTACTGGTAACATGTATCTCAGTACAACCTGTCTCATGGTCGGGTCGTTGGCGACTAAACTGGCAACCCCACCAAGGTTTCTTGGTGAGGAGGGTGACTTTGGACATTCTGCAGGACTAAAAACAAAACCTGTCAAAGGGCAAAGGAGCTCTTAAGAGTCAATGGCCATCCAAAATCACCGGGAGAGATGAACCCTTAGCCTTTTTCAAGGCAGAATTCTAGGAGAAGGAAAATTCTGATATAACACCTGCAACCCTGATGGTATCCAATGATGTTGACTTGTTTTTCCTTTTGGTAAATATCATCTTGGTTAAGAGAGTGGGACTGACTTTGTGCAGTGCTTTGCTCACTATAAAAGCTTCACGGCACAGGCATTGCTTTATATCTGGAGATCTCTCTGCACTTGTCGTCACATGGTGCCATGGGCCCAGCACTATGTGTCAATAATTGTCACAAGTGTAGTGTTTGTACCAGAGTTTTCAAGTCGCTGGCTGGACTAAAAAGTCACACTCGTTCAGCGCATCGGTAGGGGTTCTCCTACAAGGATATAAAGTAGTGGCCGTACTCGAAAACGAGTTGGCAGCCACCATATATATATATATATATATATATATATATATATATATATATATATATATATATATATATATATATATTTATACATATATATATATAAATGTATGTGCAAATGTGTATACATATATATGTGCTTGTGTGTGTAATTGAATGATGCAGGCAGGTTTGCATAAGCATATATATATATATATATATAAACGCACATATCCAGCATGAATCAATAATTAGTAAATCCACGTTGAGATTTCCATATGAAATCTTCAGCTCAGCTTACTACTTGATGCCGATCAAATATTGATCATTGGCAATTACTTTAGTACATCATTGTATGACTAAGCTGGTAATTAGCCTTTGTCAGTGGTTGCCTAGATTCGGTATCATGATGTGTAGCAAATGGCTGATAAATCTCCCACCGCATGGGACAGTCCTGATCTAATATAGAACCATTCAGATACATCTAAAGAATCACCTGTCTAACACATCACCTGTATAACACATCACTTGTCTAACACAGTACCTGTCTAACACATCACCTCTCTAACATATCACCTGTCTAACACAGCACCTGTCTAACACACTACCTGTCTAACACAGTACCTGTCTAACACATCACCAGTCTAACACATCACCTGTCTAACACACTACCTGTCTAACACATCACCTGTCTAACACATCAGCTGTCTAACACATCACCTGTCTAACACATCACATGTCTAACACATCACCTGTCTAACACAGTACCTGTCTAACACATCACCTGTCTAACCCAGTACCTGTCTAACACAGCACCTGTCTAACACAGTACCTGTCTTACTCATCACCTGTCTAACACAGTACCTGTCTAACACATCCCCTGTCTAACACAGTACCTGTCTTACACATCACCTGTCTAACACATCCCCTGTCTAACACAGTACCTGTCTTACACAGTACCTGTCTAACACAACACCTGTCTAACACATCACCTCTCTAACATAGCACCTGTCTAACACATCACCTGTCTAACACATCCCCTGTCTAACACAGTACCTGTCTTACACATCACCTGTCTAACACAACACCTGTCTAAAACATCACCTGTCTAACATAGCACCTGTCAAATACATCACCCGTCTAACACATTACCTGTCTAACACATTACCTGTCTAACACATTACCTGTCTAACACATTACCTGTCTAACACATTACCTGTCTAACACATTACCTGTCTAACACATCACCTGTCTAACACAGTACCTGTCTAACACATCACCTGTCTAACATATCACCTGTCTAACACATCATCTGTCTAACATAGTACCTGTCCTAACACAGTACCTGTCTAACACAGTACCTGTCTAACACATCACCTGTCTAACACATCACCTGTCTAACACAGTACCTGTCTAACACATCACCTGTCTAACACAGTACCTGTCTAACACATCCCCTGTCTAACACAGTACCTGTCTTACACATCACCTGTCTAACACATCCCCTGTCTAACACAGTACCTGTCTTACACAGTACCTGTCTAACACATCCCCTGTCTAACACAGTACCTGTCTTACACATCACCTGTCTAACACAACCCCTGTCTAATACATCACCTGTCTAACACAGTACCTGTCTAACACATCACCTCTCTAACATAGTACCTGTCTAACACATCACCTGTCTAACACATTATCTGTCTAACACAGTACCTGTCCTAACACAGTACCTGTCTAACACAGTACCTGTCTAACACATCACCTGTCTAACACATCACCTGTCTAACACAGTACCTGTCTAACACATCACCTGTCTTACATATCACCTGTCTAACACACCCCCTGTCTAACACAGTACCTGTCTTACACATCACCTGTCTAACACAGTACCTGTCTAACACATCCCCTGTCTAACACAGTACCTGTCTTACACATCACCTGTCTAACACAACACCTGTCTAATACATCACCTGTCTTACACATCATCTGTCTAACACATAACCTGTCATACACATCACCTATCTTACACATCACCTCTCTTACACATCACCTGTCTAACACAGTACCTATTACACTACTTGTCTAACATACCACCTGTCTAATACATCTCCTGTCTAACACAGGACTGTTTTAACACATCACTGGTTTATCACACCTCCAGTTTAGCACACCACTAGTTGAACACATCACTCGTTTAACACGGCTTGAGTTTATCAGAACACTTAAAAGAGGAAGTGTGTAACCGAGCACTAGTTTATGACGCAAGTTTATCATGATACGGATCTAATACAGTACCAGATAAATAAAGCTCTAATATCAACGAATACCCACCTGTCAGTGTATCAGATTACCACCTTACCAGTCGATATGGCGTTGGAAAAATTGATATGGGGTTACCAGAGGCTTCTGTCTGCTGTCTTAATTTTGGAAAGTCCCATTGGACTGTATAGTGCTTCATACAGAAAATGATCGGTGTTCGAAATGGTAAACTATTAAAGGTCTTTTGGATCAGAACAACAATAATGATAGACCAACTGCTTAGTGTAACGAAACAATGGGCAATAAATACTTCCCAGCATTGCAACAACAATGGTGTACATGCAGCAGATTTGTGTCAAGACAATAATAATTTTTTCTACTTTTGGCCCAAGGCCAGCAATTATCCCAGTGTATTACTGGTACTTTATTTTATCAACCCCGTAAGGATGAAAGGCAAAGTTAACCTGATTTTAACTCAGACCATAACAGGCCGTAACTCTTTGCTGCAAAGCATGGCGTCCGACCCTCTACCGATACTGCCAATCCACCGCCCGTCAAGTCATAATAATAATAAATAATAATAATGAAATTATTGTGTACAGTGCTCAGGTGCACTATAACTCATCAAAGGTGCATGTATAGTACATAGAATAATGTTCAAATGTCAGGAATGTGAACAGTGTATGAATCGTGAAATACATGTGTGTGTGTGTGTGTGTATGGAGTGGGGATATAAGGTGTAGTGTTGGCGAATTTCAGGAAGCATGGAGGTTTTGAAGGATGCAGTGTCTCGGCAGCTAACAACCAGTGCAGGTAGTTTGTGCCATGCTTCAGCAACTCTGAGCGTGAAAAAATGTTTCCGAAAGTCAAGGGAACTGTGTTGTTTTCTGACTTTGTAGGCATGCCCAATGCAATGTAAGCATATAATGCAATACTCCACATACGGAGATGTGTTTGCCTGTACATTTAATCCTCATTTTAAAAAGCTAAAGATGGAACTTCGACATGGTCAAACAAATTACTAGAAATAACAACATAAATTTTCCCAAAGCACACCATACCATCTTACAGGAGGAAAAGCACATTGGATAATGTAATTCTAGTTAGAGCGATTTAGAAAATATGACAGATGATCGTGACAGGAAATCGATTGATCATTGATAAAAGTTCTCAGCTCTCCGATTCCACGCGGGAGTTACGTTCTTACTTAAAGACAGCCAGTAACCAGATGATGGAGTTAGGCTGGGATGCCTGATAGAGAATTATGTTCAATGATTCTCTAGTTAATTACAAATTAATTATCGGGATATCCTGCTAGTTCGTTTATAGTAACTATTTTATTGTATATTTTGAATTCTGACCCTCGGACAAATAAAATACATTGATTTGTTAAACCTTTCATTTTTCAAATTTGTTTTTGTATATGATTTAGCCACAAATTCAAACATTTATTTATATTTAAATCTTCAGAAGAAAGCTTTCCTCAATTCTAGCTCTTTTATTTGGCAAAAAATAATAAAAAAAAAAGCCTTTCCCTTTTATTATCGCGAGACTATATTGGAGTTGTAGTAACACCAACATATATCGACATAAAGAAATGGGATTCTCTAAAAACTATATTTAGAGAAGAACAGTGATACAAAGGCAGAAAAAATTCACGCTAAGGACCTATAGGAACCACAATGCAATTGCAACCTAAGCAAACACGAAAGAACAGCTGAACTCCCACTGTCATCGCTTCCATCTCTCTCGCCCTCCCCATCTCTCCGTATGGCGAGCAAATGGGGTCCCACGTGCTGGCCTCCCCATAGCCCCGGCTGACAGGATGGAGAAGGCGTTTCCCCGGAGTATGGTAAGGGAGATGCACTGGAAGAGCCATTCCAACTCGCGAGGCTCACACCTGCAGCTTGCCAGCTCAGCGCCTATGGTGGTGAGTAGGGAGGTAGCCCTAGGATCAAGGACACCAGACGTCTCCACTGCCAAAAGTACGACCGCAAACCTGTCGGAGAGCGACCGGTACTTGGATCGTTCTATGCTGGTAGATGACAGAGGAAAGGAATTGAGAGAAGCCTCAGGTTCGACAAATAAATATCATTTCATGAAGTTGAATAGACGAAATGGTTAGAGCGTCGGTCACGCTTGCTTGCAGTATTTGTTCTGGTCCACTGCGCTCTGACTTCAAATTCCAACTTCTATCAACTGTCTTCTCCTGATGGTTAATGGTTTTTTTTCTAGATCCGGTGATAGGTCTCCAGTATCAGTCGTCGTGGCATGTCAGTTGGAACAACATTTTGATCATATGAATAGGTATAAATGTGGAGCATATTGAAGCTTGAAGCTGGTAGAAACTTTGACGTGCACGGCTAAAAGCCATGCGAAGTTTAGTTATATTTTTGTATGTTCTGAGTTCTAATCGTTGTTTTGTCGTTCGTTCTTCTAAATAAATACCATTAGATTATTGGCGGTCTATTCAATGTAGCACACCTATAGTCCGTAAATTTATTTCTGGGTTGATAAATAAAGTACAAGTCCAAGGCAGTGGATTGATTAAATTTCTCGAATATCGACCTTGATACTGTATAGTTCAAATTTTGCCTTTTATCACCTTTCTTCCCCTGGGTGGTAAGGAGATCTTTAGGAATTCACCTAACTTTTATTAGGGCGGTGGATTGGCAGTATCGGGAGAGCGTCAGACACCATGCTTTGCAGCATAGAGTTATG
>OZ024755.1:30131772-30136772 GCA_964016885.1 Eledone cirrhosa
AGTAGTAGCAGTAATAGTAGTAGCAGCATCAGTAGTAGTAGTAGTGGTAGTAGTAGCAGTAGTAGTAGTTGTAGTAATAGCAGCAGCAGCAGTACTAGTAGTAGCAGCAGCAGCAGTAGTAGTAGTGGTAGTAGTAGTAGTAGTAGTAGCAGCAGAAGGAGTACTAGTAGTAGTAGTAGCAGCAGTAGTAGTAGTAGTAGTAGCTGTAGTAGTAGTAGCAGCAACAGTATTATTATTATTGGCAGTAGTAGTAATAGTAGTAGTAGTAGTAGTAGTAGTAGTAGTAGTAGTAGCAGCAGCAGTAGCAGTAGTAGTAGTAGCAGCAGCAGCAACATCATCAGCAGCAGAAGCAGTAGTACTAGTAGTAGCAGTAGTAGCAGTAGCAGTAGTAGTAGTAGTAGTAGTAGTAGTAGTAATAGTAGCAGCAGTAGCAGTAGTAGTAGTAGTAGTAGTAGCAGCAGCAGCAGCAGCAATATCAGCAGTAGTAGTAGTAGTAGTAGTAGTAGCAGCAGCAGCAGTAGTAGTAGTAGTAGTAGTAATGCGACCTAATAGAAATATAACAAAGAAGTATAACTTTTAATAGTCGGTTGTTGTTGAGATAAAGTAAAGAGAATAAAGTTGACCGTTGAAATCAATATAAATACAATACATAAGTATATAACTGCGCGCGCTTTTCTGTATCAGATGTCTGTGTGTGCGTGTGCGTGTGTGTGTATTAGAGCGAAGATAGATATATTTCTTTATTTGCCACAAGGGCGCATAAGAGAAAGGGGACAATAGAAGGACATATGTCGGGGATTTTACTATATACATCTGGTAAAAAAAACTTTTTAACAAACAAATTCAACAATCGAAATCCCCAACAAGGGGGGGGGGGAGGCGTTACAAATGGGTTGTTTAATACCCCGTAGATAGAACAGCCCTCAACTCCAGCAGCATGTTGTGCAAGTGCACCTTTCTTCCTTTTGTTCTCTTCTTCAACCTACGGGTTTATATACAGAGAAGGTCCAATCACTCGGGTCATTTTTGCTACATTCACCCACCTTTCAGTAAATTTACTGGGGTGCAGCGCGTCTCTCTCCACTCTGATTCTCCTTCTAAAGTGGTACTTAAAGAAGGGAAGGAGTTGTTGTCCGGAGAGAAAGGCATCTGTCCTCAGTCCTCTCAATATTGTCCACCATATAACCTCTTTTACCATAGCCACTGTACAGAGGCAAGCCGCCTCTCTTTCGTTTTTGAAAGAAGTTGGCGGTTTGATCCTTACCATGAACTCGGCAGTCAACTGGATTTGTCCCATAGGCGGCAGCAGTTGTTCTGCGTAGTTCCACAGGTCGGTTACGCCCGGGCAGGACAGTTTCAATGTCCCAGAAGTGGGCAGACTGCAAACTATCCTTGAAAGGTCGAGCGGAGGTGGCGAACACTTTCATAGCGTCCGTAATCTACTACCGCTTGACCGTCGTAGTAGTAGTAGTAGAAACAGCAGCAGCAGTAGTAGCAGTAGTAGTAGTAGTAGTAGCTGTAGTAGTAGTAGCAGCAACAGTATTATTATTATTATTATTGGCAGTAGTAGTAATAGTAGTAGTAGTAGTAGTAGTAGTAGTAGTAGTAGTAGTAGTAGTAGTAGTAGTAGTAGTAGTAGTAGCAGCAGCAGCAGTAGTAGTAGTAGCAGGAGCAGCAACAAAATCAGCAGCAGCAGCAGCAGCAGTAGTAGTAGTAGTAGTAGCAGTAGCAACAGCAGCAGTAGTAGTAGAAGTAGTAGTAGTAGTAGTAATAGTATGTAACCTCTTTTACCATAGTCACTATACAGAGGAAAACCGCCTCTCTTTCGTTTTTGAAAGAAGTTGGTGGTTTGAACCTTACCATGAACTCGGCAGTCAACTGGATTTGTCCCATAGGCGGCAGCAGTTGTTCTGCGTAGTTCAACAGGTCGGTTACGCCCGGGCAGTGTACAATTGCGTGCAGGACAGTTTCAATGTCCTGCTCGCATCTTGGACACGTCCTCTTGGAAGGATCCCTGCCGGAGCGCCTGTGCCTGTGGATCTTGACTCGTACTGGTAGAGTTCCTCGGTAGCACTGCCAGGCCAGGGACCTTTGGAAGTTGTCCATAGGGCCCGGGCGTAAAGTCCTATCGAACAGAGTGGTGAACTCGTCGTCTTCGACGCCCAGAGTCCCTCCGAGCATGTCGTCGCACTTGTAACGTATATAGAATGTCGAAGTGGAGTCACCACTGATTGCTATGCCCGCTTGACAGAGGACTCTGAACGCCTGAGCGAATTCAATGTTCCAGGCGCCCATTTTCTTCGGTCTCCGCTTGACCCAGGACTGCAGCTCCGTCAGCGAGACAAGTTGCTGGAAGGCCTGTCTCACAAACGGGGCCCACACCGGTTGGTCGATGAGGAATACCTGGAGATGCCGTAGCCTCAGAGCGTGTTCGCATCATCAGCCACGGCATTCCCAGCCCTCCTTTGGGAGGGTGCTGGCAGCAGACGGATCTCCTCACCAGTGGAGTCTGCTTCTTCGAAAGGAATTGGAAGAGCGTGCGTACCATCTTGGTGAGGTATTCACGGCGACAAGGCACGACGGTCAAACGGTAGTAGATTACGGACGCTATGAAAGTGTTCGCCACCTCCGCTCGACCTTTCAAGGATAGTTTGCAGTCTGCCCACTTCTGGGTGAGCGCAAATACCTTGGCCGTGACCTCGTTCCAGTTTTTCTCCACTCGGCTTGGCTGGTCTCGCTTGGGGATCCAGCCGGATCAGTTGGAGAAGGTTGCACTGACAGGGCCCGCTGGAAGGAGTGTTTTAGGACTCTGCCCCCACGACCCTCTTAGGAATAAGTTGGCGGCAAAGAAGAAGATATAAGTTGATCTAATATCATATATTTGTTTCTACTTTTGGCACAAGGCCAGCAATCATCCCAGTGCATTACTGGTACTTTATTTTATCGATACCGTAAAAATGAAAGGCAAAGTTAACCTCGGCGGGATTTGAACTCAGACTGTAAAGGGACGTAACTATGCTAGAAAGCATGGCGTCCAACCCTCTACCGATACTGCCAATTCACCGCCCTTGATCTAATATCATATATTGAAACAAGCATAGCATTGTAGGCTCAATTTAGGCACGTCAAAATACACCAAACTGATACGTTCATTTTGTGTGTGTGTGTGTGTGTGTGTGTGTGTGTGTGTGTGTGTGTGTGTGTGTGTGTGTGTGTGTGTGTGTGTGTGTGTGTTTGTCTGTGTCTGTGAGTGTGTGAGTGTGTGTGTGTGTGTGTAGAATATCATGCACATTATCCTTATCTATTTATGTGTGTGAATGTATATTTGTACAAGTAAGTATTTGTGTTTTGTTTTGTTTATATAACTAAAGCTCTATACTAACACGCCATAACAATATACCCAGACACCAATGTCTGGTATTTCCTCTCCTACAAACATTACACTCTCTGGCTTAACACTTTCACCTGGTAATTCCTCTCCTGCAAACATTACACTGTCTGGCTTAACACACCTGGAATTTCTTCTCCTACAAACATTACACTCTCTGGCTTAACACTTACACCTGGTAATTCATCTCCTACAAACATTACACTCTCTGGCTTAACACTTACACCTGGTAATTCATCTCCTACAAACATTACACTCTCTGGCTTAACACTTACACCTGGTAATTCATCTCCTACAAACATTACACTCTCTGGCTTAACACTTACACCTGGTAATTCCTCTCCTACAAACATTACACTCTCTGGCTTAACACTTACACCTGGTAATTCCTCTCCTACAAACATTACACTCTCTGGCTTAACACTTACACCTGGTAATTCCTCTCCTACAAACATTACACTCTCTGGCTTAACACTTTCACCTGGTAATTCCTCTCCTACAAACATTACACTCTCTGGCTTAACACTTACACCTGGTAATTCGTCTCCTACAAACATTACACTCTCTGGCTTAACACTTACACCTGGTAATTCCACTCCTACAAACATTACACTCTCTGGCTTAACACTTACACCTGGTAATTCGTCTCCTACAAACATTACACTCTCTGGCTTAACACTTACACCTGGTAATTCCTCTCCTACAAACATTACACTCTCTGGCTTAACACTTACATCTGGAATTTCCTCTCCTGAAAACATTCAAATCAGGCTTCTGTTGGAGGGTTCCCTTGATGTCGCGATGCACCGTCGACATTGCTTTTCTCTTGATGCCAAAAACGAGATCTAAGCCTGTGAGGCAATTATTTCTCAACTTCTAACGACTAATACATATAGAAAATACTGGATCAAAGAATGCAGCAAGCTACAATAAAATTAGAATATATATTAAGAGCTTTATGTCAAGTACAAACAATACGTAAACAAGTAATATGTGTGTGGGTTTATATTGTATAGTTATATATATAAGTGCACATTTCTGTCTCTATGCAGATGTCTATCTGTTTTCAATAACAATGAATACAAGAAACTGTCAAGCCTTTTAAATCTTGTATTTCTCATGTATATCGCCATGGAGCTTCGCTTGGATGACATTTCTGAATAGACTTATTTGAAGATGAATATAACGCTAAACACTAAAAAATAGGAGTTGCGCTTGTTATATAATGTCGTGAGTTGAAATATGACGTTCAACTTAGTTTAGCCAATCAGTTATTAAACAAAAATCCTTTCTATAGAAGATTCAAATTTTTGAACACTAAGGAAAGACACCTCCTTGTAAAATTGGTTTTTAGATATTTTGAACAAAGTAGAAATGAAGAATGGAGTGGATGTTGTGTTAACTCAACTGTTGAAAGCAATCGAAATGTTTAGGTACTGATTCGAATTCTAGATGACTATACAATAATGGTCTATTGGTTTAATGATTTATATCGCTGAAAAAGAGTTTTTAACGTTTCGAACGCTAGTCCTTCGTCGGAAGATAGAACGAGAGAGAGGACGTCTTGGAAACAGAAATGATAACTAAGATATAAAGTATGTGTTATTGTTAG
>OZ024755.1:30146772-30161772 GCA_964016885.1 Eledone cirrhosa
TTTAAGTCCTAAATGAATCTGATCGTTAAATATTCCAGATATACAAGGGTACTTTCTAATCTACAGCTTTAACGAGATTTTTCTTAAATCTAGTTCTAATCCTCCTTGTTCTACATTTGTCTATCATTCATTCAAGTATTCTTTATGATAGGTTGTTGTTCTAAAGAAATTACGGTCTCGTTAGAATTGAAATTTAATGCAGAAACAGATATGGCGAAATTAAATATTATAATAGGGTATTGAATATAATAGGGTATTGAATATTATAATAGGTCTTTTTCATCCTCTTAAATTTTGTGATTTTTATAATTTGATAATAAATAAGTCGTAATTAAACAATATTCTACTTTTTTCAAATTACGTAATCATTTTTTATTGACATTTATGAGAATTTGAACTCCGCTGATTCAGTCATTTTTGTTAGTTTTCAGTTAGTTCGGCGCTGTTTCTTACTTGCTAAACAAGTAAAGGAAAGTGACGTCGTACCAGGCCACACCCAAAGTACTTTCATCGTAGTCATCTGTAACCTACATACTTTTTCAAGTCTACTCCAATCACAGTCCTCCAATACAGACCCATCTTTCAAAACATCAATATTTCTTATTTCCCTTTGTGAAGGTGCATGGCTTAGTAGTTAGAACATTGGGCTTCCAATCTAAAGGTTGTGAGTTCGATTCGTGGACCGGGTGATGCGATGTATTGTGCCCTTGAGCAAGACACTTTATTTCACGTTGCGATGCGATGTGTTGTGCCCTTGAGCAAGACATTTTATTTCACGTTGCTCCAGTTTGCTCAGCTGTAGAAATGAGTTGCGATCCTGCCAAATCAATGAGTGGCAGTTAGTTCCGTCTGCATCGAAAGACTGGTGTAGTGGTTCTGAGAACAATGCGGCTTTGCAGATGATCAATGCAAATTGACAATGGAAAGGCGCTCCCGCTCGAGTTAGAAGAGAACTATTGACATTCAGGAGAAGCAGCGACCTCTGATTGTATTCAGTAACCGAAACAAATATGAAGTACACCAAATCCAATGCTTCTTCTTAATCGGCCAGATTAGATTAGATTAGATTAGATTTTTCTTACTTTAAATAGTGTGGATAGCAGAATTAGTGGAGCACCGGAAAAGAATGTGCTCTCCAGTTAGATTTATCATTTTTGTTTGATTCCTGCTGGATGTTGGACTTTGCTTTCCAGCCACCTTGGGTATATACAATAACTAAACACTAGCAAAATATTGGTCTTACACCAAAAACCTATTTTTGTGGTATAACTGGAAATTAATTTATGATAACTTAATTTTCATGGTTTGATAAATTAATTTTTTGTTCACTAAATCTGTAACTATTTCTGAAATCATATATCTATATATTTACACACACATGCATATATATATATATATATATATATATATATATATATATATATATATAGATAACTTTGAATAACTTTGAAATGTTTTGGCCAGTATTGGCCCAGGCCATGTCTAACTTAATAGCACCACCTGGCGAAGTCTTTCAATTCAGGATTTGGGCACCATGGCCCATTCGAGAAGAGAATTACTGTTTTCGGAGACATATCCGGGTGTGGGTGGTTTGTCCGGGATTACTTGGAGGAATTTGTCCAAAGACTTCTTGAATTTTGTGTGGTCAGCTTCTGTTTTGACGTGTCCTGGTGTGATGTTGAAGAGAGCAGGGCCGATTGAGGTGAAATAATTGTGCCGTATTGTTGTTATGAGATATAGGTATGTATATATATATATATATATATATATATATATATATATATATATATATACATACCTATATCTATAAATATATATATATATATATATATATATATAGATACATATCTATATCTATCTCTCTCTCTATATATATATATATACATACATATCTATATCTATCTATCTATATATATATATATATATATATATATATACATACATATCTATATCTATATATATATATATATATATATATATATGCCCGAGTCCTGATACGGGAAAAGAGTTCACAAGATGAGTTTCAGCCGAATATCCAAGCAGTCATTCTATTTATTTTTTAAAAAGTCTGTATTAATTAGTATGACATCGTTCATTAAATCAGTAGATCCGGCTGGCTATTGTGTCATTTTTCCCTTTTTCTCTTGTTGTCCTGCTTCTTCTGGTTTTCAATATCGGTATTTAAATCATGGATTAGCTTCCGCCTTATGAGTGTGTCATCAACATAATGGCTCCAACGGTGAAGAATGTTACCTATCCCCACAATATCACTGATCAGGCCCTTATACCTCAAGGGAGTGCGTCTAACATGTCGAGCACCATCCCCAAGCTTACCAAAAAAATAAAAAAAAGGTTTTTTTACAGGTCTATCATCCAACGACATGGACAACCCATCTGAATCTATTCCTTATGAGGATAGTTTCAATGTCGGGAGTCTTTGCACGTTTCAGTACCTCATTGTTTGTGACAAAGTGGTCCCATTTGATGTTGGGAATAAACCTAAGGTGTCGTTGCTGAACTGTTGTTAACTGTCTTATGTGGTAACGATGGAGAGTCCACGCCTCACTTCCATACAAGAGAGTAGTCACACATTGGTTATAAACTTAAAATTTAGTCTCAGAGATCAGTTACCTGGATTCAAAGACTCTCATTCTTAGTTTACCTACAACGCAGCTTGAACGCAGGTATTAGGATTAAGCTCTTATATATATATATATATATATATATATATATATATATATATATAGGAACCAGTAAGACCTCGACAGCTGAGCTCAAGCCGTTTCGACGGCTAATTCTGAATTAGCCGTCGAAACGGCTTGAGCTCAGCTGTCGAGGTCTTACTGGTTCCTATTACCCACTCTACTACCTCAAGTATTGAGTACTTTGGTGCGTTATGGTCCACCTGGTTCCTTACCACATTTCCTTCGTTATATATATATATATATATATATATATATATATATATATATATATATATATATATATATATATATATATATATATATATATATATATATATATAACAAGGCGGGTGTAGTAAGATTCCATGTGGACCATGACGCACCAGAATACTCAATACTTAGGGTAGTAGAGTGGGTAATAGGAAAAGAGTCAGGACCCCGACGGCTGAGCTGCGGCCGTTTCGACAGCTAAATCATTTCGGGTCCTGACTTTTTTCATATATATATATATATATATATATATATATATATATATATATATATATATATATATATAACTTATACCATCTGCTTTCTTTTACAACATATTTCGAATGCAAAATAAATATTTATTTAAACTTTCATACAGAGGAGAGTTGGAACATAACATACCCGTATGTTCTGTCATTATTCGTGGTGAATTGGCAGAATCAGTAGAACCTCGAAGAAAAAGCTTTACAGCATTTCTTGCGGCTCTTTATGTTGCGGCCGCAACTCCCGAACTAATCACCTTTGCGTTTGATTATTCCAGGCTCGATAAATGAGTCAAATACAGAGGTCGGTTCAATCGACATTTGCCTTTTTCGAAATAGCTTGCCTTGTGCCCAAATCAGAAACCATTATCTGTAATTACAAGAGTCAGTTAATAATTGATTACTTTTATTCACTGCAAAAGAGAGAACGTTAATTTGGGATGTGGGGTTTTATTTGCTACTGTCAAGAAATAAAGCAGTCTTGTTTTCCTCTCTGCTTTGTATGTATGGTCCCGTAACTTCTCCCGTAACTTCTGCTGTATTGACATACGGTGTTTCTTGGGTATTTTAAGCCTGACAGAGACAATCCCTCTCCAAGCCTGAATACAGCACATTTCTTCCAGAGAAAGATAGAAAGTGAGAAAGAGGAAATGAGAAAGAGATATAGAGGAAGAATCGACTCCAGTACTAGACTGGTACTTTTTTTATCGACCCCGAAAGGATTAAAGGCAAAGTTGACCTCGATGTGATTTGAACTCAGAAAGCAGCGAGCCGCAACGAATACCATAAAGCATTCTATCCGACGTTTTAACGACTCTGCCAATTTGCCGCCTTCTCTCTACTTTACAAAACCTAATAAAACAAGCCGAGAGAACGCGCTCTGAAGTAGCTTGATCTGTTAGAAATAACAACCAATCAGTTACGTCTGTCTAAATGCTCGCCCTAATGTCTTTAAAATGGAGGGATACATTGTTTGAAAAAAAAAATATATTTGTTACGTCTAGAATACCTTTAACAATAATTGTTTCTACTTTTGGCACAGGGCCAGCAATTATCCAGTACATTACTGGTACTTTATTTTATCGACCCCGTAAGGATGAAAGGCAAAGTCAACCTTTAACAATAATCGTAACACGTTAGTCTTTCTTACAAAGAAATATTCGTTTTCCTATTAGACAGGCCACGCCCAATATGTATAGCCTCTGTTCACATATTTGGGGGGGGGGGTGTTACTTGTATATGCATGTACATGTATGTGAGTGCATTTGAAAGAACTTTTACACAAAGAAAAGTAAAAACAGTTTATACAAGAAGCAACAGATTGTTATATATTTATTAATCTTATACACTCGTCTTCACCATATAAGGACATATGTGCGTGCGTGCGCATGTGAGCATGTCTAGATGAATATATATATATATATACGTTATTCTTTTGTTACTAGAAATCTAATTTAGTCATAGCTCTGTGTAGATTATCTGTTATTATGTGGATTATCGTAGTGTTAGCTTCAAAGATGATATACCTAATATGGTTTTGTGTGTGTGTGTGTGTTTGCGTGTGCTTGTCCGTATGTATACGCCTTTCCAGTAGATTCATGTTTCACTCGCTTTTAGTGACGTAGATATTGAAATGTATATGAGATTACAACTTTTATGATGATAAACTTTTGGATTGTCTACGTATATCTGAATCATATCATTTTTCACATGGTTCTTTTGATTATAAATGATATACTATCCGACAGGTTCGCGGCCGTGCCCTTGGCAGTGGAGGTTTCTGGTGTCCTTGGGCCTAGGCAGGGCCGTCTTAACGCATGGACGCTGGGCAGTTGCCCGGGGGCCCCACGAGGATAGGGGGCCCATTTGTATTTTTATTCCTGTGAGTGCTTGTGTAGGTAGGGGCCCCAGTGCTCTGCTTCACCCGGGGGCCTATAATGCTGCTAAGACGGCCCTGGGCCTAGGGTTACCTCCCTATTCACAACCATAGGCGCTGAGCTGGTCACAGCCGCAGGTGTGAGCCTCGCGATTTGGAATGGCTCTTCCAGCGCATCTCCCTTACCATCCTCCCGGGAAAACACCTTCGACATTCTGTCCGCCGAGGCTGTCGGGAGGCCAGCATGTGGGACCACATTTGCTCACCATACGGAGAGATGGAGGCGATGACAGTGGGAGTTTGGCTGTTCTTTCACATTTACTTAGGTTACTATTGTATATTGTTATTTACCAATATTCATTCAAGGACTGTAGGAGAATTCACAGGAGAGATTTCATATAGTCTTGTAATACATTAATTGTTTCTATTTTAGGCACAAGGCCAGCAATTACCCAGTACATTACTGGTACTTTATTTTATCGACCCCATAAGGATGAAAGGCAAAGTTAACCTCGGCGGGATTTGAACTCAGATCATAAAGAGACGTAACTCTATGCTTCAAAGCATGGTGTCCGACCCTCTACCGATACTACCAATCCACCGCCCTTGTAATATATTGATAAGTCTTGTAATACATTAATAAATGAATCTTCTTAAAAAAAGACCACGTTTGAAAATACGAAGCAAATCTTTTTAACATTCTGACTTAATATATAGCTAATATTCTTTCTGGACATTGATAGATACGTGAAATATTTTAATTTTGCGTGCATTGTCGGGCTTCCAAATATTTAAACTTATTTAAATTTGTATTTCTTATTCCACGATGCATCTAACAAACTACAACACTTAGTTATCAATTTAGTTTATATCGAACTTTCTGAACATTAGTTTTGTTAGATACATATTTCAAGCAATTGTGATAAACGTGTGAAAAGGGGAGCATCTGTGCACCTGGAGCGCAACTAGCACCTTGTCGGAAATAATAGTTTATCTAATTTCTGACCAATGTTTAATATAGTCCGTCACATACACATGCTTATTCACACGGATAACAATTGATTCTACATTAGGCACAAGGCCAGCAATTTCAAGGGAAGGGGAATGTCGATTAAATCGACCCCAGTACATTACTGGTGTTTTATTTTATCAACCCCGTAAAGATGAAAGCAAAGCTAATCTCGACGGGATTTGAACTCAGAACGTAAAGGGCCGTGACTCTATGCCGCTAAGCTTGTTGTCCGACGCTCTACCGATTCTGCCAATCCACCGCCCTCACACACACACACACACAGATAATAATTGTTTCTACTTTTTGGCACAAGGCCAGTAATTGCCCAGTGCATTACTGGTACTTTATTTTATCGACCCCGTAAGGATGAAAGGCAAAGTTTACCTCGGTGGGATTTGAACTCAGACGATAAAGGACTGTAACTCTATGCTGCAAAGCATGGTGTCCAACTCTCTACCGATCACAATACAATGATGGTCTATTAGTTTAACAATCTATATAGCTGGAAAAGTGTCTTAACATTTCGAATGAAAGTCCTTTATTGGAAAATAGACTGGGAGAGAGAAGAGAGGATGTTTTGGAGAAAAGAAGAACAAAGAAAATAGACGAGAGCAAGAAATAAATAACGGGAGAACGGTAGATAAGAGAGAAAGCGGGTGTTAGTCAGCCATTTTGAAAAATAAATATTTCAGAACGAAGCATGAGTTTTGAAGAATTATCGAAAGGGAGATAAGCACCAGAGAGCTACAAAAAAGGTGTGTTCGTTTGTACAAAACTGTGAGAGTATGAAGTGATGGTTCGCCTCAGACCACCATTATAGTAAGGGGGGGGGGGGTCTCATTTATGTAGTGTTGTATATGGGTGCGTGTGAGCGAGCTGTTTAGAGGAGGGAGTTGACAGCTCTAAAGTGAGTCAGACACACTAATGTACGTGTTTGCCCATATGCACATGCACGCATGTAATTTCGGTCAGAATTAAATGCGTCCATATGCGTACACATACAAGCACAAACATACGTAGAGACACTTCTCATGTAGTACAGAAGGAACACGGCAGTGATACATGCATGCAAGTCACCGTTTTCTGTCATGATTATGGTATAGGACAGGGGTCTCAAGCATAGGGCTCTAGTAATTTCCCTGACTAATTAAGGAAAATTTGAAACGAAAAATATGTCCTATATTCTCTACTAATTTAATAGTATATCGCACTACTTATTATATGCGTATTGATTTTGATTTTAAAAAAATAGCACTTTATCAGCTGTATTGCACATTGGCGTTATAAATAGTGAAAATTATGCCCCCACATTTCATTTCATTCGAGTCTTTGGGTTTAAGACCCTTGATCTAGGACGACGACGTGGCGGAAAGCCGCAAAAGATATCGCAAAGCATCACGTTCGGCATTAAAACAGTGCAGCTTACAACTACCGAACCTGGAAGGATAAAGGCCAATGTGTGCATCAAGAGGTATGGTACCAAGATATAAAGAGGAGTCGGAATAAATACTTCGAAGACTTTACCGGCACCGAAAGAGTCACATCACGAAGCCCTACGCAAAACATGCTCACACGAAGGCAGCACACTTATACGAACACATAGACGCGGGCGCACACAAGTGAAGTGTAGAAGTATAATTAATGTTCGAATATGTGGGATCTCTATAGTAAAGCATTTAATAAACGTCTACAAACACAACCATAAATATGTATCGGTCAATCGAATCCCTGAAATATGTATAATGAAATAAATATGGTTTTATAAATATAGCTTCCATTTATTAATATCGTATATATATATATATATATATATATATATATATATATATATATATATATATATATATATATATATATATATATATAACGAAGGAAATGTGGTAAGGAACCAGGTGGACCATAACGCACCAAAGTACTCAATACTTAGAGTAGTAGAGTGGGTAATAGAAACGAGTAGGACCCCGACGGCTGAGCTCAAGCCGTTTCGACGGCTAATTCTGGACCGGAATTAGTCCAGAATTAGCCGTCGAAACGGCTTGAGCTCAGCCGTCGGGGTCCTACTCGTTTCTATATATATATATATATTGTTATGCTTTGGGAGGGTCATGTTGCCAATAATTGCCAATTATTGGCAACATGACCCTTCGAAAGCATAACAATATCGGTTTCAACACACGTTTTCAGATAAAGAATCTTGCTAAACAAATTCAGAAACGAAATATATATATATATATATATATATATATATATATATATATATATATATATATATATATATATATATATATATATATATATAGTATTGAAGATGTGTTAAATGGTCACTGTAAAATGATTGTAGTTAGGAAGGACATCAAGCTGTAGAAATCATGGTAAAGATGCCATCGAGAGGTCAATATCTCTGAATAAGAATGGACTTGGTCCGTGGTTTGCCGTTCAACCCATGCCATCATAGAAAGCGGTTGATGATAATGTTGTTTATGATGACGATAGTTATGCATATACGTATGTGTGTGTGTGTGTGTGTGTTCCTCTCTGTGTGTGTATGTGACGCTGTGTGTGTGTGTGTTTAATCTTGTCTCATATTGTCAAAGTATAGAATATAATTACGTATATCCTTATATCTGGAAATATTCCTAGTCAATTGCTAATTCTAATTCTATTCATGAAGAAGTTAGTCAGTATTTTATAAGGAGTGGAAGGTTTGAAAAATGGAAGAAACATAGTAATATTAATACTTGCGGCTTGCACTTTATCTTTTTCATGTTCTTTCGTACTTAAGGCTCACGATTTAATAGGAAAGGTTTTTATCGGGTTTCAATTGTTCTGAGGTCAACTGAGAAATCACGATTTTAAATGTAAACTAGGACATGGTAAAATTACACATAATACTCTCTCTCTCTCTCTCTCTCTCTCTCTCTCTCTCTCTATCTATCTATCTCTCTATCTATTTCTATCTCAATCTAATAAAAACACAAGGGCCTAACTTCACCCAGGCAGGGGATTTCCCCCACCTCAAAATGATTAAGGCCCCACAGGACACCTATAAAACTTTAAAAAACAATTTTAAAGAGGACGTGGGTCCCCCCTGCGTCGGGCCCATTAACCGCGTCCTCCTAAAAAAACTATCCCACCCCCTCCCCAAACACCCTCACAACTCCAAGCTCCCCAACCACACAACACACTGATGCCCCCACACTTCCACAAACCACCACCCCACCCAACAACCCATCCCCCACCCTAATGGAAATTGTGCAGCCCGATACCCGGGACGCAGAGAGGTAAGTGCCTTTTCTCTTCACCACCAACATGGCTATGCTAAGAGTAGGCTGTTTAAATGCGCGTGGCCTGGGCTCAACTTGGAAGCAAGCAATGCTTCTAAATGACCTCAGGTCACAACGTATAGATGTGATGGTTATTTGCGAGGCCCGGATCAGCAACGTGCGACAGCTGTCCCCCACCTTTGATGACTTTGAGATGCACGCATCTCTCTGTCAGCCCGGAGGTGGGGGTGGAGTTGTCGTTCTGCTGCAAAAACATCTGGGTCTCGCAACACAGATGGTACATTTGGACCCGGAGGGTCGACTAGTGGTTCTGGACCTTGGCAGTGGTAAAGGCGGAGCGTTTAGGTTGGTAGCCGCCTACGGCCCTTTCGGGTCAATGCGGCCGGACTTCTTCCATCGTCTGGAGACTTTTCTAGGGACGTCCCGCTCCTTGCTATTAGTGGGGGACTGGAATGGTATCCTAGATGCACGCTGGGACTACGTAGGGGCCTGCCCCGATAGAGAGGGGTGTAATAGCCTCAAAGGATTAATCGGTCGATTTGACCTGGCCGATAGATATCGACTAGATTTTCCGACTGCGCCAACCTGGACTTGGGCAAATCGTAGCGGATCATCTAGGTCGTACCTAGATAGGTTCTTAGTTAGAATTAAGGATAAGGACTTTTTAAGTTGTCCAAAAATGCGCATGGTTGGCTATTCAGACCACAAATTAGTGACCTGCATGGTCAACCTTGACAGAACTCATAGACAGGGCCCCGGTTACTGGAAGCTCAACTTGTCCTTGCCGGCAAGTAGAGCCTACAGGAATCGGATTAGTACGTTAGTTAAGGAACGGTTGACTGGAGCGATCGTCAACAGCAGGTGGTGGGTATCTCTAAAGAGAGAGATTAGAGTAGTCTCGATAGAATTTAGTAAGGTTCTAGCTGCGGATAGGAATAGGAAGGAAAGGGAGCTAATAGATAGAGTAGAAGAGGCAATTAGAAGCGGCGACGTGGCCAGAGTGCTAGCGTCGAGAACGGCTTTGAGCCAGTTTTTCGACGCGAAGCACGAAGGCTGCGTTGTCCGAAGTAAAATACGTGCTCTGGGGAACGAGGGGACCAAATCTGTTAGCTGGGCCCGCGTGACAGAGGCCAACAGTGGAACTAAATCCACCATCCGGTCTTTGCGAGACCTGGATGGACGGGCGATTCTTGAGCCTAAGCAGATGTGTGAGGCCTTTCAAAGGCACTTTGCCCGACTGTTCGGGAGGGGCGGGGAGCCGGTTGGGAACGTGGACTTCGGTCCATACCTCGACGGCCTGCCGCGCCTCTCGGACAGGGAGGCGAAGTCCTGCGAGGAGCCGATTTCGGCCGCTGAGATAGAGGACGTGCTGAGCCAATGCGGCAAACGCAAATCCCCGGGTCTCGATGGTCTTCCTTACGAATTATATCTAGCTATGCCGGACTTGTTCCCCGATCTCCTCGAGGCGGTCTACTGCAACTGGCAACAGAACGGGAGAATTCCCTGTACTGTGACCAAGGGCGTAGTCACGCTAGTGAGGAAGGACGAGAACAAGGGGGACGAAATAAGTAACTTCAGGCCCATAACACTGCTAAATACAGAGTTACAGATTTTGGCCAAGGTGCTAGCAAAGAGGTTGGCGCTTGTCGTGGGCAACCTGGTGGGAGATGCGCAGACATGCGCTATCCCGTCCAGGTCCATCCATGACAACCTCCACCTCATGCGATACATCATAGAGAGGGTTGGGAACGAACCCGGCTTTGGTGGGGCTCTGATCAACTTGGATCAATCTAAGGCGTTCGATAGGGTCGACCATGGTTACCTGGATGCGGTGCTAGCGGCGGCAGGCTTCGGACCCGTTTTCAGGGGCTGGATCACTGCTATGCACAGCAGCCGCATCTGCTCTAGGGTCAAGGTGAACGGCTACCTCTCGGAGCCGTTCAAAATCGCGCGGTCCATCCGACAAGGGTGCCCTCTCTCCTCCCTTCTGTATGTGTTGACTCTCGAGCCACTACTGCGGAAGTTGGAGTTGTTGCAGGGCATCCCTTTGGAACCGGGATTGCGGAAAGCGGTGTCGGCCTACGCCGATGACGTTACAGTAATGGTGTCGACGGCCTCCGAAATCGAGGCGGTCGGCACCTTACTGGAGGAGTACGAAAAGTTCACAGGGGCTAAGCTGAACCGGGACAAGTCGATCGGTTTGCAACTCGGCACGTGGAGGGGCAGACCGATGCCCTCCGATAGCGTCGTCGGACGCTGGACGGAGGGCCCGGTGAAGTTGCTCGGGGTCTGGTTCGGACTGGACCTCCAGGTGGAGAAAAACTGGGCGGAGGTTACGAACAGGGTGTTTGCACTGACCCAGAAGTGGGCCAGTTGCAAACTATCCCTGAAAGGTCGGGCGGAGGTGGCGAACACCTACATAGCGTCCGTCATCTACTACCGCCTGACCGTAGTGCCCTGCCCAAGGGAAACCCTCACCAAGATGGAGCGCGCGCTCTTCCAATTCCTTTGGAAGAGGCGGGCTCCTATGGTGAGGAGATCCATCTGCTGTCAACACCCTTCGAAAGGAGGGCTGGGGATGCCGTGGCTAATGATGCGTAAACACGCATTAAGGCTACGGCACCTCTACGTATTCCTCACCGGACAACCGGTGTGGGCCTCGTTTGTGAGACGAACCTTTCCCAGACTCGTCTCACTCACCGAGCTGCAATCCTGGGTCAAGCAAAGACCGAGAAAACTGGGCGCCTGGCACACTGAGTGTGCCCAGGCGCTCACCGCCCTCTGGCAGGCGGATCCGGTTGTCAGTGGAGACTCCACCGCAACATTCTATAGAGGGCTGGTACGCAGCAGGTGCGACGACGCCCTAGGAGAAGCCCTAGACATGGAGGAGGACGAACTGGCCAGCCTGTTCGGTAGGACATTCAGCCCGGGACCTATGGACAACTTCCAGAAGTCCCTGGCCTGGCAGTGCTACCGAGGGGCTTTACCCGTTCGAGAAAGGCTCTACAGACACGGGCGCCCGGGTAGGGACCCCGCCAAAAAGATCTGTCCCAGATGCGTGTGCGACGAGGAAACCGTTGCACACGCATTAGTACACTGCTCGGGCGTAGCCGATCTGTGGGGCTATGTCGAACAACTGCTGTCAAGGGTGGGACCGATCCGGTTGACCACCGAGTCTATTGTAATGATCAAGCCGCCTCCCCCCTTCAAAGATGAAGCAGAGGCGGTGTTTCTGTGCGTAATAGCCATGGCGAAAGAGGTTGTATGGTGGACGCGTCTGAAAGGACTGAGGTCGGGCACCTTTCTCTCTGGCCAACAACTGGTCCGTTTCTTCCGATATCATTTCGGAAGAAGGATCAGGATGGAGAGAGAGGTGCTGCACCCCAGCCGTTTCTATGAAAGATGGGTGAAAGTGGCGAGAATGGCCCGTGTGAATGGGCCTTCACTCTACATCAGACTATAGGTGAGGAATATGAAAGACCAAGGGAGCACCCCTTCTCTGTGCTCCTGAGGAGAAGGGTTGCACACTTTTTTCGGGGGTGTGTGCGACCCCCCAAGGCGCCTCCTCTCTATTGAGGATTTTGTTAAAAAAAATTTTATTTTTTGTTATATCTTATTTTATTTTTATATTTTGTTATTGCCTCCTCCTTATTGAGGACGCCTTTTTGTGTAAACTCCCCCCTTTGTACTTGTCCCACTTTTGATGCCCTAGTGGCAAATAAAAGAAATATATCTATTTCTATCTCTTTCTCCCTCTCTCTCTCTATCTATCTATCTATCTTCTCTCTCTATCTCTCTCTCTATATATTTATATATATATATATATCTCTCTCTCTCTATCTATCTATCTGTATCTCTATCTCGCTCTCTCTATCTGTGTGCCTAACTATCTGTCTGCCTGTCTATCTGCCTACCCATCTATATATCTGCTATAGGCATGCCAGACTTGTTCTCTGGCGTCCTCGAAGTAGTCTACTGCAACTGGCAGCAGAACGGGAGGATTCCCAGTTCTGTAGGCAGAGGCGTAGTAACGCTGATCAGGAAAGATGAGAGCAAGGGGGATGAGATAAGCAATGTCAAGCCCATAACTCTGCTCAACACAGAGTTAAAGATTTTGGCCAAGGTGTTAGCAGCGAGGCTGGCGCTTATCGTCGAGAACTTGGTAAGGGAAGCGCAAACGTGTGCAATCCCGACCAGGTCCATATACGACAACCTCCACCTCATGCGATACATCATAGAAAGGGTAGGGTGTAAACCTGGCCTCGGTGGGGTTCTGATCAATTTAGATCAGTCTAAGGCATTTGATAGGGTCGACCATCAATACTTGGAAGCGGGGCCGGCTTCGGTCCCGTCTTCAGAGGCTGGATCGCTACCATGCACACCAGCATCTGCTCGGCAGTCAAGGTGAATGGCTACCTATCGGAGCCATTCGAAATCATGCGTTCTATCCGCCAGGGATGTCCCCCTCTCCCCCTTTCTGTATGTACTGACTCTCAAGCCATTACTGCTGAAGTTGGAGCTATTGCAGGGCATCCCGATCGAACCAGGACTGCGGAAAGCAGCGTCAGCCTATGTCGACGACATAACCATAATGGTGTCGAAAACCTCGGACATTGGGGTAATCGGCAACCTATTACAGGAATACGAAACGTTGACAGGAGCAAGACCAAACCCAAACAAGTGTGTCGGTTTGCAACTCGGCACATGGAGAGGCAAACCAATGCCTTCCGACAGTGTCGTTGGACGCTGGAGGGAAGAAACGGTGAAATTGCTCGGGGTCTGGTTTGGTCCAGACCTCCAGGTGGACAAGGACAGGAACGAGGTCACGGCGAAAGTGTTGCACTCACCCAGCAGTGGGATGAGTGCAAACTCTCCTTGAAAGGTCGAGCGGAGGTGGCGAACACTTACATAGCGTCCTCATCTACTACCGCTTGACAGTCGTGCCTTGTTCCCGCGAATACCTCACCAAAATGGAATGCCTACTCTTCAAGTTCCTCTGGAAGAAACAGTCGCCATTGGTGAGGAGATCCACCTGCTGTCAACACCCTTCTAACGGAGGGCTGGGCATGCCGTGGCTGATGATGCACAAACACGCGCTGAGGCTACGCCCTCTCCAGGTATTCCTGACCGGCGAACCGGTGTGGCTGTCGTTTGTGAGACGAGCTCTTCCACAATTCGTCTCACTAACAGAGCTGCAGTCCTGGGTCAAGCGGAGACCGAAAATGGGCGCCTGGCACCTCGAGTACCTTCAGGGGCACACAGCCCTCTACCAAGCGTAAACGGCAATCAGCGGAGACTCCACTTCGACATTCTATATCGGATTATCGGGGAAAATATAGGCATCGAGGAATACGAACTGACCAGTCTGTTCGGGAGGACTTTTCGTCCAGGGCCTATGGATAACTTCGAGGGGTCTCTGGCCTGGCAGTGCTACCGAGGAGCTCTACCAGTTCGAGACAAAATCTACAGGCACGGACGCCCTGGTAGAGATCCTGCCAAAAGGACCTGTCCAAGATGCGAGGAGGACATCGAAACCGTTCTGCACGCAATTGTTCAGTGCCCAGGGGTGACCGACCTGTGGAATTATGTCGAACAGCTGCTGTCACATGTGGGACGCATCCAGTTGTCAGCC
>OZ024755.1:30166772-30191152 GCA_964016885.1 Eledone cirrhosa
TATCATGGATTACTTTACTGATTACAGAAGAAAGTGTAACACAGTCTCTCTTCAATTTCTGTGCATATTGTCAATTACGATTTTATTTGACGTATCATATACATATGCATATATACTTGCGTATAATATCAATATGCACACTACACATGCTAGCAGAAAACCACCCTTCACTTGATTTGTGCTCAAAATCCTGAGAAATCAAATGAGTCTGTAATTTAAACATTGTATAGGTAATTTCAGTAATTTCAGTAAATTTAAACATTGTATAGGTAAATACACAATTGTATAGGTAATTTCAGATTTTCAAATCACCATGTTACCTCTATGTGAGACACTTTCATGTGTGTATCTTACTTTATGTAAGCAATAGCAGATTAAACGATTTGCTTAATCAATGGAAAGTGTAAACGAGTCGCGTTTATGATTTTTTCATACAGAGATCTGCACTGTCTAAATCTTAAAGATAGTTGTTTCTACTTTAGGCACAAGGCCAGGTATAAATCTTAAAGATAATAATAGTTGAAAATATATGAAATATTATACTTGTGCGTAAGACTTAGTGCATATGACATCATAAATGAAGACGAAAATGTTTTCAAATAGAAATAATGAACATCCTAGCAAAACATATTTATTTTTTTAACGTTTTAGCTATATATTAATAAGATTGATTAAAAATATAAACAAAATTTTAAAAGATATTTGAGGTAGTCCAAATCAAATATTGAAAGACGTTCTATTCCATGATCATCCATTCAACTGAGCCAAGTGCCCAAATGTTGACGAGAATTAATTATTTGGACAAATATTGTAGATAATTCCAAACCTATTTTAGTGTTATAATCTCCTCAATAGAGTATACCATACACCAAGTTACTACAACTAGACTATATGTATTATAGTATAAATTATTATATTATTCATTTAATTATATATTGTACAGCCGATGCTCATAAATGTTTTTTGTTTTCTTTCTTTTGCAGATTACACCACCAATCATGATTGTGGCGGGAACTTTTACTCTAATGCATCGATTTTTGTGAAAACATTTAACTCAATCATTTATCATATAAAATAATTTTTAATAGGTTTATAAAACATAATTACGTAATTATATATACGCACACACACTTTATATATATATATATATATATATATATATATACAAGCATATTATAAATGTACACATGTAAGTATGTTTTTGAAACGGTGTGCTAGTTTGAAATTAGAAATTAGAAATTAGAAATTATAAGCTTTCACCGTATTTTAGACTAAAGAAATTTCTAGCCTGATAGTGGGGTTTATAACCCTCGGAGAAATGGAAAAAAGATGAGTGTTGCCGTACATGGGAGCAACACTCATCTTTTTCCATTTCTCCGAGGGTTATAAACCCCACTATCAGGCTAGAAATTTCTTTAGTCTAAAATACGGTGAAAGCTTACAATTTCTAATTTCTAATATATATATATATATAAAACCTTTTACTTTCCTGACTTAGATGATTTAAATCTACATATTTCAATATTTTCCATCTACCTGTTATATACACAAGCGAATGCATACCGTTATACTACGGCAAACGTAGTTTGGTTTCTTGTATGGAGGAGCGAAATAAGGAAGGAAAGAAAAAATAAAATAAAATGAAACAAACAGTCGTACGATAAAACAGGAAACAAATGAAGTATTCCAAAGTTAAGAAAATAAAAACAATAATGTATGTCCGTAATGAATCCATATCATGTGAACCAAATTTCAAATCTTTCAAAAGAAAACTAGCAAGCATTTTTCAGATATAAGTCATCTGAATATATACAGGTTTTAACTAATAAAAATATTGAAATTAAGCTTCGTTATAATTGATTTTAAAAAATAAATAAACAAACAAAAAACAATAATGTAATAATATAATAATGGAATAAACATTATGTAAATAAAGTTAATAAAAAATTATTTGTTTATCTATTCGTTTTATGCATAGTTAGGAAATAACGTATCTGCTATGGCCTACTCCCTGTCATCCTGAAACCGAAGACGTGACCGGGTACCTTAAAAGCCATCTAAGGACCATGGTGATGATTTAACTTTACCACATGACTAGACCATGATGAAATTTGATGTCAAAACATAAACTGTACTGTTTTGATGCCGCCAATTCACTACCCTTAATTGGTGCTGTATTTATCAATCAAGTAAGGTTGAAAGGCAAAATTGACCACCAAAGTTTTGAAAGCAGAACGTGAGCAGTCGGAAAAACGCTGTAAATATCGGTGGAGATTCAGGTTAAATTTCTTCGGGAGTCGAGCTTTGAATAAACTGCCTCAATGATTCAAGACTCTGTATTCTATCTTTCTGTCCTGCTTGGACTAATCTATGAGCGAACGTATTTCTTCAGTGAATATTCCAGACTAAAACTCTCCAATATGTCCACTCCATTTTATAGAAGTTGAGGTATTATTTATGAAAAATTTAGCTCTTTCTTGAGGCCTATTTCAAATTGGCAGGGAAGGCAGTCTTTATACAGCCTTCGATATACTAGAAATAGCAGCAAATTCTTCCCAAAATCACACCATACTGCGTTAGAATATAGATATAATATGCCTGAAAGAATTGCGTGGTTACGGTGGAAACGGCTTTAACTGCAAATCTTTAAGAGTAGAACTAATATAGGTTTCTTATATAGGCACAAGGCCAGTGAGTTTGGGTGAGGGGAAAGTCGATTAAATCGACCCCAGTGCGTGACTGGTACTTTATTTTATCCACCCCAAGAGGATGAAAGGCAAAGTTAACCTCGGCGGGATTTGAACTCAGATCATAAAGGGCCGTAACTCTTTGCTGCAAAGCATGGCGTCCGACTGTCTACCTATACTACCAATCCACAGCCCTCAAGAGTAGAACTAATATAGATATACAAAAAATGTTATCAGAAGCAAACTGACCTAAATATTCACGTATAATAATTGCTTCTACTTTTGGCACATGGCCAGCAATTACCCAGTGCATTAATGGTACTTTATTTTAGCGACCCCGTAAGGACGAAAGGCAAAGTTAATCTCGCCGTAACTCTATGCGTCAAAGCATGGTGTCCGACCCTCTACCGATACTGCCAACCCACCGCCCATTTCACGTATAATAATATGGCTTAGTGGTTAGAGCGTCGGGCTTACAATCGTGAGGTTGTAAGTTCTCTTCTCGGACTGGGCATTGCGTTGTGTTCTTGAGCAAGACACTTTACTTCACATTGCTCCAGTTCACTGAGCTGTAGAAATGAGTTGCGACGTCAATAGTGCCAAGCTGCATCGGCCATCACCTTTCCCTTAGACAACATCGGTGGCGTGGAGAAGGAAGACTTGTATGCATGCTGGTCTTCCAAAACAACCTTGCCCGGACTTGTGCCTCGTAATCACAGAGGGGAGTGGGGGTCAACCTTTCTTTCTCTTCTATCATGGTAATTTCATAGCCTAGGATAAACACAGCGTGAAAGAAGGATATTAAGAGATGGAAGACAAATTTCTAACTTGCTGAAATTCTACATATGGTTGATATCGTCATCGGTATGCAGTTATTATTCATCCCCGATCAAGCAGAATCGTCCTTGTGACATGGCATAGTTAAGATTATGCTCCCTAATGTGCCTTTCCGTTAAAAAAAAGAAATGACAGTAGAATGCGATTTCTAGCACGATGAGGGAGTACATAATGGCTTTCTCGTAGGTTCGCCGCTTAGTAGATATTGTTTAGCTGAGCTTTCATCGAGAAAATGTATAATAAAGGTCTTCCAGTATTAGCCATCCTGTTTCCTTATTTTTATATTCCGAAGGATGAGATAGAAACACACTCGTTTGTTTAGCCGGCAACTACACTATGGCTGTTGTTGTTTTGATTGTCTTGTTCCAAGTCTGCTCTGACTAACCAAGTCTGTGATCAAATATGTTATAGGCATGAACAAATCTTCCATCTTACCGCATTGTTTTTCGGGAACTAGATTATTCAATATATTCCTACTTTTCAGTATGAGCAACAGGGTGTTATTTGAAGTAAATTTGGCTACTATTTCTACCAGATGGTGGCACCAGGACGAAGTTAACTCGCAGCTCATGAAACCATGCTGTTGTTGTTTAAGCCTCAAACCGAGCTAGATCGAACAGACCTACGATAAAATGCGTTTAGACACAACCATCTTGCGTTTTTATGTATTTATGAGGATTACATGTTTAAACTTCATTTGAGAAAATTTAGCTGTTATCACTTTTTTGGTAGGTCGAGTAACATTATGAAGGCTGCTTCACATTCGCATATTGTTGTTTGTCAAAGCGTTCATGAAACAATAGCATCTATAATTTCGGAAATCAGTAGACGTGTCTGAAGAACATGCGAATCTAGAGTCAGGTTCGATCCACATACAGATCGCACCTCGAGCTGTTCGCCGGGGAAACAATTGTAATATCTAATAAATTGAGTTCCGATGCATCACTGATTCTTCGTTTTCCATCCTATCATACTCTGCTCCGTATGAGCATTGAGTGCTCAACCGGCATACCGCCTATGGACGCATCCTAGCTACCATAAGACATATATATATATATATATATATATATATATATGTGTGTGTGTGTGTGTGTCTGTGTACTAGTGGTGCTTATCTTTCAGGCAATACCAAGATGGCAGACGTTATTTACTTGAGATCTCAGGTGCAAGTGAGGTAGTAATAATTGTTTCTACTTTAGGCACAAGGCCAGCAAATACCCAGTGCATTACTGGTACTTTATTTTATCGACCCCGTAAGGATGAAAGGCAAAGTCAACCTCTCATCCTTACGGGGTCGATAAAATAAAGTACCAGTAATGCACTGGGTAATTGCTGGCCTTGTGCCTAAAATAGAAACAATTATTACTACCTTACTTGAGGTAGTAATAATGTATTGATATATATATAGAAGGAATTGGTAGTTTACTTGAAGCATTGTGTAGTGAGGTATAAACAATGCATGTTTGGAGATATATAAATGCAAAAGATAACGCTGACAATTAGTCTTTGACCTTAATTTCTTAGCTACCCACTTCGAACACTGGATTAACCCCTTTACTCTCCTCAGACGAAGAGATATTATCTCGAAATATCAGGATATATGAATAAATTAAGGTAAAAGACTAATTGTCATGCGTTATATTTTGCATTTATATTATATCTCCATACCTGCATTGTTCTGGTCTTCTAACTTCAAACGTATATATATATATATATATATTTGATAATCACGTTAGGAGTACCTCCTGTGTTTCTGTGTGTGTGTGTGTGTGTGTGTGTGCGTGTGCGTGTGTGTGTGTGTGTTATTAATAGAGAAGGAATTTGATATGTGTTTTGTTAAATGTATATGTGTTATGTCTGAGTATATTATTTATACACCCATGTCCTTATATTAGATAAACTTTACTTAAGTGACAATTCAAGGATATTACTGTAGCTGAAATCTTCGGATAAATAGTTAAACCCTAAAAAATAAATTATTTAGAGAATGCCCGCATATAGGTAAAAATCTTCTCTTAGCATGGAAGAATGCAGACCTACATGCACAAAACACCACTATCTTACACCCGCCTTAATTCATTAAAATGGTTTCAGGGCTACATATATCAAACTAAAACCAACCACGATTATATGCAATAAGCTATATAAATAATATACACATAAATAACAGATACACCTGAGGATGGGGTGAAGAGAGAGAGGGAGAGGGAAAAGTTTAAAGAAAATGTGTGAATGTATGTATGTATGTATGAGTGTATGTGTGTATGAATCTACGTATGTGTGTATGTATGTATGTGTGTATGTATCTACGTATGTATGTACGTATATATGTATGTATATATATGACCCCTTAGCCTTTGTCAAGGCAGAATTCTAGGAGAAGGAAAACTCTGATATAACACCTGCAACCCTGATGGTATCCAATGATGTTGACTTGTTCTTCTTTTTGGTAAATATCATCTTGGTTAAGAGAGTGGGACTGGCTTTGTGCAGTGCCTTTGCTCACTATAAAAGCTTCACGGCACAGGCATTACTTTATATCAGGTGATCTGACTTGTTGTCACATGGTACCATGGGCCCAGCACTATGTGTCAATAATTGTCACAAGTGTAGTGTTTGTAGTCAGAGTTTTCAAGTCGCTGGCTGGACTAAAAAGTCACTCGTTCAGCGCATCGGTAGGGGTTCTCCTACATGGATATAAAGTAGTGGCCGTACTCGAAAACGAGTTGGCAGCCACCATATATATATGTGTACATATATATGTATATATATATGTGTGTACATATATATGTATATATATATGTGTGTACATATATATGTGTACATATATATGTATATATATGTGTACATATATATGTATATATGTGTGTACATAGATATGTATATATGTGTACATATGTGTGTATATGTGTGTGTACATATATATGTATATATATGTGTGTACATATATATGTATATGTGTGTGTACATGTATATGTATATATATGTGTATATATATGTGTGTGTGACTGGCTTTGTGCAGTGCCTTTGCTCACTATAAAAGCTTCACGGCACAGGCATTGCTTTATATCTGGAGATCTCTCTGCACTTGTCGTCACATGGTACCATGGGCCCAACACTAAGTGTCAATAATTGTCACAAGTGTAGTGTTTGTACCAGAGTTTTCAAGTCGCTGGCTGGACTAAAAAGTCACACTCGTTCAGCGCATCGGTAGGGGTTCTTCTACATGGATATAAAGTAGTGTCCGTACTCGAAAACGAGTTGGCAGCCACCATGTATGTATGTATGTATGTATGTATGTATGTTTTCTCTTTCTCTTAATTTCGAGTATATTTTTTTGACCGGCCACCTTCCTGGTGGAAAGGTTGTAACAGAAAAGAAATTGTCATCCCTTGAATCGCAAGAATGTTTTGCAAATTTTGAAGGTGCCAGCTATCGCAGCCATTTGTAGACTATGAATTAGGGAGCTGCGCTTTTTGTCCGCAAATCCAAGTTCAGTCATACTTTGGTCCAAGCGGGTTGGTATATAACACGTAGCACCAATAATGATGGGTATGAAGCTAAAGGTGTATCTTGGATACTGGATTTGTAAACTCCTCATCAATGGTCCGTAGATGTCCTCCTTCTCCTGTATTTTTCTGACAACGTTTACATCAAGTGGGCAGCTGATCTCCACAACAGAACACGTTTTCAATGTATGGTCCCAAACTACAATATCAGGCCGGTTGTGCTTTAATTTGGTGGCAGTTTTTATTTTCAGGTTCCACCAGTATTCCTTAGTGCCATCTGTCTCAATATATTCTTCCTCGTTTGTTGTTAATTTTGTTTTCCGAAGTGCGTTCCAGATGGTTCTAGCTATCCCATCGTGTCTCATGGGGAGGTAGTAGCGAGATGACATTCTTTCGCAGCTGGCAACAATGTAGCTTACATCCTCGATCTTTGTTTTACATAGCCTACATTTATTGTCAGCTGCTGGCCCTCCTCTTTTGTGCAGCAGATATTTGGTAGGGAGTTCTTGTTCCTGTATTGCATAGAGATATCCCTCAAGGTGTGATGTCATAAACTTGTCGGAACTCCATGCCAGGCTTTTTGAGTGGTTTATCCCCTCTATGGTCTGTGTTTTACGCCTCAAGTATCCATGCACAACTTTTTCTGTAAATTGGTCAATTTTTTTATCTTGTTTGAACATTGAATAGGATCTTCCGATTTCTCTGGGTGAGAGATTTATATCAGGCTTTATTCCATATCTCTCCTCCAGATCAGTCGCTATTCTAATGATATTTCTTTTTTCATGGTCATAAACCTGGGCAAGATGGTTGCCAACCTTTTTCCTCTGTTGAAGGTGTTGCTTCAAGTGTTACTATGTATGTATGTATGTATGTATGTATGTATGTATGTATGTATGTATGTATGTATGTATGTATGTATGTATGTATGTGTATGTATGTGTGTGTATGCATTTATGTATGTATGTATGTGTCTATGTATGTATTTATATATAAATGTCTGAATGTATCTATTTATATATAAATGTCTGAATGTATGTATTTATATATAAATGTCTGAATGTATGTTTGTATGTACGTGTTGCAGAAGTATGTACGCGTGTGTACGGGGAGAGGTGTAGTGTGTTCGAGTGTGGTCTCATTATATCATTCCTTATACGGCATGTAGATGACGTTAGGGAAATTTCTGATGCATACCTGTTTAAATTGACTAATATGAAAAACAAGACGTCAGAAACTTGTCTTACAAATAACTAAAGCATGTGAATTAGAACGTGATAAACTTAGGTGAAAAATATACAATACGCATGATTTGTATAACAATTCTTTTATTTTGTACAATATTTATGACGTGGCTAGCCAGCACCCACACACCGCGCCAGATGGCTGGATTTGATTAAGGAACATCTCCAGAGGCTACTCCACGTCACCTTGGTGGATGTAGAAGGACTGGTATGGGATCGCCAGCGATGGAGGGCACAGGTGGACCTGGTCAGCTCTGTGTACGATGACGCCTCTGGGATCACCGACCGAGGATGACCCCAGGAAGACAAGGCTAGCTAATAATATATGAAGTCAAATCCTCATAAAAACATCTTTATTTTACGAAATCAAAAACAGAATATACATAATATTAAGTAAAATGGAACTTTCCTAGCCTTACAACAGGCAAAGACATCAGTTATAGATTTATATTTATGTTCACTTGTAAGAGATAATCCAGTTGCGATGATCTCCAGATCAGATAACCACTCATTGCACTTCATTGTTCTCATAACATTCTTAACATGCGCTAAAACACTGGAAGATTTCATGTAAATATAACAAGTGGGCAGCAAAAGGCAACAAAAAGAATGAAATCCGGAATACTGAAAATACATTGAGAAATAGAAGTTCAAAATACAGCTCAGTACGTTTGTGTAATAATATAACTGATGGAATTAGTGCTGAAGAAATCTTTGATTCATGAACTGATTTTAAACAAAATAGTTCATCATCCATTTCAATTGATATACTGATGTTATATATATATATCAATAATATTAATAAATGGAAAATATCTTTATAAAACCATATTTATTTTATTATATATATTTCAAGGGTACCAGTATTTCGGTACGCTATCGTCAGATAAAATACAATATTTGGTTTACAGATAATGACATATCGACATATGAACTTAATGTTATGAGATCTATGTAGATAGTGGATAAATCTTCAAAACTCAGGATAAATTTGCTAATGAGGATAACGTTAAAACTGAAAAGGACCTTTATGTTTAAATGCTAGATATATTTAAATAACTATCACAATTATTTATTAAAAGGAAAGAAAAGAGAAGTTTGCTATTAAAATTGAAAAAAAAAAGAAAAAATTGAATAAACAATTTTAAGAAAAAAATATTTAAAGCTTCTTTCAGAATATTTATAGAAATATGCATGCAAACGTCCGAACATATCTACATGGGTATAGAAAGAATGAAATAATTATATTTATTTTTATTTATTTAATTATATAATTTCGAAGTATTTATAATATTAAGGTGAGAACTATGAATTAATAGAATTTGTTTACAAACAGTTAGGATACGCCGAGCGAAGATATATTTGCATTTTCTATATATATCTTAAGAATGTGGAAATAATTATATTTTTATATAGATGTATAATATTATGTATAATCTATAGTTGTATCAGGATAGAAATAGAAATTTAAAATTTTTAAATATTTATATAAAGTTTGAATGTCTCGTAAGCAAGTTTTTATCAAAGGAAAAGATAACTCTAATTTTTACTAATTTAAAGAGTTTAAGTAATTTGAAGATATATATTTAGATTTAATGTTTAACCTAATAATTAATTACAATTTACATCATAATTACAGGATATGTAAAACTTTATATATGATTTCAGAGCATCGTGTAGTAAATATGTTCAAGATATTAGTAAAAAGATAAAAAACTTTCTATGTATAGATTTTGATAACATTAAGTATATCTATGTATAGATTTGATAATATTAAGCATTTGTATGTATACATTTAAAAACTTATAAAAGCTTTTAGAAAAACCTTCAAAAATACCTTCAAAAACATCTTTAAAAACACCCTTAAAAACAAGCGAAGACTTATATATTGTAACTAGGCAACTTATAAAGGCCATATGCAATATTTTCTATAAATTATAGATTTTTTTAAAGTTTTGGAAAATCGATGCAGGCAAGAATTAAATATTTCCTTCTTTTTGTTTATAGTATTACCAGGATTGGTAATTATGTGAAAGATTTCTTCAACACAGAGATGACAAATTCTTGATAGAGCCATATTCTGGTAAACGGGTGCTTTCGATATCCTTCGCCAAGAGATCGAATAGTCAATATTATTGTCTTTTAAGGACCAAATTAAATGTGATAGTGATGTTGAGAATTTTTTTCCGATCTTTTAAAAGTGTGTTTATGATTATACCAGCGTTCCTTAAATTTTGTTGAAGTAGCTCCTATATAATTATATAATTTATCTCTAGTTTTTATGGTGCATTTTATACTAAATTCGTATCTAGGCAATTATTCTGTAGAGGGCAAGATATTTCATTTCTGCAGTTACATTTTCTAGAATTGTTGTTTAGAGAAACGGTATTATTATAATTATTATATGTAATGTTATTAGTAATATTATTATTTGTTTCTACTTTTGGCACAAGGCTAGCAATTATCCAAGTGTATTACTGGTACTTTATTTTATCGTCTTTTCTCAGCAGCGCCACCGCTCCTCTGTTTCCCTACAGAATAATCTATCTAAATACGATCTGGATGACCCGATGCGGTTTGCCCATGTCCACATTGGCACATTCGGATAATCCAGTCTATACCTGTCAGACAGTTCAAAACGTCTGAGCAGGTTGTTGAGTCTTTTACACCCTCCTCCTCTGTCTACTAACCCCACATAATCCCAGCGTGCATCTAAGATACCGTTCCAGTCGACCACTAACCCTAAAGATTGGGACGTTCCAAGAACGGTCTCTAAACGTCTGAAGAAATCTGGCCGTACTGCCCCTGTTGGGACGTAGACGGCTACTAGCCTGAAAGCATTGCCTTCGCTGCCGGTCACGTCCAGCACCACCGACATACCTTCTGGGTCCAGGAAGATGGCCCGTATGGCGAGATCCAAGCCTCTCCGAAAAAGCACAGCATCTCCGCCCACCGATCCCGGACGACTGGGAGATTCGTATATATCGTAGCCACGGAAGATCGCTGCGAAGGCTCGTGCTTCGGAGATTCTGGTCTCGCTGAGGGCCACGACATCTATGTTTAGTGACCTGAGGTCGTTGAGCAGGTGACCCTGCTTCCAAGATGACCCCAAGCCACGTACATTTATACTGCCTATTCTAAGTACGGCCATGCTGGATGAGGAAGGACCACTAATCTTGATCGTGTGGGGAAGGGACAGTAGAACCGTCCCTTCGGCTGGTCATGGGTGTCTCCAAGATGATATCTGTATATATTCTTTTGGAGAGTGACCCCCTGAAATCCCCAACTGCGTTGGGGAATTTTTGCTTTAATTGTTTATAGTCTTCCAGTTTAATTTCGACAATTATAATGTTTTGGGTAGTGTTCTTGGTGTTGGTGGGGTGTGGTAATTTAAGTCTATAATGTCTGTGTTGTTTTATATGTTCCATTAATCCTTTGTGTGTGATATTTATGGCTGTGTACTTATTTTAGGGGGGGGGGTGATTTTGTTACGGTTTTCTTGTTGCTGTTGGGTGTGTGTGTGCTTTGTTGTGTTTGCGATGTTGGTGTTTTTGGTGATGCTGGTGGTGTGGTTGTTGTTGGCGGTGATGCTTGTGGTGGTGATGGTGATGGTGGGGGTGTTGCTGCAATTCTCCTTGCAGCCTTCACCCCCTCTTTCTTTACTTTCGCTTTTGGAGGGAGAAGCTGTGGTATTTTTCGTTTGTTCTTTTCTTTTTCGACAACCGTTTTTCCCTCCTCAACCGCCTCATACTCCATGTCCGACTGTGAGAGGTCGGGGAGGGGTATGAGTTCTACCCTCTGATTTGTCTTTGTTGTTGTTGGTGGTGGTGGAGACTAGTCTGCCGTTCTTGGCACAGGTGCAGCTAGTGCAACTGTTTCTGTTGCTGCAGTTGCCGCCGCTGTTTTTGTTGTCGGTGGCTTTGGTTTGGGTGCCACGGACGTTGTTCTCCTACTCTCTGTAGAAGCTCCCGATTTTTTCGTTGACTGCTCTGTTTCTGGTGGCAGCGGTTCCGGCGTTTGAAGGAGGGGGTCCTTCGCCTTTGTTATTTTCTGCGAGCAGAAGGCCCTGAGGTGAGACTTCGATCCACAGTTGAAGCACTTTGGGCGCTTCCTTCCACAGATATGGGAAGTTGAGAGCCATTCCCGAGGTCTATTACGTCGGGAATAGCGCTGATGCAGTCCTGGTCAGTTTGGATGAGCATCTCCATTCCAATACCGGACCAGTCCTCTCTCCCAAACTTCTGTACCTGCAGAATGGTTGTTCTATCCTCGATGCCCGCAAGAACAGACAAAACCTCCAAGGCACGGGTACATAGTGCGGGACCTGGGTTACCCTGACCGTTGTAATTTTTTTCCCGCAGTAAAATGGGACCAACGTTATGTCATCACTCCGTACGGTCCTCAGTGAGTGCTATTTTGCTTCCTGGGTGGTAGCGAAAAGGACGTCCACAGTAGCATATTTCTTGCCACGGGTGATGTGGGTTTTCCGTGCCCACACAGTTCCCAAGGCCTTTTGGATTTAGGCCTCCGAGGCTCTCTCCACACGACGAGATTTCGTGGCAATTGTGCAGTATGACACTATGCGTCGCTCTTGTTCCTCCAGGAAGTCGGTTGGTGGTTTCAAGGACACTGAAAAAATTCAGTTCTGGTGACCACGTGTCTTGCGACCGCCATCTCCTCCTCTGTGATCAGGACTGTTTCTATGTTGTGAGCCACCTTTGCAAAAGAGATGGTCCCTTTTTCAGTGGCATCATTGTTGCCGCCGCTACTGTTGCTACTGGTCTTGTTGTTGGTGCTGTTGCTGTTGCTACTGCTACAAATGGTGTTGTTGGTGTTATCACTGTTGCTGATGGTTGTGCCTTTGGTGCCGCCGTTGCTGTTGTTCTCGGTGCAATTTGTATTGCTGGTGTTGGTGCATTTGTTGTCATTTTTTCTGTCGTCTGCATTTTGGTTGTCGCTGTTACTGCTGTGGTTGGTGTAGTGACTTTTTTTTCAAAATTAGTGTTCTCAGTATTATTGTCACTGCTCTCTTTGTTCACGTTGTTTGTGGTGGTGTTTGTTATATCAATTTCTGGTTTCATTTGGAGAAGAATCTCCAAATCCATTCCTGACCAGTCCTCTCTTTCTGTCTTTTTGATATCTTGGGGGGGGGTCTGTTCCCTCCTCGATTACGCATCCCAGGAGCCACCATATGTTCATTCCTGGTGGGATCCTAGGAATGCGGACCTTTACTGTCCGTTTGCCCATGTAGGACGGGTGCATGGTAATGCGTTCCGTATAAAGAGAATGATGATAATAAATAAGATGACAACGTACACAAAGTATGAGAGAGACAGAGAGAGAGAGAGGGGTATATGAAAGAAGCTATAACGATAAGAAAAAAAAAGAGAAAGATGAAGAAGGAACTTATTAGGATAAGAGTAAAAGGAGTGGTAGTAACAGTGACAATAGAAGTTACTACTGGAGAAACAGCAACAGTAGCAGCAGCAGTAGTAGTAGTAGTAGTAGTAGTGGTGGTGGTAGTAGCAGTAGTGGTGGTCGTGGGGTGGTGGTAGTAATAGTGGTAGTAGTAGTAGTAGTATTATTATTAGTAGTAGTAGTAGTAGTAGTAGTAGTAGTAGTAATAGTGGTGGTAGTAGTGGTAGTTGTAATAATAATAATAGTAGTAGTAGTAGTAGTAGTAGTAGTAGTAGTAGTAGTAGTAATAGTGGTGGTGGTGGTAGTAGTGGTAGTTGTAATAGTAGTAGTAGTAGTAGTAGTAGTAGTAGTAGTAGTAGTAGATGAAGGAAAAAGCAAGTGGCGGAGTTAATGCAGATGTAAACAGAGCGGGTGGGGAAAGCCTGAAGGAATAATAATAATACAGGATGCAAAAAGTGGTGGGCTGGAAGGAGGACATGGTTTCCTTTATGACTTTACATTGTTTCAGCTACACACGAGCCCTTATTCAATGGGAGCATTTTGTTGCTAGGCGATAGCAGCAGTGGGAGGACCAACAGCACTACCTACATTACAACTCCACTACCTTGAAAACAACAAAGAAAAGATGACGATTAATTATGATTTCCAACTTTGCCACGTGGACACAAAGGTAGGAGTAAGATAGAGAAAGTCGATTCGATCGATCAAAACTACTTAATTACAAGTTAATTTCGTCGAACTTTCGAAAAGCAAAAAGCTACAGTTTTGTTGCTAGGTGATAACAGCTGTAGGAATACTCATGTGTTTCCATGAGTCACGGCCTACGGACGAGCGAGTCACATAAATTACGCTGTAGATCCCCTTTGGAAGCTTTAGGACCTAAAGGGATCGGCAACTTCTTTGCTTCCACGGGCCGGATCGAGTATTAATAATGGATAGTTGGCCGGACGAAGGCCATAAAAGAATAATTATGGAAAATTACACAAGCTAAAATTTAATCACGAGTGTTGACTATACTTTAAAATAATTTGTATTAACCACAGATTAATGTAGTAATGGAAAAATGTTCATTTATTCAATTTAAGATATCGTTGGAATGATTTGTTTAAAAAATCTTAAAAATACATAACATAACTTTTAATTGTGTTTTTGCTGTCCAAGAGTTCACATCCGGTTGGTGGTGGACATTAGGTGGTGTGAATCAGTGGTGGTGTGGTGGACATTAGGTGGAGTGAATCAGTGGTGGTGTGGTGGACATTAGGTGGAGTGAATCAGTGGTGGTGGACATTAGGTAGAGTGAATCAGTGGTGGTGTGGTGGACATTAGGTGGAGTGAATCAGTGGTGGTGTGGTGGACATTAGGTGGAGTGAATCTGTGGTGGTGGACATTAGGTGGAGTGAATCAGTGGTGGTGTGGTGGACATTAGGTGGAGTGAATCAGTGGTGGTGGACATTAGGTGGAGTGAATCTGTGGTGGTGGACATTAGGTAGAGTGAATCTGTGGTGGTGGACATTAGGTAGAGTGAATCAGTGGTGGTGTGGTGGAGATTAGGTGGAGTGAATCAGTGGTGGTGTGGTGGACATTAGGTGGAGTGAATCAGTGGTGGTATGGTGGACATTAGGTGGAGTGAATCAGTGGTGGTGTGGTGGACATTAGGTAGAGTGAATCAGTGGTGGTATGGTGGACATTAGGTGGAGTGAATCAGTGGTGGTGTGGTGGACATTAGGTAGAGTGAATCAGTGGTGGTGTGGTGGACATTAGGTGGAGTGAATCAGTGGTGGTGTGGTGGACATTAGGTGGAGTGAATCTGTGGTGGTGGACATTAGGTGGAGTGAATCAGTGGTGGTGTGGTGGACATTAGGTGGAGTGAATCAGTGGTGGTGGACATTAGGTGGAGTGAATCTGTGGTGGTGGACATTAGGTGGAGTGAATCTGTGGTGGTGGACATTAGGTGGAGTGAATCAGTGGTGGTGTGGTGGACATTAGGTGGAGTGAATCAGTGGTGGTGGACATTAGGTGGAGTGAATCAGTGGTGGTGTGGTGGACATTAGGTGGAGTGAATCAGTGGTGGTGGACATTAGGTGGAGTGAATCAGTGGTGGTGGACATTAGGTGGAGTGAATCAGAAGATTTGTGGAAGAATGTAACAACAGGCCTTTTATTGTATTCGAAAGTCTCGTCTCTTATATTACAATAAATTTAAATTTTAAATAAACAACTCATTGGGTATCAGTTCTTGCGAGCCGGTCAAAATTCCTTCGTGGGCCGGATCCTGCCCGCAGGCTACAGGTTACCGACCCCTGTTTTAGGTTTTCCCCCATTATCATGCCACTACAGTGCCAGTAGCTTTACAGGCCATTTCACTCTCAAAGAGATCATTAAGCTTGGCCTGGATGCCGTAGAGTTCCTGTCCCAACTCGAGCCGGCAGGGCTGGATCAAGGGGATCGCAGAAGGGCAGATACATCATCATCTTCCCTTTCCGCACTGGTAAGCCCTTTCCTGGGACATAATATGTAACACATTCTCCAGCGGTAACGTGGTGCATTCGGCTTCGTATCCGAGAAATCGAAGATCGTACATTGTTGAAGAATCGGCTGCTCTCTAATTGATTTGTCGTTGAACCTGTAACGGTCGAGACATCCGGTGTTTTTGGTTGCCAGACCATTTCCTTACTCACTGCTACGATGGCGGAGATGACCACCCCCAGGAGTGGTCCACGCGAGGTGGAATGGTCACTTCAACGCGTCACCCTTGTAACCTGTGAGAGAATGCATTCTCTTTCTGTCAGTTGAGATCATGAGGTGGCTTGTGCCTGAGGTTCTGCACACCAGAGAACGCACCCCAAGCCACCTAGGCCTGTATCATTGGCGTAGCGATGTTTGAATACTCTTTATATATTTTGAATTTAGTTAAAGTATCTGTGCTACCCCTCTTGATACGAACCTCATGAGCGAGCAATGATTACCAATGTGTCTATAGAACGTGTGTTATGAATACAGATGAGAGAATTTTGATGAATTATTAAATAACAAAGAAGCTGGTCAGTTCGATCGTCATCGCAAGCTACTGGCGATGTTCTCGTGGGAACAATTTAAAAGCGATACTGAATACGTATGGATTTGCACCTGTATAATTATTTATTCATTACGATGTAATGGTTCTCGAGTATACATATATCTATATATACCTTATACACATACATATGTATGTGCATATATATATATATATATATATATATATATATATATATATATATATATATATATAACGAAGGAAATGTGGTAAGGAACCAGGTGGACCATAACGCACCAAAGTACTCAATACTTGGGGTAGTAGAGTGGGTAATAGGAACCAGTAAGACCCCGACAGCTGAGCTCAAGCCGTTTCGACGGCTAATTCAATTAGCCGTCGAAACGGCTTGAGCTCAGCTGTCGGGGTCTTACTGGTTCCTATATATATATATATATATATACGATATTAATAAATGGAAACTATATTTATAAAACCATATTTATTTCATTATACATATTTCAGGGATACCAAATTAAATTATGGTATGCCTTCATCAGACAAAATACAATATATAACAGTTTTACAAATAAGCTTTGACGTACCCTATTAAAATGCAACCATTATTTTTGGAAGCCATCCGGATAATTTTAAATAGAACTTTTGCATATATATATATATATCCGCTCGGACACCCCGTCTCCCTCTCCCCACTCCACCCGCCACCACCCCTACACACCCCACACCACTCCACCACCTGTTTTACCCCCCTTTTAATTTCAGTTTATTTTGATCATTCATTTATCTTTAAATTTATTTCATTCCTTGTATTTTGATCATGCTTTATTTTTATTTTTATTTTTATTTTTTTCATTCGCACCGTTTCCTGTCGCTATATGTCTCTCCACCACTCCCCTACACACCCTTTGAACTCTGTTCCCACACACTTCTCACCTGAGGAAGGGCTTATGCCCGAAACGTCGTCCCCCACCAACACCCCACTCTCCAGAACGTGAAATTAATAAACGTTCGTTGTACTGCCTCTCTGTTTTGTTCCTGTTCAAATTTTTCCATTATATATATATATATATATATATATATATATATATATGTAGGAGGTGAGTTTTATTGTAGTACAATAAAGCAATGCAGATATCGGATAAGAAGCATTCTACAGTTTGTAGGACTGGAGTATACATAATATAAGATCAAAAGATGGTTAAAGGAGTTCCATGTATTTTATTATGCGCATTTCAAAAACAAACATCATCATGCAATAATATTTGTGTTTTCATCAGATAAAACAGGAGAACATGATATGAAGGCTAAAAACACTTGTGGATAGTGCAGTTTTATATGTTGATTTAAAACTGCACTATCCACAAGTGTTTTTAGCCTTCATATCATGTTCTCCTGTTTTATCTGATGAAAACACAAATATTATTGCATGATGATGTTTGTTTTTGAAATGCGCATAATAAAATACATGGAACTCCTTTAACCATCTTTTGATCTTATATTATATATATATATATATATCGAAACTGTTTAAGCTGTTTAAGCTGACCGTCGTTTGACAGGGTTTATATTCATTGTGTAATAAGAACACTTTACTATCTTCAAAGTATGTAGAAACATCAACGAGAATGACGAAAGCCCGCTGCTTTACAAATGAAGCCCCTCTGAAATATTTCTTCTTCTGCATCGAGTTAGTAACTTACATGTCACGCTCGTTTTCATGAATGCGCCGAACCAATAAAAAGCGGAAAATAAATATAGATTGTTATACTTTGGGAGGGTCATGTTGCCAATAAGAAACACACGCACCAGTTGCTTTCACTTCAATTTATTATATATTTATAAATTTATAAATTTACAAATTTACAAACTTATAAATTTCTGGTTGAACACAAAAATGAACACAAACACACACAGACACCCGGATGTGGCGCATGCGCAAACTGAGCACACAACACACACACAGAAACAAAATGGCGTAGGATAGAAGAAAGGAAAGGCACAGAAACGAAGAAAGGAATCCCCAGTCACTGAAGAGGTCACAGAGTGTGTGACGAAAGGACTATGACTATATATATAAACAACTATCTGGTTGTGGAACCAACCAACCAACCAGAAATTTATAAGTTTGTAAATTTGTAAATTTATAAATTTATAAATATATAATAAATTGAAGTGAAAGCAACTGGTGCGTGTGTTTCTCATTGGCAACATGACCCTCCCAAAGTATAACAATATCGGTTTCAACACACGATTTCAGATAAAGAATCTTGCTAAACAAATTCAGAAACGAAATATAGATTGATTATTAAAGAAACTTTTTTAAAAATCTTTATATCTTTTCTTCAAACTTACTGAATTCGTATTTTTATTCTACAAATAAAATTGTAAAAGTTTGCTTCATACCCACTTTGGCCCAAATTAGATCTCATTGAATACCACAATGACAATGTGCCAACTATTGAATTCTCGAGTTGTTCAATGCTCTATGAGTGGGAACGTAGTAGACAGAAACAGTTCGGAAGCTCATCGTATATGTTTTTTGTCGAAACGGCAAGCGCTCAGCCGTCGGGCTATAACTCTCTACTATATATATATATCGACAGTCGATCGACTTTCGTCAAATCGGACGGTTTATTCATATTAATAATTTAGCGTTAAAAATATATATATTGGCACGAAAAATTGATATAAAAAATCGCGGAAGATATTTACGATTCCGCGAAAATGCGGTGTTTTCCACGAATAATTATTAGTTAGGTTAGTGGATTGGCAGTATCAGTAGAGGGTCGGACGCCATGCTTTGCAGCATATAGTTACGACCCTTTACATTCTGAGTTCAAATCCCACCGAGGTCAACTTTGCCTTTCATCCTTACGGGGTCGAATAAATAAAGTACCAGTAATGCACTGGGATAATTGCTGGCCTTGTGCCGAAAGTAGAAAACAGTTATTAGTTAGGTTGTAAGAGAAATTCCGCTAATAACCCATACCGCGAATGTCGGGGAAACACTGTATTTGCATTTTTTACGCACACACACGCGCTTGAGTATCTACTGTCTTTGATGTAGTCTTGGATACAGTGAAAATATCGATTATATTCTATATGATCTGCTGATCACACGTGGAAAGCTCTACATTATGGAGTTTATTGTTCAATAGAAGACAAATAATTGACTGGCAGAGACATTAAGCATTAGAACAGATCTCGCTGATATATTGATATATGTATATATACTTACTTATCTCCTTGACTACAGAGAGAGAGAGGAGGGGTGGGGGAGAGAGTGACATGGAGAGAGAGTGAGAGAGAGGGGGGTGAGAGAGAGTGACATGGAGAGAGAGTGAGAGGGGGGGTGTGACAGAGAGTGACAGGGAGAGAGAGTGAGAGAGAGGGGTGTGAGAGAGAGTGACAGGGAGAGAGAGAGTGAGAGAGGGGGGGTGAGAGAGAGTGACAGGGAGAGAGAGTGAGAGAGGGGGGTGAGAGAGAGACAGGGGAGAGAGAGTGTGAGGGGGGGTGAGAGAGAGTGACAGGGAGAGAGAGTGAGAGAGGAAGGGTGGGGGTGAGAGAGAGTGACAGGGAGGAGAGAGCGAGAGAGGGGGGTGAGAGAGAGTGACAGGGAGAGAGAGTGAGAGAGGGGGGTGAGAGAGTGACAGGGAGAGAGAGTGAGAGAGGGGTGAGAGAGTGACAGGGAGAGAGTGAGAGAGGGGGGGGGGGGTGAGAGATGAGACAGGGAGAGAGAGTGAGAGGGGGGTGAGAGAGAGTGACAGGGAGAGAGAGCGAGAGAGGAGGGTGAGAGAGTGACAGGGAGAGAGAGTGAGAGAGAGGGGGGTGAGAGAGTGACAGGGAGAGAGAGCGAGAGAGGGGGGGGGTGAGAGAGAGTGACAGGGAGAGAGAGTGAGAGAGGGGGGTGAGAGAGTGACAGGGAGAGAGAGTGAGCGAGGGGGGGTGAGAGAGAGACAGGGAGAGAGAGTGAGAGGGGGAGAGAGAGGGGAAATATATACAAGATACGCTCAACTACATGCACACACACATACACACACATACACACATACCACACACACACACACACATATATATAACGGAGAGAAATGACAGAAAGAGAAAGAGAGGGAAAGAGAAATAGAGATAGATGGGGAAGAGAGAGGAGAGAAGGAAAGGGGAAGACGAGAAAGGGGGAAGACGAGAAAGAGGAAAGAAAGGAAGAGCGGGGGGAGGAGGTGTTGGCGAGAGAGAAAGAGAGAGCGATTGTCTGTGTGAGCGAGAGAGGGGAGAGAAAGAGAGTGTATGTGAGCGAGAGAGGAGAGAGAGAGAGAGTGTATGTGAGCGAGAGAGGGGAGAGAGAGAGAGAGTGTGTGTATGTGAGCGAGAGAGGGGCGAGAGAGAGTGTATGTGAGCGAGAGAGGGGGGAGAGAGAGAGTGTATGTGAGTGAGAGAGGAGAGAGAGGAGAGAGAGAAGGGGGTGAGTGAGAGAGGAGAGAGAGGAGAGAGAGAAGGGGGTGAGTGAGAGAGGAAAGAGAGAGGGTGTCTGTGTGTGCAAGAGAGGAAAGAGAGAGAGGGTGTCTGTGTGTGCAAGAGAGGAAAGAGAGAGAGGATGTCTGTGTGTGCAAGAGAGGAAAGAGAGAGAGGAGTGAGAGGAGAGTGTGTGTGAGCGAGAGAGCAAAAAGAGTGAGTGTCTGTGTGAGCGAGAGAGGAGAGAGAGGGTGTCTGTGTGAGAGCGAGAGAAGAGAGAGAGAGAGAGAGGGTGTGTGTGTGTGTGTGTGTGAGAGCGAGAGAGGAGAGAGAGAGGGTGTGTGTGAGTGAGAGAGGAGAGAGGGAGAGTGTGTGTGTGTGTGAGCGAGAGAGGAGAAAGAGAGAGAGGGTGTGTGTGTGAGCGAGAGAGGAGAAAGAGAGAGAGGGTGTGTGTGAGTGTGTGAGTGAGAGAGGAGAGAAAGAGAGAGAGAGAGAGAGAGAGAGAGAGAGAGAGAGAGTGTGTGTGAGTGTGTGAGTGAGAGAGGGTGTGTGTGAGTGTGTGAGTGAGAGAGGGTGTGTGTGAGTGTGTGAGTGAGAGAGGGTGTGTGTGAGCGAGAGAGGAGAAAGAGAGAGAGGGTGTGTGTGAGTGTGTGAGTGAGAGAGGGTGTGTGTGAGCGAGAGGGGAGAAAGAGAGAGAGGGTGTGTGTGAGTGTGTGAGTGAGAGAGAGAGAGAGAGAGAGATAGTATATATATATATAGAGAATACTTCTTTCTGGACCAAGTCCCGTTTTCCTTCTAATATCATATCATTTAAACCTACTGTGATATCTTGATGCGTCATAAACAACAGCAGCAGGAAAAATAATTGTTTCTACGTTTGGCACAAGGCCAGCAATTATCCCAGTGCATTACTGGTACTTTATTTTATCGACCCCGTAAGGATGAAAGGCAAAGTTAACCTCGGCGGGATTTGAACTCAGATCATAAAGGGAGGTAACTCTATGCTTCAAAGCATTGCGCCCAACCCTCTACCAATACTGCCAATCCACCGCCCTGCAGCAGGAGGAAAAATAATTGTTTCTACTTTAGGCACAAGGCCAGCAATTATTCCAGTGCATTACTGGTACTTTATTTTATCGACCCCGTAAGGATGAAAGGCAAAGTTAACCTCGGCGGGATTTGAACTCAGATCATAAAGGGAGGTAACTCTATGCTTCAAAGCATTGCGCCCAACCCTCTACCAATACTGCCAATCCACCGCCCTGCAGCAGGAGGAAAAATAATAATCCACCAGCAGCAGGAAAAATAATAAATTTATAACTCCTTCTGTTGTGCCAAATCAATGGAGTACAATAAGAAATGAATTAGTATGTTATACACTTTATTTTGCAGCTAATGTTTTGCTTGATAAAAGAAAACTAAAATCTACGTCACCGAAGAAACTAAACAGTTTGACGCACTGTAATGTATGTTGGAACTATAATCCTCCTTTTATTTTCCAATGAAAAACGAAGATTTGTTGTAAGACTTTACTATTAAAGAAATAACAAAAACTCAAACAAAAATGTCTGCTATAATGAATAGTTGTAGAAACACGAGCCTCGTAGAGTACATCTCACTGTAGCTATGGTTTTAAATACTTTTGTCAATGCTATAATGCCCTCGCACTAAAACCAATTGTTTATGAATTATGTTATCTATCGATTTAAAGTATTACTCTGAAAAAAGTAGCAAAACAACTGTTGTTTAAGTTATGATCTAACTAGGCAGGAAGACATTTTATGCTTTTACAAAACAAACAAACTTTGTACAGATCCTTATTGCATTTAAGACGTAACTGAAGTGAAATTGCTTCTGTTGGCTTGTTTGACGCCTTAGCTTTCTGATGTTAAACAAATATTGGTTTAGACAGGCTCTCCTTGACATGTAAGATGGACGAGACTTATAAAATAGTTGTGGCTAATGTTACCTTTTTTTAGTTGAAAGTTGATGGCAAGTTAGACAAAAATATACAAAGCGAGGAATAACCTTCTGAAATTGAAGGGCTGGGTGTGGTGGCCAGCGCTGGATCTGGGTGTTTTGTGGGGATGTACATAATATGGTTAGCATAAACGAAAAAGAGAAATGATTCAGAATTCTTAAATGTTGGTGGGACGAGACCTGTCAGCTCCGAGGAGTAGAGACCACTTTAGGAGTGAGACAAAGAATAGAGTGAAACAATAACTCGTCTATGGACAAGGAATTGAAGTCTGCTGGACATTAGAGTGTTCGCCAATAATCTATGGATATAAAGCTGTTATGTAACATACTTGGAGATTGCAGGAGTTTGCGTGGATAGATACTGGTGTGCTGATACAATGTTTTGTGGTTCTCTACTACTCAGTAATACTGTTCGCATGTAAACGATACAAGTCCTTATTGATTCAATCTATATACTGCATTGATAAGCACAACGCAGAGCAGTAAAGAAGGTTCTATAAATGCGTAAATAAAAAAAGTTCCTATGATCTTTGCAGGAGTAGTGATATTGATGTGGCAGAAGCAAGGTCTAGCGGCCCAGTTGTATCTAAAGACACTATCTATGCATTTCTTATATGTATTGATTAAACCCAAAATTAAGTTATTTTTGCTCCTAATTTCTCTAAATTAGTTTTGAGCTGACTGATATTGAATCTTTCTAGCATTCCATAAGGAGAATACTGTGACAGAAATCCTCGAATAAATACTTAAACTCTAAAAGCGAATTATCTAGAAGATGTGCTCATACGCGAAGATGCTATAGAACAGGGCGAATGCCCTTAAAAGACGGAACAGGAAGTTGCCACCAGCCGCTATAAGGAACCGAACCTCATGTTTTAGATACCGACTAGGCGCTTGTAACCATTAAGCCAAAGGCCCCTGACAAATCGCATTGTCTTAAATTAGATGAATAGCTGAATCATAGCTTTCAGGTGTTTAACAGAGATCCGTATGTAAACAAATAAACTTTTACAAAGCGTCGAGAAGATAAAGTTAATATAAAGAATATGCTTATGCGCGGAAATGCTATAAAATAGCTTATAAAATAGGATGAAAACCCTTAAAAGACGGAAAAAGAAGTTGCCTAAGGGTTAAAAGCGCCTAGCAGATATCTTGGAGATATGGAGTTCGATTCCTCTAGTTGCTGATGTCAACTACATTTTTCGGCCTTTAAAGGTCTATTTTATAAG
>OZ024755.1:30198852-30216352 GCA_964016885.1 Eledone cirrhosa
GGGATTTGAACTCAGACCATAAAGGGCCGTAATAATAATAATAATAATAAGAATAATAATAATAATAATAATAATAATACTTTCTTTATTAACCACAAGGGTTGACACAAAGTATAACAATAAGGACAACACAGGGCAATACAAATGGACATTTCTGCGCGTAAAAAAAAACAAAAACAGTGTGACAAAAGGAAACAATGACAAATTCCCAATAGGGAGGAGACCTCCGTGGGCTGCTCGTAGAGAAAGCCCACAAGAAAAGCCACGGTTACCCTGACCGCTAGGGCAAATGCCCTCTTCCAGTTTTCCTCCTACAATGCTACAGGCACACGCTCAGGGTAGACCTATTCACACGGGCCATTCTTGCCTCTCTCACCCACCTTTCAACAAACTGGCTGGAGGTCAGCACTTCCCTCTCCACCCTGATTTTCCTCTTCAAGTGAAACCTGAAATAGTTAATGAGGGTCACCGAAGAGGAAAGAACCGGTCCTCAACCCTTTCAGACGTGTCCACCATACAATCTCTTTTACCATGGCCACCAGGCAGATAAAACCTGCCTGCCCTTCTCGGCTAAAGGAATGCGGCGGGGCAATCTTCACGATAGACTCAGATGATAGCCGGATCCGTTCTACACGTGACAGCAGGTATAAACCCACAAACAAACACACAAATCAGCAATGCTCGGACACTGGACGAGTGCGTGCAGGACGGTTTCATCGCCCTGTGCGCATCTCGGGCAGGCTCGGCTGACGGCACTTCCATGCCTGTAGAGTCGATCCCGAACTGGCAAGGCTTTTCGGTAGCATTGCCAGGCCAGGGATTTCTGGAAGTTGTCCATGGGCTCCGGCCCGAAAGTTCTCCCGAAGAGATTGGCTAGTTGGTTTTAGTCGACGCCTAGGACGTCGTTGCTCTTTCCTTCCACTAATCCTCTATAGAAAGCCAAGGTGGAGTTTCCAGTGATTGTATTACTCGACTGGTCGAGGGCTGTAAGCGCCTGAAGACATTCTAGTCTCCAAGCGTTTCCTCTCGGTCTTCGCTTGACCCAGGACTGCAGCTCTGCCAAGGAGACAGGCTGGGGAAACATGTGTCTAGCAAAGGGCGATCACACCTGACAACGTCGAGGAAGAGGTGGAGATGCCGTAGCCTGAGCGCATGTCTGCGCATCATCAGCCACGATATGCCCAGCCCTCCGCGTAGCGGATGTTGACAGCAGATGGACCACCCGACCACGTCCCTTCCACAAAAATCGAAAGAGCAAACGCCCCAGTGCAGTCAGGTGAGGCTTAGGACAAGGCACGACGTTCAGGCGGCAGTAGATGACGGATGCGATGTACACATCCGTCACCTCCGCTCGACCTTTCAGGGATAGCTCGACCTTTCTGGGTGAGAGAAACCCACTTGCTCGTGACCTCCTCCCAATTGCTCGTGACCCCTAGCAATTTAACCAGTCCGTCCGTCCAGCGCCCGACGACGCTTTTGGGCGGCATGGACCTGCCTCTCCAGGTGCTGAGTGGCAGGCCTACTACTACTACTACTACTACTACTACTAGTACTACTACTACTACTACTAGTACTACTAGTACTACTACTACTACTACTAATAATAATAATAATAATTGTTTCTACTTTTGGCACAAGGCCAGCAATTACCCAGGGCATTACTGGTACTTTATTTTATCGATCCCGTAAGGATGAAAGGCAAAGTCAACCTCGACAGGATTTGAGCCTCGGCGGGATTAATAATACAAGGACGAATGGTTACTCCTTCATTGGTGACGCGCGTTTCGCTACTGATCCGCTCAAGGTTTGATCTGTAACGATCTGGCCCGGCTCTGGAATCAAAAGCACGTCGGATCCCTGGATATATATATATATAGAGTCAGTAGGGGAGTATGAAATTAATGGAAATTTTTCGACTTGTACAGTTTATGGCAAAATCTGCTGGTGTAGTGTAGGACAGAATAATAGAGAGACACAAAATAAAAACCTAGTCACTGAGGAGGTCACAGAATGTGTGACGAAAGATTATCCGATTATCGAACCAACCAGCCAGCAAACCGGAAATTTATAATAAATTGAAGGGAAAACAAACAAGTGCGTGTGTTTTTATTGGCAGCACGACCCTCTTAAATTATAACAATATCAGATATGGAAGCTTAGTAAAATCGAAGCTTTGGCTGTGGCCAAGCAAAGCCGACCTACAATAAGGAATGAGTAGCAAATCTGAATTTTCCTAGTATATTACAAACGCCGTGTATAATTTTAAACAGTTTTTCTGATGATTTGGTTAAGCATGCATTGTATTTAAAATTGAGTGACGCAAATTGAAGTGATTAGCAATTTTTAGACAACTTAATCAATAAAACAATTGTTAATACTGTAAATAAAACCCTTTTTGTACTGTTGACCATGTTATTATTCGCTCTTTCACTATTATTACCCCAAGATTAACTTGCATAGGAATTCCTGAGAACTCAAAAACTCGCCACCTAAAGATACCTCTTGTTGAGTCAAACAACGCCGTACGCTAAAACTATCCACATTACGGAGTATTTACAACCTCTAACTGGATTACCTATAACGATAATTTGTTATCCCATATATATATATATGTATATATATATATATATATATATAAGCAAGATGTATGGTAGGTCGTATGTGAATCGCGATGATCACGCCTGACCTACCAAATATGCGACGGTAGCTAGTTAAGCTCTATGCGTATAAGCAGAGCAGAAATATTAATCCCACCATATGGTCGGACGAAACGGCTGTCGGCAATAAACTTGTTGTAATGTCATAATAGTTCCTTTGTTCTTTTTCATTAATATATATATATATATATATATATATATATATATATATATATATATATATATATATATATATATATATATATATATATATATATATATATATTATAAAATAACAGGAGGCTGGACTGGTGTAATTCCTTAAAAGGTTTATTATACTATGATCATTTCAATGACCGGGTTCAGTATGAATCCGGTGACATCATCAGGTATTCGAAATATAACAAAGGAATATAATAGACAAAGCCCATGAGGCTGAAAATCAGAGACACGAGGGCGACCGAATATTTAGCAGCTTCTACCCCGGTCGGCCGCCCTCATATATTCATATATACATTACATATACGCACATCATACATATGGTTGCATATCTCCTTGCCACAGCGACACGCACTATTTCCACAAAACCACGGCACTCCCTACTCTTATTTCTCTTTACCCTCTGTATGAAACTAGGTTGCTGAATTTCCCCTCACATAATACTTCCGATATTCTGTTAATGTATCACCTGTGGCCTACATAAGACAAACAAACAAAACAAGACGTAATAAATATCTCACCAGCCAAGACACGAAATAACTATTTCTATGATTGGTAATAGCCTACTCACCTAGCAGGCCATTTGTTATATTTCCATTTATCTTTCTAACTAGTTTACTATGTACCTCTTTCTTTTTATACTAGTACACACATATGTATGTATGCATGTAGTTTCTGTCTCTCCCCTATTTGACCGGCCACCTTCTCGGTGACATGTTTGTAAAAAAAATAAATTATTGTCGTCATTTGTATAAACATTCTTCCCTTGAATTGTAAGAATGTTTTACAAATTTTGAACGGCCATTTGTAGCTTATCGCGGCCATTTGTAGCTTATCAATAAAGGAGTGGCGTTGTTTCTCCACAAATCCAAGTTCAGTTATATTTTGGTACAGGCGAGTTATTATATAAACTGTGGATGCAATAACGACGGATATGAAACTGAACTTGTATTTTGGATACTAGATCTGATAACTCCCCATCAATGGTCCGTAGTTATCAATCTTCTCTTGCATTTTTCTTATCACATTGACATCGCGTGGGCAACTGACTTCTAAAAAAGAGTATGAGTTTTAAAAATGTATGTATGTACGGTTTCAGGAATCACAGTCGCAGCCATGTTCAGAGGGAACCAGTGAAATATGATCTCCACAGTATGGTGAAGGTTCACAGGCAACCTGATGTAATAACCCTAGGCCAGGGAAATTCATAGTTGTCGTCAATGTGCGAAGGAGTGCAATTCTCTCGCAGGCTTGAAAAGCCATATCCAAGCGTCACACATCTGAATCTGACAAGCGATTTCAATACACTTAGCAGAGTTTGCAGCCATCATGCATGCATGCTTGAATGTATGTATGTGTGTATGTGTGTATGTGTGTATGTATGTATTTATGTATGTATGTATGTATGTATGTATATATGTATGTATATATGTATGTAAGTATGTATGTATGTTATCTCTTTCTCTTAATTTCGAGTATATTTTTTTGACCGGCCACCTTTCTGGTGGCAAGGTTGTAAAAGAAAAGAAATTGTCATCCCTTGAATCGCAAGAATGTTTTGCAAATTTTGAAGGTGCCAGCTATCGCAGCCATTTGTAGACTATGGATTAGGGAGCTGCGCTCTTTGTCCGCAAATCCAAGATCAGTCATACTTTGGTCCAAGCGGGTTGGTATATAACCCGTAGCTCCAATAATGATGGGTATGAAACTAAAGGTGTATCTTGGATACTGGATTTGTAAACTCCTCATCAATGGTCCGTAGATGTCCTCCTCCTGTATTTTTCTGACAACATTTACACCAGGTGGGCAGCTGGTCTCTACAACAGAACACGTTTTCAATGTGTGGTCCCAAACTACAATATCAGGCTGGTTGTGCTTTAATTTGGTGGCAGTTTTTATTTTCAGGTTCCACCAGTATTCCTTAGTGCCATCTGTCTCAATATATTCTTCCTCGTTTGTTGTTAATTTTGTTGTCCGAAGTGCGTTCCAGATGGTTCTAGCTATCCCATCGTGTCTCATGGGGAGGTAGTAGCGAGATGACATTCTTTCGCAGCTGGCAACAATGTGGCTTACATCCTCGATCTTTGTTTTACATAGCCTACATTTATTGTCAGCTGCTGGCCCTCCTCTTTTGTGCAGCAGATATTTGGTAGGGAGTTCTTGTTCCTGTATTACATAGAGATATGCCTCAAGGTGTGATGTCATAAACTTGTCGGAACTCTATGCCAGGCTTTTTGAGTGGTTTATCCCCTCTATGGTCTGTGTTTTACGACTCAAGTATCCATGTACAACTTTTTCTGTAAATTTGTCAATTTTTTCATCTTGTTTGAACATTGAATAGGATCTTCCGATTTCTCTGGGTGAGAGATTTATATCAGGCTTTATTCCATATCTCTCCTCCAGATCAGTCGCTATTCTAATGATTTTTTTTTTCATGGTCATAAACCTGGGAAAGATAGTTGCCAACCTTTTTCCTCTGTTGAAGGTGTTGCTTCAGTGTTACTATCCGGGTCTCATATGTTGTTAATATGGATTTTAGACCCCAGCCACCTTCCTTGTGTGAGGAGTATAGCCTATCCACATCACCATTGATGTTAAAGTTCCCAGTAACACTGAGAAGTTTGCGAGTTCTAACATCCATCTCACTTAGTTCTTGCAATGACCAGTTCAGCAGGCCTAATGTTGGCGTTAGAATTGGCACAGCATAAGTATTGTGGGCAATGTATTTGTTGAACGCTGACAGTTCTGTTGACCATATTTTCTTTACTCTTCTGAGGTATTCAGTTCTGGTTCTCTCCTTATTTATGGTTCCATCATATCTGACATTCTCATCCTATCCAAGATATCTCTAGAGGTTGTATTGTCAGGCCGTTCATCTCTAGATTTCTATAGAAGGGCACAGCTCTTCCACGTTCTACTGCCAGATATGCACACTTGGACTCACCAAATTTCATTTTGATGTCTGTTGAAAATTGTGTAATGAGGTCCAATTGTTTCTTGATGTCATTGATATTTGGCCCATACAACTTCAGGTCATCAACAAAGAAAAGATGGGAGATACTTCTGGACCCACTTCTTTGTCCACCTTGTTTCCTGAGTAGGTAAGCTGGTTTAAGAAAATTACTAGATTCAGGTGTAAAAACTACCAGTATGAGAGCGAGGTCATCTTAAAGCTGGTTTAAGAAACTACTTGATTCAGATGTAAAAACTACCAGTATGAGAGCGAGGTCATCTTAAAGCTGGTTTAAGAAACTACTTGATTCAGATGTAAAAACTACCAGTATGAGAGCGAGGTCATCTTAAAGCTGGTTTAAGAAACTACTTGATTCAGATGTAAAAACTACCAGTATGAGAGCGAGGTCATCTTAAAGCTGGTTTAAGAAAATTACTAGATTCAGGTGTAAAAACTACCAGTATGAGAGCGAGAATATCTTGAAGCTGGCTTTTAAAAAAGCTACCAAGATTGAGGTGCAAAGTTTTGTCAAGGGCGTACCGAACAAGCATTTTCCAGTACATATTCAACAACAGAAAATATATCTGCTTTATAGTTAAACTTGATTTTCAACTCTTTTTTTATTTTTGCTTTTTTTACTTCCATTTGCTCCTCACATTCATTTCTCTCTCTCTCTCTCTCTCTCTCTCTCTCTCTCTCTCTCTCTCTCTCTCTCTCTCTCTCTCTCTCTCTCCCTCTCTCTCTCTCCCTCTCTCTCTCTCTCTCTATCTATCTATCTATATCTATCTATCTATCTATCTATCTATCTATATATATATATATATATATATATATATATATATATATATATATATATATATATATATATATATCTTTTCTCTCGCTTTCCTGATTTTTCTTTCGGAATTGTAAGACACTTCTAGTTAGTCATGCTTTGGTAGTTTATCTGGCTGTTTAAATTGATTAAATGAATAAACTATAAATACAACACACACACACACACACACACACATATATATATGTTTATGTGTGTGAGAGAGAGAGAGAGAGAGAGAGAGAGAGAGAGAGAGAGAGAGAGAGAGAGAGAGAGAGAGAGAGAGAGAGAGAGAGAGAGTACGTGTATGTGTGCGTGTGTGATTTCTATACTTATATACACTCCGACAACCACACCTATATATATGTATATCACAATATGAATAATATAAATATATATATATTTAAAAAAAAACACCTTCAAGATATTCGAAATATATATATGTGGGATGGGCCCGTAGGCCCTGATAGAGTTGTAGGGGTGCCCTACTGGCATACGGCGTCTCTGGAGGATTTTACGTCTGGTGGAGCCCACATAGTCTCCAAGACTAAGTACTACAGATTTCGTCCAGAGAAGGATACAAGGTGAGAGAGAGGAAGTGAGAAAGAGATATAGAGGAAGAATTGACCCCAGTACTAGACTGGTACTTTTTTTTTATCGATTTTGAAAGAATGAAAGGCAAAGTTGATCTCGACAGGATTTGAACACTAAGAGCAGAGAGCTCTTAGAGGTTCAAATGAATCTGCCAAATCGTCGTCTTAATATAAACTAGCAGATTTACCCAGCGTTGCCCGGGGTTTGAAATGCAACAAAGAAAATCAAGAAACAAATGATAATATTAGTGATTTATCTTCAAATGAATCTGATGTTTATATTTCTGTCAATAAAGTTGGTTATCTCCCTTTTTTTTATAAGGATTGTCAATAAAGTTGGTTATCTCCCTTTTTTATAAGGATTGTCAATAAAGTTGGTTATCTCCCTTACATCAATTTTGCTACCGATAATTTTGATATCGATTTTTTATTGTTCAACGTTGGTCGATTTGAATATTTTTTGTGATGTGACCATCTTAGCGACCTGTGCAACGTGCACATAAAATTTGGTCAAATTCGGTTGGTAATTGTAAAAGCCTTAGGTATCCAAAGTTGTACATAGACACACACACATCTTGCTTTTATATATATAGAAGATGTATGCGTACAAGGTTAACTTTGCCTTTCATCCTTACGGGGTCGATAAAATAAAGTACCAGTAATGCACTGGTGAATTGCTGGCCTAGTAGCTAACGTAGAAACAATTATCTGACTTATTGCCATTTGTAATATACTATAACCTGTAGTTAGCTTATTGATCCTGCCACAATGTTATTTCAAGATAGTATGAAATGGGATGTAACTACACTTTGCTCTACTGACACTACCACATTCATCGCTTGGTAACTTTTTAAAAAATAAGGTATATATATATATATATATATATCTAACACGTGGACCAGGTATAGTTCAATTATTTTTATTATATATATATATATATATATATATATATATATATATATAATAATATATATAATGGTTTCTTATGTAGGCACAAGGCCAGCAATTTTTTTGTGGGGAGAGGGAAAAGTCGATGAAATCGACCCCAGTGCGTGACTGGTACTTTATTTTATCGACCCCGTAAGGATGAAAGGCAAAGTTAACCTCGGCAGGATTTGAACTCAGACCATAAAGGGCCGTAACTTTATGCTGCAAAGCATGGCGTCCGACCCTCTACCGATACTGCCAATCCACCGCCCTAATAATAATAATAATAATAATAATAATAATAATAATAATAACAATAATGATGATTTCTTATATAGGCACAAGGTCAGCAATTTGGGGGGAGGGAAAAGTCGATTAAATCGACCCCAGTGCGTGACTGGTACTTTATTTTATCGACCCCTTAACTCTATGCGGCAAAACATGGCGTCCGACCATCTACCGATACTGAAGTTGATGAGACTAGCATGGGTTTCACTGCTATATATATATATATATATATATATATATATATATATACGATATTAACAAATGTAAACTATATTTATATAACCATATCTATTTTATTATACATATTTCAAGGATACCATGTTAAATTATGGTATGCTTTCATCAGACATAATACAATATATACCAGTTTTATAAATAAATATTGACATACCCTTTCAAAATGCAACCGTTACTTTTGGAAGACATCAGGGATAGTTATAAAAATATTTGCTTGTTGTATCCCAACAATTTAAATAGAACATTTGCATATATATATATATTACATATTATTTAATTTAACAATGATAACAAAGGCAAGTTATTTTACATATCTCATTCATTATTTTACGATCGATTTGGAGGGTTGATCATATCGATATATTGACTGATCTATAGCAGGTAGATAACTGCAAACTATCAAACATACTATATGGGTTCGATCATTTCTTCTAATTCTTCTTCTTTTTATTTATATATATATGTATATATATAAATATATATATATATAATATATATATATATATATATATATATGTAATAGAAAAAAAAACGAGGAAGTTTCGTTTACATATGGAAAATATTTATTGATTATAGACCTATTACGCGCATTTCGCAAGGAAGGAGTTATGGACCCGACTCCAGTATCGCTCTGCTCGTCAGACTGGTGATGTGACACAAAAAGATATATATAATTAAGAGTCATATATCATAAGAATAGAGGAGAAGGAACTATGATATAGTATGTTAGATGCCTTCGATAAGGTGAAGCGTGGTCAATGCTTAAAGATGCGAGATTAAATACTATAGTGGAATTAACATTTATGGAGAGTTTATATGCAGAGCATAAGCAGAGCATAAGCAGAGCGGGTGTATGGTGAAATTTATGATGGAGAAAGCAAGACATTTAATAAGAAAATGTATTCCTTACACAGTGTTTCGTCACTAAGTATATTAATAATTCAACATCTATTTTTGCGCACACACAGACACACACACGCACAAAAAAACAAAAACATACACACACATATATATATATATATATATATGTGTGTGTGTGTGTGTATGCATACGTACATATATATGGTGTATGTGTGCGTGTGTATGTAAATATATATATATATATATATACATATATATATATTTGGTCGTTTTGGAAGCCTCAACAATGCAGATGGGTAAGTCTCCGAGTAACAGAATCTGGTGGGGAAGAGAGAGATGTAAGGGAATGTAGCATGAAATGTATAGTGTGTGGAGGAACGCAGGAAAGAGCGTAACAAATAAAAATAATAACACAAGATAGAGTTACCTTGGGAGAGATTTAATTGTCCCTATATTTCGGATTCGCATCCATCAACTGGGGGGTTTTCCGTGGGGGGGAGGGAGTTATCTGGTGGGGAGGAACGGTACGTGTCCTCTGCTGTCCGCTGTTTGTGACTCACAAACTATTAAATCTCTCCCAAGGTAACTCTATCTCGTATTATTATTTTTATTTTTTACGCTCTTTCCTACTTTCCCCTACACACTATACATCTCATTCTACATTCCCTTACATCTCTCTCTTCCCCACCGGATTCTGTTACCGGAGATTTACCCATCTGCATTGTTGAGGCTTCCAAAACGACCAAAAACATATATCTTATTATTACACAATGCTTCAAGCAAACTTCAATACTCTCTTATATATATATATTTATATATAACGAAGGAAATGTGGTAAGGAACCAGATGGACCATAACGCACCAAAGCACTCAATACTTAGGGTAGTAGAGTGGGTAATAGGAACGAGTAGGACCCCGACGGCTGAGCTCTAGCCGTTTCGACGGCTAATTCTGGACTAAAAATTTAGTCCAGAATTAGCCGTCGAAACGGCTTGAGCTCAGCCGTCGGAGTCCTATATATATATATATATATATATATATATATATATATATATATATATATATATATATATATATAGTATAGCATAGCAGTAATAATAATAATAATAATAATAATAATAATAATTGTTTCTACTTTTGATACAAGGCCAGCAATTATCCCGGTGTATTACTGGTACTCTATTTTATCGACCTCGTAATGATGAAAGGCAAAGTTACATGGCGTCCGTCACTCTACCAATACTACCAATCCACGAAGGGAACGGACAAAGATGATGTTCTTGTGTGTGTGTATATATATATATATATATATTTATATATATATATATATATATATATATATACATATATACATATATATATATACAAACGTACATACGTATATATATATATACAACCGTACATACGTATATATATATATATATATATATATATATATATATATAATATAAGATCAAAAGATGGTTAAAGGAGTTCCATATATTTTATTATGCGCATTTCAAAAACAAACATCATCAAGCAATAATATTTGTGTTTTCATCAGATAAAAACTCACCTCCTACACACAACATATATATATATATATATATATATATATATATATATATATATATACATATATATACATATATATATACAAACGTACATATGTATATACGTTCCGTGTATTGATGTAAGGTTTGATAGCTTGTGCATTAAACAAAAATGTAGAGGCTAATGAAATGGCTTGGTTGAACGATTTCAGTGGTCTGTATTGGGACTGTTGATAACAGCGAAGGGGTAAGGGGCAGAGATCAGTTGTTTATCTTTTAGAATTTCTTTGGCCAGATTCTCCCTCTCTCTATCACTCATTCTTTCTCACTATCACTATCATTCTCTCTATCTATCTACCTATCTCTCTTTCACTCACGCTCTTTCTCTCTATCTCACGCACACATCCTTATCGCTGTTAGATCACCCACACCTATAACACAATGTTTCAAGAAATATATTATCTAATCTGTTTAGGAAGTAGCGTGTGGCAAGTACCATATTTGGTTGCCATACCCAGTCGGCGGTATGATTCTCTTCCATTTTTTCCTAGCCAGCACAGAGATGTCGGAGTCAAAGTTTCATTTACGAGTTGCCTCCCATACTGTACTGCGCATAAATATCAATAAATTACCTGTTGTTATATATGTCTGAGAGTTCTTTCCCTTTTCGGTTTTATCTTTACTTTATATGATTTGATTCTTAATTTACTTGCTCCCTTCCACCCCCCCCCCCCCTCTTTCTCTTTACATATATATATATAAATATATATATATATAAATATATATATAAATATATATATATATAAATATATATATATATATATATAAATATATATATATATTGTTATACTTTGGGAGGGTCATGTTTCCAATAAGAAACACACGCACCAGTTGCTTTCACTTCAATTTAATTTATTATATATTTATAAATTTACAAATTTATAAATTTCTGGTTGGTTGGTTGGTTCCACAACCAGATAGTTGTGTATATATATATAGTCATAGTTCTTTCGTCACACACTCTGTGACCTCTTCAGTGACTGGGGATTTCTTTCTTCGTTTCTGTGCCTTTCCTTTCTTCTATCCCACGCCATTTTGTTTGTTTGTCCACACACAAGAAAGACGCAATGTTTAGGCAAATTACAGAGGCAGTAAGCATAAAAGAATTAAAACCAAAATTAAATTAAATAGAAAATATGAGTGGAACAGCAACATCACAACTTACAATTAAGGACAAAATAAAAACACACACACACATAGAACAAACAACTTACAATTGAAAACACACACAAAATGAAAACACACACAAGACAAAATGAACACAAACACACACAGACTCCCGGATGTGGCGCATGCGCAAACTGAGCACGCAACCCACACACAAACAAAATGGCGTATGATAGAAGAAAGGAAAGGCACAGAAACGAAGAAAGAAATCCCCAGTCACTGAAGAGGTCACAGAGTGTGTGACGAAAGAACTATGACTATATATATATAAACAACTATCTGGTTGTGGAACCAACCAACCAACCAGAAATTTATAAATTTGTAAATTTATAAATATATAATAAATTAAATTGAAGTGAAAGCAACGGGTGCGTGTGTTTCTTATTGGCAACATGACCCTCCCAAAGTATAACAATATCGGTTTCAACACACGATTTCAGATAAAGAATCTTGCTAAACAAATTCAGAAACGATATATATATATATATATATATATAAATATATATATATATATATATAAATATACATAAATATATATATATATATATATATATATATATATATATATAAATATACATAAATATATATATATATATATATATATTTATATATAAATATATATATATATATATATAAATATATATATATATATATATATATTTATTAAATCTATATATATAAAACTGAGGTTGCCTGTCTGTCTACTAAAACCTTCGGCACACATCTCCTCTTAAACCGTACGTTCAAATTTCGGTGAAATTGCTACACTTATAGATGTAGGTCCGGCGGAACCATCGGTCAAATAATTTTCAAATGTTCTTGTTTTTGATTATGTCATCTATATATATAAAACTGAGGTTGTCTGTCTGTCTACTAAAACCTTCGGCACACATCTCCTCTTAAACCGTACGTTCAAATTTCGGTGAAATTGCTACACTTATAGATGAAGGTCCGGCGGAACCATCGGTCAAATAAATGTTCAAATAAGTTCTTGTTTTTGATTATGTCATCTATATATATAAAGCTGTGGTTGGCTGTCTGTCTATCGATTTTTGGCACACATCTCCCAGTATGGACATTGCACGATATACTATTATTAATAATTATTAATTCATTCTATTGTGCAATGCCTTTGTGTGAAGATACTTTTTAAAGTGAAGAAAGACTGTGCACTGAGCCAATCCCACTCTCTGAGCGACAGTAGCTATAACCCGAAAAGAAGAAAAGATCAACATCATCGGTAACTACTGAGCCGCAGGTTTTATATTGGAGTTATCCCAGTTTCCTGAGTTGCCTTCTCCTGACAAAGGCTAGGGGTCTTTCACTCCCAATGGTTTAACCGCGCGGTACATGTGTATATACATATTTACACAATTTTGGATGGTAGTTGACTCTTATGAGTTCTTCCGCCCTTTGTTAGGTTTTGTTTTTTTTCCTGCATGGTGTCCAAAATCACCCTCCTCACAAGTAAACTTGGTGGGGGTTGCCGGTTTAGTCGCCGACGACCCGACCATGCGACAGGTTGTACTGGGTTACATGTTACCAGTAGCACTTAAGAGTGACCCGACATACATCTATATACATCTATATATATATATATATATATATATATATATATATATATATATACACATACATATATATATATGTGTGTGACCCGAGTACAATCGAGAGTAACCACAGCAATCTCGATTGTACCCGGGTCACACACACACACACACACACACACTCACACACACACACACACACACACACACACACACACACACACACACACATATATATATATATATATATATATATATATATATATATATATATATAAATATATGTTCGCTTCCGGTGCTTCTGTGTTGTTCTTTTTTCGAGTACAGCTTTTCCTCGGAGGCAAGTTTCCCTATCTCTTCCCCTCGCTCCATTGCCTTGTAGTATTCGTTACCATCGTAGGCGACCATTAGCGACCTCATCCCATCCCTGGGTGTCCACATAAATTGACTTCATATCTCTCCTCCAGACGTCATTGAAATGGAGACGAGGTCGATCTCGTATTCTTGAGCCGGTGGCCAGTTCCCCATACACTATGTCTTTTGGTCCTCCCGTCTGGCATGCGATGTACGTGATCGTGTCAGCGCAGACGGCGCTGTTTGAGCAGGATGTATATGCTGGGTATCTTGGAGTGGTTGAGGACTTTAGTATTGGTGACTCGGTAGGTCCACTTGATATTCATAATGCGTCTCAGGCTACAAAGGTGAGAGACATTGAGACGTTGCTTCTGTCTGGAGTAGAGGCCCCATGTCTCACTGTCGTAAAATAGTGAGCTGAAGACCATAGCCTTTTTGACACCAATCTTGGTGATTGTGATTAGTTTTCTGTTCTCCCAGACTCTCTTCGTCAGCCTGGCAAATGTGGCGATTGCTTGTCCAACTGATCTCAGGGTCCAGGGAGAGCTTGTCAGTGGTGGTAGAGCCGAGGTAGATGATTTCGAGGTCCACCTCCAGCTCCTAATTGCCGATGGTGATGTTAAGGACTGGTTGATACTTTCGCCCAGTACGCTGGTTTTCTTCAGGTTAATGGCCAGACTAAATTCCTGGCAAGCCCTCGAGAGTTTGTTCATGGGGTGCTGCATTCGCTCCCCAGAGTGCGCTGTCACACCTGTGACATTGGAAATCAGCATTTCTATGACGAGTCTCTGACGAACATTTAATTTCGCTTTCAACCTTGACAGACTAAACAGTTTTCTGTCTGATCTGGTGTGGAGATAAACACCTTCAGTTAACGTTCCAAATGCATGTTTTAGCATGACTGCGAAAAAGATACAAAACAGTGTGGGGCCAGCACACAGCCCTGCTTCCCACCGATGTATATTTTAAATGCCTCCTATGTAAAGACCTTGTATATTCGCCGATATTGTACGATTCACCGATATTGCACCGTAGTGTATCCAAATGATAAAAGCTATCCGTTTGCAATTTATGGTCACGGAAGGATCTGGACACTTATAAATCATATAACAATGCTAAGAAAGATTTACTGTTTATACGTTACGGTGACTGTACTCTGTTGCATAGAATGGGAAACTAAAAAGTACCAGAGGTTCGCCAGGGACACAAAGCTATTGCTTGTGACATGAGAAGAACAAATTATATCTAGTTTAATTCTCTCGTTCACTATTGACTCTGTCGTTTAGGTTTTCACTTAGAATCTATTTTGTGGACAATTTATTCTTACACATTATTCTATTTGCCTACTGTTTGCAAATCTACGGTAAACCACCATCTTGCGGGGAAACGCCTTCTCCATTCTGTTTTCCGGGTCTGTGGAGAGACCAGCATGTGGGACCCCATTTGCTCACCACACGGAGAGATGGGAAGGGCGAGGGAGAAGGAGGCGATAGCAGTGGGAGTTCGGCTATTCTTTCATGTTTACTTGGGTTAATATTTTCTATTGTAATTTTGTATGTTGTTAAACCCTGAGTACCAACAATTCGGAAAAAGGGATGTAAAGAGACAAAGAATGGCGGAAATATGATAGAATAAATAGTTAAATAAATAAAGAGAATAAGAAAGAAAAAGTTGGAGATAGAGGAATTGCGAGGAAGTGTGATGATGCTAGAGAAATTGTGGTGTTGGGAAGATGTTACTTGTGGAGATCTGTCTGTTCACGACAGCAAACGATATTATTAATGAATCACTCATCAATAAACGAGGAAATATATTTCTACTTGTCAAGAGTACTTAATCGAACATGAAAGCCATCAAGATATATGATTAAAATATCTTAGAGAGTCAGATATATATGCTTGAAATATCGAAAGAAAATTTCCTTGTAGAATATTTTAAATAGTTTAATGACGTGGGTGCCATTTTGTATATAAAAAGAAACAATAAAATACTTGGTTCTGAATAACAATTAAGGAACAATCCATACAAAAATGAATAGACGGCTGTCAACTTATGTAGGTGTGAAGTATCGATTCATTGATAATACAAACTTCGATTCAGTGTCTTCGATAGATATACTTCCATTGACGCGAATGCTTATATATATATATAAGATATATATTGGGTTAGGAACTCAAAATAGTCTCTTACAATTAAATAGCTCAAAGAAAGAAGTTTTTTCTGAGCCGTGTAATATAATTGAATATACAAGAGAGATAAACACAAATATAAACATACATGTGTTCGAATTGTAAGGGACCAAGTTCGCTAGGGTGAAAAAAATACTAACTATAACAATATGTGGTTTGCCAAACTCAATTTAAAGTAAGAAATCAAGGCAGTTGCTCAATATAGGCTTGTTTTTCTTTTTCTTGATTTCTTACTTTAAATTGAGTCTGGGAAAGCATATTATTATAGTTAGTATTTTTTCACCCTAGTGAACTGGGTCCCTTATAATTCGAACACATGTATGTTTATATTTGTGTTTATCTCTCTTGTATATATATATATATATATATATATATATATATATATATATATATATATATATATATATATATATATAACGAAGGAATAGTGGTAAGGAACCAGATGGACCATAACGCACCAAAGTACTCAATACTTAGAGTAGTAGAGTGGATAATAGGAACAAGTATGACCCCGACGGCAGAGCTCAAGCCGTTTCGACTGCTATTTCCAGAAATAGCCGTCGAAACGGCTTGAGCTCTGCCGTCGGGGTCATACTTGTTCCTATTATCCACTCTACTACTCTAAGTATTGAGTACTTTGGTGCGTTATGGTCCATCTGGTTCCTTACCACTATTCCTTCGTTATATATATATGTATATATATACATACATAAATTATATATATATATATATATACATACATACATTATATATATATATATATATATATATATATATATATATATATACAATACATATATATATATATCAATAAATTATACAATTATCAAAGTTGTGTTCAAATCATTTAATAGCTGAAAATCGTTTCTTCCAAACTCTCGTTTGGAATCATCGGAGTATTATCAATGTTTGCACATATAATTCACCTCCTATTCAACTGAACAATAATATAGATACATATAAATTGATGTTGTGAGCAACGGTTTCGTATTTACAGGGTGGGATGGATGCGACATATATTTTATGGATGCGACAATACATAAACACAGCTCTAACTGCAGTATTTATTCTTCTATGTATGCATAATAGCTTTGCTTGTCTCCTTCTCATGTATATGACCTAC
>OZ024755.1:30226352-30236352 GCA_964016885.1 Eledone cirrhosa
ACCTTCTCCTAGAGAGATGACTCCTAGATAGATGATTTTATTATAGAAATGCATTTAAAATTAAGGAAGAAAGCGACTTTTCAGTCAACATCCCTCCACCAAATAATGTTTGTTATAGCAAGCCATAGATTTTTTTTCTCAGTGTAAATACGCTGATATATCTTCCCCCTGTGCCCCTCACCAATATTTTAGTAATAGATATTTAGCATAGATACATTTTCGGAAATGTAGAAAAGAAATATTTTCTTTAAATGCAAGTCCTAGTTGTTGAAATAAGATTATGTTCCTGTAGAATCTTTATAACATTATCCAGACCCGCTAACCCCTAAAACCCAAACGGGGTGTACCACGAAAGAAAGTGCCTCAAAACGGGGAGAAATGAGGCAAAATGGGGAGATTTTACATAATGAAAGCTATACCCATTTTCACAAGAGAAGACATTTCCCACCTACCCCAGAGTAGATAGGAGATCTCCCCGTTGGACAGGAAGAGTTGACAGGTCTGTATTATCCCGATTGATATTATTCATTGATAACATAGAATTGAAAAATATGATGACAACATTTCTTAGTTTAATTTCAGCTAATATTTAAAAACCTTTGTCGCCGTAATCATGTTCAACACCTTCGAAAGCGCATCGATGCAAAATTCAATTAACATAAACATTATTAAAGAAGGTATAACGAAACAAATGCGGGTGGGTTGTGTAGCTTAGATTGTTATTATGCTTTATGCTGTATTCAAAATATCTAAATCAATCGTTGAAAATATTTTGCAGAATTTGTTTTATTTCAGTTAAATGCGAAACGTGAGGTTTAAAAGGTTGGTCGGATGTGTTGCCAGCAGCCAATACCGGTTTATTAACAAACAATCCTGACAAACAGAAACGATTGAGTTAGCTAGTTGTCCAATAGTCGTGACTCGTGCACACAGAGATACTGTCAATTGTACTCAGATAAAATTGATGTTAAAATACTTCGATAGAATATGATACTCTAAATCAATGGTTCTCAACCCTTTTTTTACCTATGGCTAGAGAACGGGTCGAAAATGGTGGAAAGCCATACGGACACAATATATGATGGTTAGTTGCGATAAAAACGGATATAATGGTTAGTTGCAGAGGAATAAAGAACCCGGACCATCAGTGGTAAATTACTAGGGGAGATGAAGCAGTGGATGACACCTTTAGCTCCCAAGAAAACACTCATAACTCAGATTTAGGATTCGGTAATCAGAAGAGAAGTGTGTGTAAAAGCCAAACTCGCTATCTTCAATTCGGTATTTGTGTCAACTCTTATCTACCTTCATAAATCTTGGGTAATGACCGAAAATATATGGTCATGAATATAAAGGGCCAAAATTGGGTGCCCCCGAGGGGCCTTTGGTGTGACGTTACTCGACAGATTGCTAAGCCCGGAGATCAGAGAGTTGCTCCTTCTCCGAATTGAAAGATCACAGCTCCCACCCACATCCTTTAGCCCCGTCCCCCACACACCCACATACCCCTACACAGCCCACACACATACACACCTACACCTGTCACCTCCTTACCACACCCCTCTTTTACCCCACCACAGCACCCACGATTACCCGTCTCTTCTTTTGCCTAGTTACTTTTATTTATCGTGACACATCTCATTCCATATCACGTGGTTATTCTCGCAATCCTTTGTTTTGTTATCTCCCATACCATCTTGTTGAGCTGTTTAAAACCGGCTCAAAGTTTCTTCCCTGATCGTCACATGCAAGATGTATTTATACGTGTAAATATTTACATATAATTGTATCTACTTTTGGCACAAGGCCAGCAATTATCCAAGTGCATTACTGGTACTTTATTTTATTGACCCCGTAAGGATGTAAGGCAAAGTTAACCTCAACGTGATTTGAACTCAGACCGCCGTAAAGAGACGTAACTATGCTAGAAAGCATGGCGTCCGATCATATACCGATACTGCCAATTCATCGACCTATGTACATATAATATGTGTGTATATATATGTTTGTGTATACTATTTGCTGTTGTAGACTATCACCAGTTTGCTCGGAATCTATGGCTTCACTGATATTTTCACTGACGGAAGTTGTCTCTCTCTCTCTTCATACTGCTGACCTCTCTCTCTTCCTAAGTGCTGCCGTGAAGAATAGTAGGTCAGTGTTTTCATAAAAACTATACAAGAAACAATAAAATCAAAGCAATTATGAAAATAGAATAAGATTTAAAAAATTAAATTTTCTTCAGATTTTATTTTTCCTTGTCATCAGAGAAATCATATTAGAAGAGTTAGAAAAGAAAAAAAAATATCGAAGAATTTAAGATCACAAAATATATTTTAAAATTGAAATTAGATATTCTCTGTTTTTTAGTGACTATTTCAGTTGATAAAGTAAAATAATTTATTGATAGGAAAAGTATACGCTTGGACAGTATCCCCATATTGATCAAATATTTGTGAAAAACCAGAAGGAAAACGAAATAACAGAAATGGAAGGAATTTGCTGCATCAATGCTTGGAAAGGCTTGTCATGTAGAAACCCCTAATATATATATATATATATATATATTGCACAAAGCAATTCTGCAATGTGTCTCCAATATTCGTTGTTTAGTTGGAAAGTACGAAATTAAACATAATAATAATGAGACTTATAAACAGGATGAAGACTGGACTACCGACTGCTTCAATTACACCACCACTCTGGAAAGAAATTCGAGAAATTATAATAAAAATTAAATAACAACAACAATAATAATAATAATTGTTTCTACGTTAGGCACAAGGCCGGCAATTACCCAGTGCATTACTGGTACTTTATTCCATCGACCCCGTAAGGATGAAAGGCAAAGTCAACCTCGGCGGGATTTGAACTCAGATCGTAAAGGGACGTAACTATGCTGGAAAGCATAGTGTCCGACCCTCTAACGATACTGCCAATCCACCGCCCACAACAATAATAATAATAAAATCAATGAAGTCATCAAGATCTTTAAATACTAAATTGTGATCTGGGCAGAAACCTACATATTTTGATGTGGTTAAAACCGAGAAACGACAAAAAAAGTAGAACTCGATAGCCTTATAACATATATCACTTTCCACATTATATATGATATACAATGTTTCAAGCAAACTACAAAGTTTTATTATACTCTTTTAAAGGGCGGTGAATTGTCAGTATCGGTAGAGGGTTGGACGCCATGTTTTCTAGCATAGTTACGTCCCTTTACAGTCTGAGTTCAAATCCCGCCGAGGTTAACTTTGCCTTTCATCCTTACGGGGTCGATAAAATAAAGTACCAGTAATGTACTGGATAATTGCTGGCCTTGTGCCTAAAGTAGAAACAATTATAATCTATTAAAAATAGCGACAATAAAGGCTTCTTTGGGCAGCCTGGCATATAATATGTCGGGACATAAGTTGCTTAGAGGAAAAATCTCGTAGGAGAAATATGTTATTAGGGCAAGTGCCTGCCTACTCGAACAACACAAATGGGCAAGTAGCATAGTAGCATACGCCTGTATTGCTAAAAATGGTTCTGCACGTGAACAGTAGAATAGATTTGAGACAAATGCATCAGACATATATGTCAAAATAAAAGATGTAGTTTCCATCAATCATCGCAAAATAAATGGAAATATCTCCCTTGTTTCCAACTATGAGGACGAAATGAGAGATAAGCAGGTTTGGTGAATTAGTAGTGAAATTAAACCAGTGGCTTGTTGTCATCGCTGTACAGTAATATACGTAGGTTGTGAGTGCAAAGAACTCGAAAAATAGTAAGGGCTAATATGAAAGTCACATAGCTATTCTAGACTTGTGCTTTATTGCGAGGGCTATTAAAATGAGAGTGTTACACTAGTGGCAGTAAAAACAGGTTGTGGTCTTTCAATACTAGACAGTGAGATTCAATGACCTCAGATTCCGGAGGCCGCTGTCCCAAGAACCTCATCAATCGCACAATGAAGTGTACCTACGAGAATAGTAAAATCTTGCTTCTAACAAAACGGAGACCAAGCCGAGATGGCGGAGTATTGTAGTACTACAAAAGTCAGATAAAAGAGAATTAAAAACAGGTCCCCAAACAGAAATGCCTACCGCATGCGAAAGGAAATAAAACGTGCTGGGGTGTGATATTGATGAAGATCATGGTAGTTAACTATAACTTTAAACCGGAGTAAACAAAATGGATGCTTCATGCCATGCTATTGGGGCACATTTTTTCATGGTGTGGTGATAGGAGATCGTCACTCTTACCACTAAGACATGTGTCGTCTCCCAGTAGTCCTCTTATAACGTACAATGTGTGTGGTGTGTATTCGTGTGTTTGGGGAATATGTTATACATACGAGAGGGGTCCGACAACCAACCTTATCTTCATCGAAGAATCTTTATTGCTCGACGCAAAATTCCATTTACACATGTTGTTTTCTTTTTTATTGTCCCGTGCCCAGCAACACATACCTCTTTTACCAATAACGAAAATCATTATAATCAGCATATCTTTCTACATATTAGTTAATAAAGGCAGAAAAACACCAATGACTTGAGTTAGCACGTCCGTGATTAATAGCAGAAAATGCGGAAGTAATTCTCAGACAGGTTACATATCTTGAATGTTAGGTATCAAATTTGCTTTGTTAAATGCAGTCAAACGCCTAATTGTTGTGTTTAAGCATGCAACATATTTGATAATCTATCATTAATCCTACGACGTGTGTAGGCAAACCACTAATTTAATTTACTAATGCAAAGGCAAAGAACTATAGAAAAACAGTATGATCAACAGACGTAAACGTTTATATTTGTCTTCTTACCGCAGGTGTCGTGGTGTTCGACGCTGGAGGAGCTGTTGGAGCTGTGGTATTGGCTACCGTCGTCGTATTAGCAGCCATCACTGATATGGATAAAAAACAGACATATATATATATGTATATACAAATAGAGAGAGAGAGAGAGAGTGAGGGTGATAAAAAGCAAATAAATGTACTTATATCTTATTATACACACACACACACACACATATATATATATTGTTATACTTTGGGAGGGTCATGTTGCCAATAGGAAACACACGCACCAGTTGCTTTCACTTCAATTTATTATATATTTATAAATTTACAAATGTATAAATCTATAAATTTCTGGTTGGTTCGTTGGTTCCACAACCAGATAGTTGTTTATATATAGTCATAGTTCTTTCGTCACACACTCTGTGACCTCTTCAGTGACTGGGGATTCCTTTCTTTGTTTCTGTGCCTCTCCTTTGTTCTGTCCTACGCCATTTTGTTTCTGTGTGTGTGTTGTGTGCTCAGTCTGCGCATGCGCCACATCCGGGTGTGTGACGAAAGAACTATGACTATATATAAACAACTATCTGGTTGTGGAACCAACCAACCAACCAGAAATTTATAGATTTATAAATTTGTAAATTTATAAATATATAATAAATTGAAGTGAAAGCAACTGGTGCGTGTGTTTCCTATTGGCAACATGACCCTCCCAAAGTATAACAATATCGGTTTCAACACACGATTTCAGATAAAGAATCTTGCTAAACAAATTCAAAAACGAAATATATATACATACATATATGCATGCATGCGCAGACAGGCAAAACCACACGTATACACACATGCATAACTCAAAGTAATTTATCAATTTTTCCAGTACGCCTACATCTATACAGAAGGAAATGTGTATTAGCTATACAGACTAATTAATTTTAACTAATATTCATATACTAAACGTGAAAAATATTTCCTTAATTATGTAACTCGTCCTCCAAGAGCTTCTTACCAAAATATTTTAACACTATTTTTAATGTTATAATGGTTTCCGTTACCTTCCTTTCTAATATCCTTATTTTCAGCCCCTGATGAGACGCGTTTTTTTATTACGCTAAATGAAATCAATGGTGGTAACTGATCATTATCCATTTCATCCATATTTTTTTAATGTTTATTTCAGATAAATTTACATTTTATTGTTATATATTGCATACTACAAGCATATTTCATAATGTACTAATATTATAATAATTTTGCTCTCGTTGTATTAGCAAATCCGTTAGCATGTCGGAGAAAATGCTTTACACTGAGTGTCCAGATCTTTTACATTCAGTGTCCAAATCCCATGGGGGTCAACTTTGCCTGATATCCCTCTGGGGATGACAAAATAAAGTATTGTAGTCTATTTAATCAACGATTTATTCTCTATAAATTTCTAGCTTTCTACCTATGTTAGAAACAATTATTTTTATTTATATTTCAGAGCTATGAGTAACCTTACAGCTCAATAAATCATTTCCTATAATTTCCTGTTTTATAGTTTTATAGTCATGACACATAGCACACTTTAAAACTACTTATTAGAAAGCCTCAGTGTCTTTACTCCTACACGTACTCACATCACTATTTTATTTCTCTTCTAGAATATATTTTATGATTTTATCTATGAGTTTTTCGAATAAAATATTCTAATTATAAATAACTTACTGGGACAGTCATCAGTATAATGTGGAAGAGAAATAGAAACTTATGAGTAGCCACTCACGGAATATCCGACTTCGGTTAATTACAAATACATTTGTGTGATTATATATTAATTATTAGCGTTTTGGGGCGGTGGATTAACAGTATCTGTAGAGCGTCAGACACCATGCTTTGCAGCATATAGTTATGACCCTTTATGTTCTGAGTTCAAATCCCGCCATGGTTAGCTTTGCCCTTCATCCTTACGGGCTCGATAAAATAAAGCACCAGTAATGCACTGGGGTAGATTTAATTGACTTTCCACCTCTCTTCAAATTGCTGGCCTTGTGCCTAAAGCAGAAACAATTATTAGTATTTTTAGTTAAATCGGGTAAATGGCAACAGTGCGGATGGATTGTACCAGTAATTCAAGGGACCACCTTCGTCACATTTTATGTCAAGCTTATTTGACCTGAAGGTCAATTAGTGTGCACGTGACAGATTAATTTCGAACAACTGTTCATCACCCTTCGTAATGATAACATAAATAATTGTTTCTACTTTTGGCACAAGGCCAGCAATTACCTCAGTACATTACTGGTACTTTATTTTATCGACCCTGTAAGGATGAAAGGCAAAGTCAACCTCGGTGGGATTTGAACTCAGATCGTAAAGGGACGTAACTATGCTGGAAAGATAAATAATGATTTCTGATTTAGGCACAAAGCCATCTATTTTGGGGAGAAGGGGAAAGTCGATTTAATCGACACCAGTACGTTACTGGTACTTTATTCTATTGACCCCATAAGGATAAAAGTCAAAGCTTACCTAGGCGAGATTTGAACTCAGAACAATGATAACATTAAATAAATGTGTCGATCGACTTTCGTCAAATCGGACCGCTAGTCTTTCCAATTGCTAATACTATCTATCGGTCGCAACTCCACGTGGAAGGAGCAGCGTGAAATAAAGTGTCTTGCTCAAGGACATACGCATCGCCCGGTCCAGGAATCGAACTCACAACTTGACGATTGCGAATCCAGTTCTATAACCAATCAGTCACACGCAATCACTTGATAACATTAATAATAGAAATATAACATGATTATATTAAATATATATATACAAGGTGAACAGAATGTCTTTCTCTAATTATAAAATACCATATCTCGGATACTATTTGAGATTTTACTTTTTCATTGTTTTAATTTATAAATTCCAAGTTTAATGTTTTTCTCAATATGTTTCACAGGAAGTAGTTGTAATTTTCAGTAACAAAATGGCATCTATGAAACAAAAATCTCAGTGTATTTTGTAGTTTCACGAAACAAAATCGACAAGGAAAGACTTTATGCTCACCCTGTATAATGTAAAGTAATATATATGTATATTTATCTAAGGCGGTGAAATGTCGTTAGTGTGTCGTTTTGGTGTATTTTGTCCGACTCTGTGAAGTCTGATTTCAAATCCCATCGCAATTAACTTGGCTATTCATCCTTTCATGTTCAATTCAATAAAATACAAATTCCGTACTAAGGTTGATTCTTTTCTCCATCCGTCTGTTTCTCCTTCTCTTTCACTCTGTCTCTTCTTTCTCTCTGTCTCTCTCTCACACACACACTCCCTCTTTTTCTCTCTGGAAGAAAGATGTATTCGGAGGGAAGGAATTCTGTCAGAGGGAGGGAAGTGTTTTGATGTTACGACGACACCTCTATTACTGCATTAGAAGCTGAGATCTCAAGGGAAGGAGGCTAAGTGACAGAATATAAAGCAGATGAAACGACAGCATAGTAGCCTGCTCTTTGGTTAAACATTCCTAGTATTTTAAAGGTGTGGTTGAGATGAAAAGTTGATAACTTTGCCTTTCTTTAGATTATTATGTGCCATAAATGAAATAAAACATATTCAGTTATTGATTGAACGGGTGATGAAGCCTAAATAGCATTTGTCGAAAATATATATCCCTCTCTATGGTATTGTACGTCAAGCTGTCATCTATGTTTACACAATTATAATGAACATCTATATATAATTGAAACCTAATATTTTAAATCCATTTCTTTAAGCAGTGCTTAATATCCAAACGTGGATTGATTCATATTCACAATGTAGTCAGTATCCTATGTATAAATTATTCCTTTTCTGTCATATCAAGGAAGACGTTAAAGTCCTAGATTAAAACAAACAAATTAAATCAACGAAAAATAACAAGTTGTTTATATAACAAGGTAAGGCTAAGCTATCCTGCTATAAATAGAAGCCAAATATACCTTAAATCACACATTACCATCTTATTTTAAAATAAATAAATAAAGAAACAAAAACAATAATAGATAATTTAATTATATATCACACCATCCTGTGTTTTTACGCCTGAAAAATATTACGATGGTAAGAATAGTCTTTGATCACAGGTCTACTATTCACCACTAGGTGGAGATAAACTTTAACAACCGACATGACTACCACAGCCATTAGAATCGTCACGAAAAACAATAAATAGGATTGAATTTTCGTTCATTCGACATTTTGTTTCAGAAAACAACCGTGACATTTATCAGAGTAGGTCGAATTTCATTCAAAGCTTTCATTTTGATATACATATATAATTTGCTTTGATTTTCTAGTCAGTCAATATATTCATGTCTTAGGTTATTGTATCACCATTTAACGTGTTTGGTGTATACATATATTTATTCTCAGTTGTTCATTATTATTAATATTATTCGAGTCAGTGTATTACTGGTACTTTATTTTATCGACCCCGTAAGGATGAAAGGCAAAGCTAGCCTCGGCGGGATTTGAACTCAGACCGTAAAGGGCCATGACTCTATGCTGCAAAGCATGACATCCGACCCTCTACCGATATTGACAATCCACCGTGGCAGTTGTTAATAATTGTTTCTACTTTTGGCACAAGGCCAGCAATTATCCCAGTGCATTACTGGTACTTTATTTTATCAACCCCGTAAGGATGAAAGCAAAGTTAATCCCGCCGAGGTTAACTTTGCCTTTCATCCTTACGGGGTCGATAAAATAAAGCACCAGTAATGCACTGGGGTCGATTTAATCGACTTTCCTCTACTCCAAATTGCTGGCCTTGTGCCTATAGTAGAAATCATTATTACTATTAGGGCAGTGGATTGGCATTATCAGTAGAGTGTCGGACAGCATGCTTTGCAGCATAGTGTTATGGCCCTTTATATTCTGTGTTCAAAGTACCAGTCACGCACAGGGGTCGATTTAATCGATTTTACTCTCCCTCAAAATTGCTAGCCTTATGCCTAAATCTGAAACCCTTATTGTAGTAATAGTAGTAGTAGAATTTACCTGTAGTCAGTGTGACCAAGCTAAATAGTACGACAAATTTGAAAACTGTTGACAATTGATACATTTTCCGTCCTTTTGGATGTTTCTTAATAAATCTGGATAATGAAGTTACCTTGAATAAGTAGAAAAAGAGACACAAAATGAAATAACTCTATGGATATAATAAAAGTAGAACAGAAGAGTAGAAAACAATAA
>OZ024755.1:30241352-30253852 GCA_964016885.1 Eledone cirrhosa
CAGCTCGAGCCGGTGGGGCTGGATCGAGGGGACGGCAAAAGGCCAGATGGCATGACCATCTTCCCGTTCCGCGGTGGCAACCCCCGCGTCTGGGATGCCACTTACACCGATACTTTCTGCAGCCGCAACCTGGTGCAGTCTGCGACTGACCCAGGTTCTGCTGCACGTCGGGCTGAGGGGGCCAAACTCCTCAAATACCGGTCGCTCTCCGACAGGTTTGCGGTCGTACCCCTGGCAGTGGAGACTTCTGGTGTCCTCGGCCCCAGGTCTACCTCCTTACTCAACACCATAGGTTCAATTATTTCCATCACAACCATTAGGCAACATAACGAAAGGAAAATTTCTGTACACACACACACACTATCTCTCTCTCTCTCTCTCTCTCTCTCTCTCACACACACACACAGAGACAATCTCTCTCTCTATCCCCCTCTCACTCTCACACACAGAGATACTCTATCTCTCTCACACACACACACATACTCTCTCTCTCTCACTCACACACACACACACACACACACACGTATATAAACACCCTACATAATACAGAATCTTTAAGTCTAAATATATACACGTACGCAATGAAGTAAGCTGTGTGATGTGTTCAAAATTAAACCAAATTACCTGTCTAATTAACAAGCTCTTAGAGACATTAAGTCCAGGTCTTGCTCACGACTGATCATGAGATTTGTACCTAGAAGGGAAAGGAGTTTGAGATTTGTACCTAGAAGGTAAAGGAGTTTGAGATTTGTACCTAGAATGTAAAGGACTTTGAGATTTGTACCTAGAAGGGAAAGGACTTTGAGATTTGTACTTAGAAGGGAAAGGACATCGAGATTTGTACCTAGAAGGGAAAGGACTTTGAGATTTGTACCTAGAAGGTAAAGGACTTTGAGATTTGTACCTAGAATGAAAAGGAGTTTGAGGTTTGTACCTAGAAGGGAAAGGACTTTGAGATTTGTACCTAGAAGGGAAAGGACTTTGAGATTTGTACCTAGAAGGTAAAGGACTTTGAGATTTGTACCTAGAAGGTAAAGGAGTTTGAGATTTGTACCTAGAAGGGAAAGGACTTTGAGATTTGTACCTAGAAGGTAAAGGAGTTTGAGATTTGTATCTAGAAGGGAAAGGACTTTGAGATTTGTACCTAGAAGGTAAAGGACTTTGAGATTTGTACCTAGAAGGTAAAGGAGTTTGAGATTTGTACCTAGAAGGGAAAGGACTTTGATATTTGTACCTAGAAGGTAAAGGAGTTTGAGATTTGTACCTAGAAGGTAAAGGACTTTGAGATTTGTACCTAGAAGGTAAAGGAGTTTGAGATTTGTACCTAGAAGGGAAAGGACTTTGACATTTGTACCTAAAAGGGAAAGGACTTTGAGATTTGTACCTAGAAGGGAAAGGAGTTTGAGATTTGTACCTAGAAGGGAAAGGACTTTGAGATTTGTACCTAGAAGGGAAAGGACTTTGAGATTTGTACCTAGAGGGGAAAGGACTTTGAGATTTGTACCTAGAAGGGAAAGGACTTTGAGATTTGTACCTAGAAGAGAAAGGACTTTGAGATTTGTACCTAGAAGGTAAAGGACTTTGAGATTTGAACCTAGAAGGTAAAGGACTTTGAGATTTGTACTTAGAAGAGAAAGGACTTTGACATTTGTACCTAAAAGGGAAAGGACTTTGAGATTTGTACCTAGAAGGGAAAGGAGTTTGAGATTTGTACCTAGAAGGGAAAGGACTTTGACATTTGTACCTAAAAGGGAAAGGACTTTGAGATTTGTACCTAGAAGGGAAAGGAGTTTGAGATTTGTACCTAGAAGGGAAAGGACTTTGAGATTTGAACCTAGAAGGGAAAGGACTTTGAGATTTGTACCTAGAAGGGAAAGGACTTTGAGATTTGTACCTAGAAGGGAAAGGACTTTGAGATTTGTACCTAGAAGAGAAAGGACTTTGAGATTTGTACCTAGAAGGTAAAGGACTTTGAGATTTGAACCTAGAAGGTAAAGGACTTTTAGATTTGTACTTAGAAGAGAAAGGACTTTGACATTTGTACCTAAAAGGGAAAGGACTTTGAGATTTGTACCTAGAAGGTAAAGGACTTTGAGATTTGAACCTAGAAGGTAAAGGACTTTTAGATTTGTACTTAGAAGAGAAAGGACTTTGACATTTGTACCTAAAAGGGAAAGGACTTTGAGATTTGTACCTAGAAGGTAAAGGAGTTTGAGATTTGTACCTAGAAGGTAAAGGAGTTTGAGATTTGTACCTAGAAGGTAAAGGAGTTTGATATTTGTACCTACGAGGTAAAGGAGTTTGAGATTTGTACCTAGAAGGGAAAGGACTTTGACATTTGTACCTAGAAGGGAAAGGACTTTGACATTTGTACCTAGAAGGGAAAGGAGTTTGAGATTTGTACCTAGAAGGGAAAGGACTTTGAGATTTGTACCTAGAAGGTAAAGGAGTTTGAGATTTGTACCTAGAAGGGAAAGGACTTTGAGATTTGTACCTAGAAGGTAAAGGAGTTTGAGATTTGTACCTAGAAGGGAAAGGACTTTGAGATTTGTACCTACGAGGTAAAGGACTTTGAGATTTGTACCTAGAAGGTAAAGGACTTTGAGATTTGTACCTAGAAGGGAAAGGACTTTGAGATTTGTACCTAGAAGGGAAAGAACTTTGAGATTTGTACCTAGAAGGGAAAGAACTTTGAGATTTGTACCTAGAAGGTAAAGGACTTTGAGATTTGTACCTGCCTTGTTACTGTTACACAATTGTAACCAATAAAATAATAATACCTACAGATACACGCAATGCTGTTAGTATTTATAAAGAATATTTACAAATATCTGGCGAAATACTCGAGGATATCTTTGAAATGTAATAGTTATGTTATCACACAATTTAATAAATTCCGTTACTCCTATCGTTGATCATTTATCTGGAATCATTTTGTGTGCAAAGATGCAACTCTACCACACTCAAACGATGTAAGAAATAATATTGAAAAGATGCTGTTGAGCAATCAACCAATCAATAAACCTGTTCGTGGTGAAACCCTCATATTTTCAATAACATGAAAGAATATTTCAAAATTTGTAAATAAAATTAAAAAATTACTTTGCATAAAGTACCTTTGTTTACAGGCCATGATGAAAAGGATGATAGTCTTTTATCTTTTTATTATAATCCTTCCCGATGTCGTCACTAGCCTGATTAGCACATTCTCAATAATTCACCTCTATATTCCATTCCTAAGAACATTTTATTCTCTTCTTTGTAAATAGTATATCATACTCTTTATTATGTAACATGTTTATACTTTAGTTTTTTAGACGCCTAATGAAATAAACGTTAGTAAAACAAACAAAAAAAAAAATGATTTGCCTCTTCCCTTTATTTTCTACTCCCGAATGCACATACCAGATACATAAATGTGTATGTATAAATATAGGCACTGGTATGGTTGCGTGTTTAAAGTGTTTGTCATATCCACGTAGATTCGTGTCCGATTGCACTATACAGCACCAGTCAAATTGCACCCAGAATCGTGTAATTGCCAAGCGAATGTTTTAACAATACCACCATACATGTGCTTCTATTGTTTATTAATGTGACATATATATGTGTTCGTCTTTTATATCTGGCGGTATTCTTACCTTTGAATCACGATCCGTACAGTTTTATAAACCTAGGTGCATTTGATCGTTAATTAGATATCACGAATGACCAGCTTATAAAGAGTTGACGTTGAAATGTATATTAAAATTCACCCCTTCCTCCTGAAAACAACAAGAATCAAAAACTTATGTAGACAATTAAACTAAAAATATATTGTGTAGACGGTGTGTATGACACACTGAAAAACAGTTTCTGAAGCCTTAATTAAATTTGACTTCTTTTATAACGTTGACGTTTGTTTACCTCATCGGTAATGACATTGTGTTGTTGTTTCCCGTTAGGGTCTATAACAAGGGAGCAACACTTATAAAACATTTTGTTAAAAAACAACAAGAATTGATCTTAATAAAGAAAAATGAAAGGACCAAGGTTTGGTATGTTATAGTATAGTATAGTATTCCTACTTGTGCATTCACAGTAATATACGTATTAAACGCGTCATAAACCATGATAAAAGTACACAGACAATATGTAGAGGGAATGAAAATATGATTAATATTACAGTGGAATGAAAACTACACAAATCCTTTAAGGTTTCATATCAACATAACACACTTCAGAACCAATGAGAGAGCATGTAAGTGGTCGTTTGACCGAGAAATAGATGTTCATTCTATTGTATTAACTAAGAAAATAACATAATAACATGATGTAATCGTGGATATATTCTGACGGGATGGCCACGGCTTATATGTATGTGTGTGTGCAATCAGGATTAACTTGGCACTAAACAACAAATAAAGCATTGACACGAATCTACATAGAATATTTAGAGTGGCTAGTATATTTAGGGTGGCTAATCTTATGTATATTCACAAAAGATTTAAACTTATTCACCTTAGCTGTTATCAATTTATTGAAAAACACGTTACTGTTCTTTCTTCAAACATATAAACTGACTTAAATTATTCCCATTCCTAATGTATTAAAATTCTCTCTCATGCTTCTGAGAACTGGTAACAATTGCTGCTAGTATTTTTTTCTCCAAATACTCCATATTTCTGAGGTTAACGAAACTGAAAGCTTTGTCTGAGAATTTCCAGAAATAAAAGCAGCCAGTGATATCTCTTACACAGGTCATCGGCATTATCAAAGAATCGTAATTGGAAACAGTTTCTTGGGGATAGTTTTCTGACGTTTGAATAAAACCAGACAAACTCTACACAAATCCACAGCCAATGAATTCAACATTCTATGAAGAGTAGATGATCTTGACGAGACTAGACGAGGACTCTCATTAACGAAGTCTAGACAATTTTCAGCCTGTAGCATATCTGATTACCTTAGGCAAAAATAATGGGTCAAATTAATAGGCTGTAAACATCAAATCAATATTATTCAAAAACCATTGTCTGAATATCACAGGTGTAAGTTAATTAGTGTGAAACTCAGAGTAATAATGGGATGAATCAGCAACTATTATCAGAACAATATAAACTTTACTGCTGTTTTTTATTGGTCCTTTATACACATAAACACACACACACAAAAACACACACACACACACACACACACACAGAAACACATACATAAACACGCACACATAAACACACACAGAAACACACACACACGCATAAACACACACACATAAACACAAGTACTCACATACATACACACATGAAATTTTAGTTAAAATTCGAATTGTGGAACAAGCCCTCCATCACATTTCGACTGAATATCAAAATGTTGCCGCGTTGTTCTGATACTCTCAGTATTTGTCTGGTTTCTTATGGCCCCACTATAATACCTCCTCCATGAAATATATAATACCCACTATAATACCCACTACATGAAATTTTGGCTCTAATCACTCTAACCATGTAGCCACAATTTTATTTCGCTACCCACCACGGATTTGATTTGCACTCAGCTTTGGCTTGTCTCTCACATGCATATGGGTTACCTCCTGGGACGCCTTTTATGTTCCCTTTTCCCATCCACGATTTTCTGAATCAGCATTTTCATACAAGACGATTTCCAAAGTTCTTCATATTTTAAGCTCACCCTTTCATGACTCTACTTTGTATTATCTTTCCACAAGACACCGACAACTCAACTCTGGAAACAAATGTTTTTTTATTATATAACCCCCCCCCCCCCCCCCCCATTAGATGAGAACATTGCTTTGTTACTGTAATTTGACTTAGTAATACGAGACACTAGCATCATTTTTGTTCACAATCCTACAGTGGTATCAATGTTCAAAGTAGAATTCCTTTACACGATCACCATTTAGACAGACTTTTTTGGAATTTGTGTGCTATGGACATTGCCGAAGTAACTCATATAACCTCGTGAAGGGAGAAATATTTGCTTTTCTCCCGATGTTTAATATAACGGTAGTACGAACCATTAAATCACGTAATGGTGACAATAACAAGTGCCTTTTGATCTTAAATCTAAACGAGCAGCCTAATACAATTCTCAATAAAAACATGCACAGTCATGTTGAAGGAGAATAGAGAAATGGTGCACCTCATTATAATGTTAATATCAGTGTCGCACCCGGTCGTGAATCCAATGGTGTTGATTACTGGCCCAATGTATATCGTTACAACGTCTCTTGCTTGCGCCAGAATACAATATCATGATTTCTAGTATAGGCACAAGGCCAGTAATTTAGGGGGAGGAGAAAGGCGATTAAATCCACCCCCAGTACATTACTGGTGCTTTATTTTATCGACCCCGTAAGGATGAAAGGCAAAGTTAACCTCGGCGGGATTTGAACTCAGACCGTAAAGGGCCGTAACTCTATGCTGCAAAGATGGTGTCCGATGCTCTACCGATACTGCCAATCCACCGCCCTACCAGAATACAAAATAATGTAACGCCTTGTGTATCAGCGTTTGTGGATCTGATTCATACGTATTTGTTTAATCAAGCTAGACATTAGAAAAATATTTATCCACTTCGTAGCCTGGGAATCCCTGACAAGTTTTCTGAACTTACTTGCTTATTATTTCATACAGTACCAGGAACATTGATATCCTGTTTGTCAGAAATCCTTAAAATGTTCTAAAGCATATTTTAAACGAAACTGATCAGTGGATAATTTGATATCCTCCTTAAGAATCTGCTGGTCTTCTGCTAAGCATCAATTTTGTCTCATCGTTTCTTCTTTCAAAACATGCTGTAATAATCTCAACATCCTGAGCAGTCCCGGGCAATGTTTTAAGAAATCTTATGAGTTATGTGTTTGCCTGGAGCTTTCTTCACGAACAACTTCACTATTTTTACTCTGATACTCAGAACATCGAACTGGAACTGAGCTGCATGTGGAAACAACTCCTCATTGAATCCAAGATATTTATATTTAGCCGTAATATCTATACTAATATAAATTTATTTTGATTATACTCAAATTTTAATTTACATATATTCCCTATATTTTCCCAAATGTTGAATGAAGACGTTATAAAATGTTCACTGTTACGGATAAAAACACATTTCATTTCACACCACCCTTTCTTTATATCACTGTATTTCTTTACTTTATAAATAACAATCAAAGCGTGTTTAAAGCATTTAATCACTTACGATCATTTCATCCTAGCACAAGGCCGGATTCATCGGAGTATATAATAAAGGTTGAAACACAAATATAATATCAGAAATTTGTCATAAGAACATTAGGAAGATACATAATATGAAAATATATATATATAATTATATTATCATTGTATATCTACATTTTCTCTCTCAACATTTACTCCTACTTATATAAACACATAATTTTATATATTTATTTTTAATTCAGAAAACGTGGTTTTATCCCCGAAATATTGAAATATTGAAGTATAATTTTACTTTGTTTTTACCTTCTCTGCTATATTTTGGGGTTGCACGTTCTATCGGGCCGTTAAGTATGAAATTTATAGAAATTTGTTTTGTTTTTACAAATTTCTACAAATTTCATACTTGAGTAAATTTGAACAAATATAAACTCATAATGCTTTATATGAACTAATACTATTTTAATTTTTAGCTTGGAATAATCACCAGCATTTTGCAGCTACTGACCTATTTCTTTTTTTGCTGGCTTACAAATTCATTCCAGCATAATAATGAAGTGAACGCTAACATACTTGATATAGTGAGAACACCCGTTCCCAAAATATAAAAAAAATATATAGAGAGAGAGATACAATTAAAAATAAAAACAACTAATTAAAATTATAACCTTTAGTGATGAGAACAAACATTTTCTGAATGACTAATCTCGGTCAAAAGGGGCAGGGAAAGTAAACCCCAATATTTTAATGTAGCTTTAACATTAATTAATTATGGAATACAGTAGGGCAGTGAATGTAATGTTTAGCAGAACATTGACAACTCCAGACATGTTTCGGTCTAGTTTGGTGAAAAACTAACAAATAAAATCAATGTTTGACAGATGTGTTATTTTGATGACGTCGTCGTTTGTTACAGGACACTAACTTTATATTGAAGCTCGATCGATGCAGGATGTACACGTGGCACTGCTTAAGGGAACATATATACAGACTGATATACTGAAGAGAAAGCAATGAATTCCACGCACACACATACATACATATGCATACATATGTGTGTGTATATATATATGTGTGTGCGTGTATATGTATGTATGCATGTGTATGTATATATATATATATATATATGTATCTATGAATGAATGCGTGCATTATAATAAATGTTCGGTGAATCCATACGTACATATATATATGTGTGCATGTATGTATATATATATATATATACATACTACTGTACATCTGTATACATATATGTATGTACGTGTACATACTTATATTTAAGTAACAACCGTACTAAGAGTGGGAAATGAAATTTCGTTTCATTTTTCCCGTTTATATATATATATATATATGTATATATGTATGAAATAGCCCTTTGACATGTTCTCATCAGATAAAGCTGTAATGTTTTTGTTTTTGACATGTTACTGTAGTCAGGAATGTAGTGGTAGTAGTTCATTAGTGGACTACTACTACTACTACTACTACTACTACTACTACTACTACTACTACTACTACGTTCCTAACTACAGTAACGTCAAAAATAAAAACATTACAACTTAGCACCTATCTGATAAGAACATGTCAAAGGGCTATTACTCAATCATTTTGACATCTTGGAAATACGTATAACAGGATTATATAATAAATAGATGTACATTTAAAACTGTCTCCCTTCTTTATAATATTGACACTCAGTTTGATAATAATTTAAGGAACACAAGTCGTAGAGTGTTTTGCGTCTGTTTACGACTAAAGTCGGTTGATTATTTGATCAACCAACGTTTCTTTACTTGAATAATATATATATATATATATATATATATATATATATATATATATATATATATATATATATTTATATATACCGTATTTCCCGGCAACGAAGACGCTTCGTCCTCGAGAACGCACCCTAATTTCGACGCATGGTAGATTTTTGAGACCTATTTTAGGAAAAAAGTAGCGTCTTCGACGCCGAGAAATAAGGTATATATATATATATATATATATATATATATATATATATATATATATATATAGTAATAATAATAAAATTGAAGACTAAAATCCAAAGAGGGCTCGATAAGGAAAATATATATCAAATATATATGAACCGTAGAGCAAATATTTATTAAAGGGTGAAAGCAGCGATTCTTTGCTTAAATTTTAATCTGTTATTTTAATAAATATATATATATATATATATATACATACAAAGACACAACACACGCCTATCTATGCTGTTCATAATCTAACAATTGTTTCTACTTTTGGCACAAGGCCAGCAATTATCCCAGTGTATTACTGGTACTTTATTTTATCGATCCCCGTAATAATTGTTTTTACTTTTGGCACAAGGCCAGCAATTATCCCAGTGCATTACTGGTACTTTATTTTATCGATCCCCGTGATAATTGTTTTTACTTTTGGCACAAGGCCAGCAATTATCCCAGTGTATTACTGGTACTTTATTTTATCGATCCCCGTAATAATTGTTTTTACTTTTGGCACAAGGCCAGCAATTATCCCAGTGCATTACTGGTACTTTATTTTATCGATCCCCGTAATAATTGTTTTTACTTTTGGCACAAGGCCAGCAATTATCCCAGTGCATTACTGGTACTTTATTTTATCGATCCCCGTAATAATTGTTTTTACTTTTGGCACAAGGCCAGCAATTATCCCAGTGTATTACTGGTACTTTATTTTATCGATCCCCGTAATAATTGTTTTTACTTTTGGCACAAGGCCAGCAATTATCCCAGTACATTACTGTTGATTTATTTTATCGACTCTGTAAGGATGAAAGGCAAAGTTAAACTCGGCGGGATTTGAACTCAGACCATAAAGGGCCGGAACTCCTTGCTGCAAAGATGGCGTCCGACTCGCTACCGATACTGCCATACATTTGTTGTTTAGACAAAAGTAACCGTTAACTTAGGACCTATGATAAAAGGTGTTCCCGCTTTGGAAATCTTGGCTTTTGTCATATCTATTAGATTTCCAAATCGCTTTTTGTTTAATTGGGTAGAATGTGATTGATGGATATTTGACTGCCATTTCTATCAGAAATTGATAGCATACAGAGCCTTCAACATATGTGACATTGCTGGCTGTTGCTGTTGTGGCTGTTTTAGGGAAATCATTCAGCCCTGGTGAAACAGAGTTCAATCAAGGAAATATGAAACAATATACACACATATAATCAATGGTGAGAAAGCGGGGGCTGGGGAGCAAGTAGAGTGATTATGAAAGAAAGGAAGAGAGAGAAAGAGAAAGAAAGTAAGAAACGTGGGAATACGAAAGAGAGAGTAAGAGAAAGAAAGAAATGCGTTACACCTGTCTCCGTCAGCAGACGATCAGGTCAAAGTGAAGTTAAAAGAAGCTTATGTAACAGGTGTTGTTGTTCAGAAATAGTTGGGGAATATTTGATGTTCAGTGTAGAAGTTGAAACTTTGAATAAATACGCTAACTCATATATTTATAAATAAATGCATACATAAAACACACACACGCACGCACACACACACACACACACACACACACACACACACACACACACACACACACACACACACATACACACATATATATATATATTGTTATACTTGGGGAGGGTCATATTTGTGTAATATTGACAGAATTAATAACAGAACACACTCCCCAAATATAACAATATTTGTTTCGACACACGATTTCATATCAAAAACCTCGCTAACTAATTCATCGCCGTTATATATATATATATATATATATATATATATATATAAACAAAAAGTAAAAAGACAAAAAACACCGTAGAAAATGATAGAGGAATTTTTTCAGTATAACATCAAAACATTTAAGAACAATATATATATATATATATATATATATAATATAAGATCAAAAGATGGTTAAAGGAGTTCCATATATTTTATTATGCGCATTTCAAAAACAAACATCACCAAGCAATAATATTTGTGTTTTCATCAGATAAAACAGGAGAACATGATATGAAGGCTAAAAAACACTTGTGGATAGTGCAGTTTTAAATCAACATATCAACTGCACTATCCACAAGTGTTTTTTAGCCTTCATATCATGTTCTCCTGTTTTATCTGATGAAAACACAAATATTATTGCTTGATGATGTTTGTTTTTGAAATGCGCATAATAAAATATATGAAACTCCTTTAACCATCTTTTGATCTTATATTATGCATACTCCAGTCCCACAAACTGTAGAGTGCTTCTTATCCGATATCTGCATTGCTTTATTGTACTACAATAAAACTCACCTCCTACATATATATATATATATATATATAAGATAACAAGATATCATTTAAGATAATCCAGCTAGAGGTTATGAATACTCTGTATCGATGATAGTTTTAACGCTCGGCGTTGTTTGGCTCAACAAGAAATTTCCTTAGTCGGGTGATCGGTTTAAGAAAGTTCCTAGGCAGGCGGTTCTTGGAGTAATAATAGTAAAAGAATGAAGAATATCATTGTCCGTTGTACGATAGGGTTTATTTAAAGTACTCTTCATTCTTTTACTATATATATATATATAGATTAGAGCAAACATCACGGACGCTCTATCTCAAAATTATTTTTGAAAAGCATTAGAAATGCGCAACCGGTAAAACTTAAAACCAAAACTGAATACTAACCAATACAATTACTAATTCTCACTTATTCCTAATTAAACTATTTTTCACTGTGAACAATTTGTCAGCATTTTCTATTCCGTTTACCAATATATATATATATATATATATATATATATATATATATATATATATATATATATATATATATATATATATATATATATATTTAAGCTATATGAGTCAATAAATCTCAATCGGCTTAATCAGCATTGAATGCTAAACGGAAGAATCTCTTTGTCGCAGGGTGAGTAAATAGTAAACGGATTTTGAAAGGATTTTGTACAGAATGCGTAGAGAGCAGGGAGATATCTAGTTTGGAATAACAACAGCAAATATTTAGCGAAAATTAAGTTACCTAGATAATAGTCGGTTTCTGCTGTATTCGGCTAAATGCTCAACACATATTTGCAGCAATTGCATAACCAAGTGGATCAGTTAGGCTTCATCTGCAGATATCTAGCTAGTTCAGTTTATAGACTAGGACTTGACAAGCTAAAAATAGCTTCATACCTCGACATTTGACAAACCCATGAGTGTTTATATTATAGACATTTCTTGTCGTATTGTTGCTCCAAATCAACAGGATCGATAAATGAGTTTCTTTAGAAATACGAAATTCCAATACATATCTGTATACAGCTATGCTCGAAGCTAAATCCCAATTCTA
>OZ024755.1:30263852-30273852 GCA_964016885.1 Eledone cirrhosa
ATACAGAGAGAGAGAGAGAGAGAGAGAGAGAGAGAGAGAGAGAGAGAGAGAGAGAGAGAGAGAGTGTTAGAGGGTATGGTAAGATACCAGGTAGAGCATAACGCACCAAAGTACTCAATACTTGGGGTAGTAGAGTGGGTAATATGAAAAGGGTCAAGATCTAGCTGTCGAAACGGCCAGAGCTCAGCCGTCGGGGTCCTGATTCTCTTCATAGAGATAGATAGATAGATAGATAGATAGATAGATAGATAGATAGATAGATAGATAGATAGATAGATAGATAGATAGATAGATAGATATAGGTATAAAGAGAAAGAGAGTGTGTCTGTGAGAGAGATAGAGAGACAGCAAAGATAGGTGGGTACATAGAAGCTTTATAGACTGGCAGGGAGCGAGAAAGTAGGTATCACTGAAAACAAACCATACATATAAAGGATAAGACGTAAAACAAAACAAAAAATAGCAATAAAGAAACAATGAATGGTGGTGATGGTGAGGTCAGCAAGAAAACAGCCATAAACGGAAGTATGAACAGTAGGCAAGCAGGCAAGTAAGCCCACAGGTATTCATAATACACGTATACACATATAGGTTGACAGGGAGACTGATTTTATGGTTATGGGTAAAAAAAAAAAAAAAAATGATGTCAGCGCGACAATGAAAAGTGTTTCAGTCTCAAGTAAAAAAAAACAAAAAACGTAATTAATTATACTAAAAGGAAAGGGTAATAAAATAGAACTACGGTCTAGGACATGAAACGTCTATAAGCAATGTGAAAGGGAAAGAGTGAGGAAGATTTAGGCAGTAGAATTAAGTAAAACTTAAGGAAATCTATACAGACTGTGAGTGTGTGTCGCTATATATTTACCAGTCCTGAACACAAAGGAACCAAACTCCCACTGTCACTGCTGCCTCAGTGTGAGTGTGTGTCTGTGAAACATATACATATATACCAGGCCCGAACATAAAGTAACTAAACTCCCACTGTCACTGCCTCCGTATTTCCTGCGCTCCCCATTTGTCACTATTGTAAGAAAATGGGGACCCACGCCTTGGCTTCGCCGCGGCCACGGTGGACAGAATAGAGAAGGCATTTCCCCGGGGGAGGGGGAGGGAGACGCACTGGACGAGCATTGCAGCTCGTGAGGCTCACAGCTGCGGATAGATAGCCAACTCTGTCTCAATGGTGGTGAGTAGGGAGGTGGCCCTAGGGCCAAGGACACCAGAAGTCTCCACTGCTACGTGCTCGACCGCAAACCCGGCCCGAAGTGCAGCAGATTGTGGATTGGCAGTATCGGTAGAGGGTCGGGCGCCATGCTTCGACGCATAGAGTTACGTCCCTTTCCATTCTGAGTTCAAATCCCGTCAAGGTTAACTTTGCCTTTCATCCTTAATGGGTCGATAAAATAAAGTACCAGTAATGCACTGGGTAATTGCTGGCCTTGTGCCAAAAGTCGAAACAGTTATAAATGGGTCATTAGATATTTACGATAGGGAAAGAGACAGACGAAGTCTCTTTCAACCTGACAACAAAATAAAAAGCAAAATACAATCTTGAAATTACTAAATGTTGGTAAGAATTTGGGAAGGACAGATGTGAAATATGAAGATATTAAGATATTAGAAAAGAGGGAAGTAGAGATAAAATAATGAATCATAATTCAACTAAATTGAGTAAAGAATGGGAGAGGGAGAACAATGTAGGGAGAGAGAGAAAGGATTATTGTTAAAATAAGAGAAGAAAAAGAGAGGGAAGAAGAGAAAGGAAAGAGGGCTGAAATGTAAAGAGGTGCAGGTAACAACAACAACAACAACAGCAGCAGCAGCAGCAATAGCAAGAATAAGGACAAATCATACTATTGAAATGTGTAGTAGTTTCAGTATTCAAGCAATTATAATTATGCGGAAATTATAAGCGGGAAGTTGTTGGACAGACGGAGGGGTAGGTATGTTGATATGTAGATAGGTAGGGAGAGAGAGGGGGGTAAGAAGAGGGGAAGAGGGGGGGGGGGAGGACAGAGAGACAGACGGAGAGAGAAGATAGAGCGAGAGAGAGAGGCAGAGGGAGAGAGAGAGAGGGGAAAGAGAGAGAGAGGGCGTGAGAGGTAGAGAGGGAAAGAGAGAAACAGAGAGAGTGAGTGAGAGACAGAGAGAGAGAGAGAGACGAAGAGAGAGACAGAGAGAGAGAGAGAGACGAAGAGAGAGACAGAGAGAGAGAGAGAGAAACAGAGAGAGAAACAGAGAGAGAGAGAGAGGGAGAGAGAGAGAGAGAGAGAGAGAGAGGGGGAGAGAGAGAGAGAGAGAGAGAGAGAGAGAGAGAGAGAGAGAGCCGTAAAAATTATATTGTTGGCTCAAGTAGACCAATGCATCGATGTTAATGCGTTTAGTTAAATTTTGTTTTTCATATTTCCACAAGTTTGTGTGCGTGTTTTTAACCCAGAAAAAGGCTCTTTCAATGGAATTTAGACAACTAGTTAATTATCTGAGGCAGTTTTCGTTTGTGTGATAGCTATGGCGAAAGAGGTTGTATGGTGGACGAGGTTGAAAGGGCTGAGGTCAGACACCTTTCTCTCCGGCCAACAACTGATTCTTTTTTTCAAATACCACTTTGGAAGAAGAATCAGGATGGAGAGAGAGGTGCTGTAGCCCAGCAAGTTTTATGAAAGGTGGGTGAAAGTGGCGAGAATGGTCCGAGTGGTTGGGCCTTCTCTCTATATCAGCCTGTAGGTTGAGGAAAAAGAGGAAGAGAGGAAAGGGGTACTCACTCTTCGTACTCCTGGAGATGAGGGTTGCACATTTTTTCGGGGGTATGTGTTACCCATACGTAATGTCTCCCCCTATTGGGGAAAATCGATTGATTTTCAAAATGCATATATGATAGTATTTTACACGTTTTTATTGTATGTAAACTTCCCCCTTTGTATTTGTCCCCTTCTTTTGTGCCCCTGTGGCTAATAAAGAAACATATCTATGTTTGTATTTGTGAAGGTGACCAGATATAGATGTCGCCGTATGTCTGGATATATTTTGAATTATATATTATATATTCATATCTTTCTATATCTTTGTGAGTACTTCCAGTTATTACAGTCTAACATTCGGGAAATGTTTTAAATATTTTTACAGTTCCATTAACACGGAATGTACTTGAAATATTCTAATTAACCGTGTTCTGTCTGTCTGTATGTATGTATGTACGTATGTGAAATTGAAATTGTCACGAAGCAAGTGATTAATATATATATATATATATAAATATATATATATATATATATATATATATATATATATATATATATATATATATATATATCAACATGAATGGACCTGCTATTTTTATCTAAAGACATGTTTTGCAATTCCAATCCGCCCGTCCCTTCAATCTATCTTATTTCTTACTCTTTCTTCTGATGAAAGACTAGCGTCCGAAACGTTAAGACCCTCTTTCTTCAATTTCAAGCGTTAACCTAATATATTCCTTTCATGTATTGTACCGATTGTGTTGTTATTTCTGTTTCCCTTTTACATACATACATACATAATACATACATACATACATACATACATACATACATACATACATACATGGTGGCTGCCAACTCGTTTTCGAGTACGGCCACTACTTTATATCCATGTAGGAGAACTCCTACCAATGCGCTGAACGAATGTGACTTTAGTCCAGCCAGCGACTTGAAAACTCTGGTACAAACACTACACCTGTGACAATTATTGACACATAGTGCTGGGCCCATGGTACCATGTGACGACAAGTGCAGAGAGATCTCCAGATATAAAGCAATGCCTGTGTCGTGAAGCTTTTATAGTGAGCAAAGGCACTGCACAAAGCCAGTCCCACTCTCTTAACCAAGATGATATTTACCAAAAAGAAGAACAAGTCAACATCATTGGATACCATCAGAGTTGCAGGTGTTATATCAGAGTTTTCCTTCTCCTAGAATTCTGCCTTGACAAAGGCTAAGGGGTCATCTCTCCCAGATGTACATACATACATACATACATACAGTCAGACAGTTCGGGTGTGGCACTAACACCTGCTTCCTGAAGCTCCCACACTTCAGTGACGAAATAACAACAGCCATCCGCAGAGCTTATCAGACGAGAGAGACTAGATATCCAACTAGCCCACTCAGGACCTTCTCTACGCGGACAGCTAACCAAAAGACACTCCACCAGACATGACAACTGCTGCAAGCTAGCCAACTGCCCCATCAACGACACAGACCTATGCCACCAGGCTTACGTCGTATACAGACTAGAGTGCGACAAATGCAGCAACTTCTACGTAGGTAGCACCAGCAGACCACTTCACATAAGAATAAAAGAACACCTCAATACTAACGCTTCCTCATTTAAGAAACACCGAGTGAAATGCAAAAACACCGACAAAAACATAACAGTTAGGATAGAAACTAAGGAAAGAAACCTCGGCAATCTTAGAATTAAGGAAGCACTGATTATAGACAAAACGCAACCACCAATCAATAATAGACTAGAACTGAACACCCAATTTTTAACATGATAGAGTACCTAGCCCCACACTCACACCCACCCTCTCTCACACACACACACACGCTTACACCTCCACTTATTCTCTCTCACACACACATACACATACAAAGACCAGTCTTAACATGATAGAGCATCTAGCCCCCACATTTACATATAGACATATCTTCTCACACTCACACACACACATATACTTACGCCTTCACGTATTCTCCCACACACTTAAACATACATGTACAAAACCCCTTTTAAAGGGAGACAACTCTTTATCCACCTAACCTTCACTCTTTGACATTAGACATAGAATGGAATCTCTATACCATTTCCTGTCAGCATGACTTGGCAAGCTGATTAGAACACTGGATTAACCCCTTTACTTCCCTCCGAAGAAGAGATATTATCTCGAAAATTAAGGATATTTAAATAAATTTAAGGTAAAAGACTAATTGTCAACAATATCTTTTGCATTTGCCTTTATATTCTATATCCATACCTGCATTGTCTTGGCCTTCCAACTCCAAACGTGTATATCTCATTACGCAATGCTTCAAGTAAACTACAACTTCCTCCTATATATATATATATATATATATATATATATATATATATATATATATATATATGTGTGTGTGTGAAAACAGGGAGAAAAAGACGATTATTAGGAAGAAAAATATATTTTTTTCCCTTATTATTTCTTTCTCTCTTTTTTTCTGGGTTAGAAAATGATTAAAACGAAATATTTTACTGTGTTAATGTATTAGTTGATTTATTTATTAATTAACAATGGCATTTATTTATTTATTTATATATTTAATAATTGTATATTTTATTATTATATATATATATATATATATATATATATATATATATATATATATATATATATATATATATATATATAACAGTTTATCCCGGGTTCAATCGGGGGTAACCACAGTAAGTTAGGTACTCAATACATAGGAGAGTATAAATATTTAATATAGTCCTGTAGAAGCCATTTATATATATATATATATATATATATATATATATATATATATGCGTGAACCTAATAAACTACTATTTGTACTGCCTCTCTGTTTTGTCCCTGTCTAAGATTTAACTATATATATATATATATATATATATATATATATATATATATATATATATATATATATAAATGAAGTAATTCCGTCGGAAAAGTCCAGGAAAAAAATGGTTTCTTAAAAGCAAAAAATTTGGAAATCCAAATTCAATAAACAGACCAGGATTTTTTCATTCTGAGGATTGAAAGCAAAATTTTTTGCTTTTAAGAAACCACTGGTAAATGGAATAATTGCCTTATGTTGTTTATTACATATATATATAGTTATCATTAACGTCGTTGTATTAGCTCATTGTTATTTTGGAATGAATCATTTTTCATTTTCGTCTTCCGTAATCTTATTCACTTTAATACATACCAAACCAAACTTGGGTTTCTGGTCATTTTTTTAATTAACAAATCCAGGGTATTTATGATGTGATTACCGTCATGTGCTCGTTTATAAAACTGTTTCTATCTGCCCTTAGTTCTCATTAATTTTGTTTCCATTAGAAAAATCTATCGAATTGTTTAATTTTCTATTTTGCTATCCGATGTAAAACAATTTTATTTAGAAACGTAATTACATAGTTTTAATTAATATCGTGACAATAATATTTAATTCCAAAATACGATTCTGGGAACAGGCTCCATACATTTGTATATACAAACACGTATACATTTACATATATAGACACACACACACACACACACACACACACACACATACACACACACACATATATATATATGTATGTTTGTATGTGCGTGTGTATGTGTTTGTGAATATTGGAGTGTAAATGAGTCTGTAGTTGTAGTAACACGGTAAGACAGAAATACAGAGTTATTGAATGTCAGATCGGTAACTTATGGTTAGTTCAAATCAGAACATATATCTAGTAGAAGGATACTCTGAAGAGAAATATTGTTGTTCTTCTGCTTCTATATGTTCCAAACAACTTTGGACTACTGATAGGAAAGTAGGTTTTGGGGCGCAAAGTAAATGCAGTTCCGTGTATAATTTGTTTCACTCTTTCGCAAGAAGGTTCAGCGTAATGAAATGTGTGAGAATGCTAAGTCTAAAATCTAAAGTCTGTCTTAAGTCAGAAGGGTCGTTAGGCTAGTGCTTATCCCGGTTTAAGACGTGAAGTGACTGAGAGTACAAGACTTCTCCCATGGACAGGACGCCAGTCGAGCGCAGGGTTAAGCCCCCAGCTATTGCTGGTACTTATTTTCAGCTGAGTATACTGGAGCAATGTAAACTGAAATGTTTTTCTTAAGCACACAACACACAACCCAGCCCAGGAATCGAACACACAACATTATGATTTTAAGTCCAACATCCTTACCACTAGGCCACGTTGCTCCACCGTGAGAATGCTGGCCCTTTGAAAGAAAAGGGCAATTAATTTTTCACCGCTGAGTGGAGTGCAGCAACTTGAAGTAAAAAAATCATATATTTCAAAGGGTCATTCTTGTCATATAATACTTTATACTGAATCTCCCTGAGAACTATGTTAAGCGAGCGCGTGGTTGTGGAATCTACAGTCACTTGCACGTTGATCTCACGTGTAAGCAGTTCCGTAGTTCGAACAATTAGGAAATTCGTCGTCGGAAACGGCTGAGGTCGAACAACACACGCAGACGCACTAACATCTATCTATCTATCTATCTATCTAGGGCGGGTAAAATTCCCGAGATCCACGGACAAGTTCTCTCCAGCGGTCTCTGTCCCTCATCATCGCTGCCATGTCCTGCGTCTCCAAGAGACCTGTGTCTGTCCTTAGGGCAGGGCATCAACAAGTGTCAATCTCGGTCTCACTCATCTAGTGTGTCCGTGTAGGGGCTCCCACATATACATATATATATTCAATTGGTCTAGCAAATGTAAAACCTTTACCGCAGGGCAGAACATCCTTGTAATACATATATATATATATATATGTAGATAAATCTACCAAGAGTTTACGGTAGTGTCCAATCCGTATGAAGAACTCAATGTAATCCGGATATCATGGAAAGAAGAGATGTAATGAAAAATCACTTTCGGTGAAAGATAAACGGAATACAGAGTCAAGATAAAATATTAAAAAAATAATGAATAAAACAATGAAACAGTTCCTTATATTAAACAAAAAAAGTTCATTATTTAACGATCGTTTCTGGGATATATATGTGTTAGAATTGGCATGTATATTTAACAGATCTATGTACAAAATTATACAAAATTATATAAACTATCAAAATTAAATATACATACCAACTCATATATATGCCGTCTTCAGAAATAAATCATTTATTTCAGAAATAAATAATTTATTTCCGTCTTCAGAAATAAATAATTTATTTCTGAAGACGGCATATATATGAGTTGGTATGTATATTTAATTTTGATAGTTTGTATAATTTTGTATAATTTTGTACATAGATCTGTTAAATATACATGCCAATTCTAACACATATATATCCCAGAAACGATCGTTAAATAATGAACTTTTTTTGTTTAATATAAGGAACTGTTTCATTGTTTTATTCATTATTTTTTAAATATTTTATATATATATATATATATAAATATATCAGTAATATTCCGTTATAACAAAAACCATTATAACGAATTTTTCAGTATCACGAATTTTTTTCAATCCCCGGCCACACGCTGCATGTGTTGGGTCGATAACGTTATAAAGAATTTTTCGTTATAACGGAATTTCACTGTATATAAATATATATATATATATATATATTAAAATAACCGATTAAAGTTTAAGCAAAGAATCGCTGCTTTCACCCTTAACGGGATCTTCTGAAACTAACAAAGTATCGTCTTCCTGTCTTCCTCCGGTTGCAACGTTTTTTTGAAATATTCACTTCTGCGTTCACATATTGACTTTGTTAGTTTCAGAAGATCCCGTTAAGGGTGAAAGCAGCGATTCTTTGCTTAAACTTTAATCTGTTATTTTAATAAATATTTGCTCTACGGTTCTTATATATTTGATATATATTTATCCTTATCGAGCCCTCTTTGGATTTTAATCTTCAAATTTATTATTATTACTATATCCTACCCCCCACTCTCCTGAGCGTGAATTTAATAAACATTTATTGTACTGCCTCTCTGTTCTGTCCCTGTTCAATTTTTCATTATATATATATATATATATATATATTGGAATAAATGCTCTGAAATAGCGATATATATGTGAAGATAGACATAGAATATTCGAAAATATTCTGTATGTTTATAATAAACATTTTGAAGACCTAATCGCTATAGAATAGAATACGTCACGTATTACAATTAGATTCTCGATAAAAGCAAGGGAAGTAACCTACGCGTTTCATTAATTGTAATACGTGACGTATTCTATTCTATAGCGATTAGGTCTTCAAAATGTTTATTATAAACATACAGAATATTTTCGAATATTCTATGTCTACCTTCACACATATATATATATATATATTTATATATATATATATATATATATATATATATATATATATATATATATATATGTCTGTGTTTATATATACTTAGTCCAACATCAGGTAACTGTGTTTTAAAAACACTCCTTTGGAGTCATTGCGTAATTAAACTTAATATTTATCAATGCAATGTATCGACCCGAAATTCTTTAAAGATTTGCCTTAGTTTCATATCTAAGACATTCAAATATCAATACTATCAATATGCCCATATTTTCTTTGAATATAAAAAAGCCTTTCAAAATTCACATAACAATTGAAATCAATAATATACTACTCAATTTGAAAAGAAAATTGACATCAAGAGCTGCCTCCTAAAAAAGAAAAAAAAAACATGTATGTGCCCAGCTGTGTCTTAAGAAATCGTTTCAGCACTTTTTGGGTCATTGGAAACGTTTAAACATATGGAATGCCAAAGAGAGTGAATTCCTAAACCACAAAATGGGTACATAAAAATCTTCTGAGTGAAATTTATAAGGTGAAACTGCAATTTAAAATCAATTTAAAATCAAGCTTCGCACATTCGTGAAAGGTTCATAGGGTGACCAATGTGCTCTCATGAAATGACCAAATGAGGTTTTTTTTTCTATCTAGCTATCGATCTATTTATTAACATTCCTACCTACACAATCAATATATTTACTTATGAACGCCTGTGTGTATACATTTGTAGATGCAAGGTGTGTCCGTATATATGTACGTGGATGTATGCCTTCTAGTAGATACAATATGTATTGCCCACCAAAGCATTTTATATAGGCCAACTACAAAATAGATAGTATCTAAAACAAGTAAATGTTATTTTTGTTGTGATTGTTTTTATTTTATTACATATATTAGTAAAAGAGCCTGTCGTTGCCGGTAGAAAGTCGGACGCCATGCTTCGACGCATAGAGTTACGTTCCTTTCCATTCTGAG
>OZ024755.1:30281352-30283852 GCA_964016885.1 Eledone cirrhosa
ACCATGTATGTATGTATGTATGTATGTATGTATGTATGTATGTATGTATGTATGTATGTATGTATGTATGTATGTATGCACAGGCATTGCTTTATATCTGAAGATCTCTCTGCACTTGTCGTCACATGGTACCATGGGCCCAGCACTATGTGTCAGTAATTGTCACAAGTGTAGTGTTTGTACCAGAGTTTTCAAGTCGCTGGCTGGACTAAAAGGTCACACTCGTTCAGCGCATCGGTAGGGGTTCTCCTACATGGATATAAAGTAGTGGCCGTACTCGAAAACGAGTTGGCAGCCACCATGTATGTATGTATGTATGTATGTATGTATGTATGTATGTATGTATGTATGTATGTATGTATGTATGTATGTATGTATGTATGTATGTATGTATGTATGCACAGGCATTGCTTTATATCTGAAGATCTCTCTGCACTTGTCGTCACATGGTACCATGGGCCCAGCACTATGTGTCAGTAATTGTCACAAGTGTAGTGTTTGTACCAGAGTTTTCAAGTCGCTGGCTGGACTAAAAATCACACTCGTTCAGCGCATCGGTAGGGGTTCTCCTACATGCATATAAAGTAGTGGCCGTACTCGAAAACGAGTTGGCAGCCACCATGTATGTATGTATGTATGTATGTATGTATGTATGTATGTATGTATGTATGTATGTATGTATGTATGTATGTATGTATGTATGTAAATGCTTTTATGTCTGTATGTGCGTGTACTATGTGTGTATATGTTTGTAGTCGCTGCGTTTGTAAATTAGATCTTGTTTTTTATTGAATCAAATTTTCTATGGCAATTCTCAATTCGAGGATCAAGGCTATAAAGAGAATATTTACGTTGAACGTTCGGAAAATATGTACTGGATTATATTGAATATAATTTTAGCATGAGAATATAATTGATATCACCATCCTATAAAAATGAAACTATAATAACAAAACTGCTCATTTAATATATATGTATGTATGTATATATATATCAATATATATATATGTAAGTATGCATGTATACGTACATACATATATGTATACAGACGTACAGTAGCATGCACATATATATATATATATACATATATACATACATATGCATACAGGTACACATACATATATGCACGTATCAGTTTAGCGGCGCTAACGTCGCTTTGTTCGTTTGTAAACAAACTGAACAGCCTGAATTTATGCCATACGGTGTTAAGGCAACCACGTCACCTTTTTGTTCAACACTGACACAGGAACGATGTACTAGTTTCAAGCTTGTTAGCTATCATCAGCACCGTTTACCCATCTGCCAGATAGTTGAACGTTCGAAAGTATATACTTTCCTTATGAAAATTAACGGCTGAGCAGCCTAATTTGCATATTGAGTGAGTTAAATCGGTCAGGCATACCGAAAACGATAAATTGAAACAAAATGAAAACGAAATTTCATTTCTCACTCTTAGTATGGCACTTACTTAAATGTAAGTATGCATGCATACGTACATACATATATGTATACAGACGTACAGTAGCATGCACATATATGTATATATATACATATATACATACATATGCATACAGGTACACATACATATATGCACGTATCAGTTTAGCGGCGCTAACGTCGCTTTGTTCGTTTGTAAACAAACTGAACAGCCTGAATTTATGCCATACGGTGTTAAGGCAACCACGTCACCTTTTTGTTCAACACTGATACGTCTGTATACATATATGTATGTACGTATACATGCATACTTACATTTAAGTAAGTGCCATACTAAGAGTGAGAAATGAAATTTCGTTTTCATTTTGTTTCAATTTATCGTTTTCGGTATGCCTGACCGATTTAACTCACTCAATATGCAAATTAGGCTGCTCAGCCGTTAATTTTCATAAGGAAAGTATATACTTTCGAACGTTCAACTATCTGGCAGATGGGTAAACGGTGCTGATGATAGCTAACAAGCTTGAAACTAGTACATCGTTCCTGTGTCAGTGTTGAACAAAAAGGTGACGTGGTTGCCTTAACACCGTATGGCATAAATTCAGGCTGTTCAGTTTGTTTACAAACGAACAAAGCGACGTTAGCGCCGCTAAACTGATACGTGCATATATGTATGTGTACCTGTATGCATATGTATGTATATATGTATATATATATATATATGTGCATGCTACTGTACGTCTGTATACATATATGTATGTACGTATACATGCATACTTACATTTAAGTAAGTGCCATACTAAGAGTGAGAAATGAAATTTCGTTTTCATTTTGTTTCAATTTATCGTTTTCGGTATGCCTGACCGATTTAACTCACTCAATATGCAAATTAGGCTGCTCAGCCGTTAATTTTCATAAGGAAAGTATATACTTTCGAACGTTCAACTATCTGGCAGATGGGTAAACGGTGCTGATGATAGCTAACAAGCTTGAAACTAGTACATCGTTCCTGTGTCAGTGTTGAACAAAAAGGTGACGTGGTTGCCTTAACACCGTATGGCAT
>OZ024755.1:30288852-30296352 GCA_964016885.1 Eledone cirrhosa
CAGTCCCGCATTCATCCCTTTATTATTAAGATATACATAAAACAGAGTCCTGTCTTGCAACAGAATGTACTTCTCTAAAGCATCTATGAACCAAATGCTGGTGTTTAACGGAACCGTGCTGTTGCTTGACTCTACGTTATCCCTGATACAGCATTTCTATAGTAAAAGGGATGGCAACCATAATCAACTTGTTAATTCTTCTTTCATACATAGTGTATGTTGAACTACATTATTAAATGTGTCATTGATTTTCTAAAACAGCAAAATCAAACTCGAGGAACATTTGATCCAGATTTCCAGTGGCTCCTTCTGTCACTGGCACTATAATTGTTTCTACTTTTGGCACAAGGCCAGCAATTACCCAGTACATTACTGGTACTTTACTTTATCGACCCCCTAAGCATGAAAGGCAAAGTTAACCTCGGCGGGATTTGAACTCAGAACGTAAAGAGACGTAACTATGCTGGAAAGCATGTCCGACCCTCTACCGATACTGCCAATCCACCGCCCTTGTCACTGGCACTATAATAATACATATTATACGAGTACTGGAGCTTTAAATAAGTTTATTCAAGTTGATGGTCACTTATGTAAGGAACGGAGAGTTAGATGTAAAGCGATAAGTGAAAACTATTACTCATAGTAACGTTGCTTTTTATTTTCCTATAAATATGGCAGAAAATTGCGAACATCATTTTTCTATAGGCAGAAGTTAACCCAGAACGCAAGGAACCGGAATCTGTGTTATAATGCTTTTCATCAGACGATCTAACGCTTCTGACAATTCGCTGACTAATCTGTATTTAACCTTATTATTTAACACCAATATGACTTTTATGGCGGAACTATAGCATGACGTAATTTGTTGAAGTTATTTTTATTATATTCTCACAAAGCATATTTGAGTTTATATTCTCACAAAGCATATTCGAGTCTACTTTGTTTGTATTTATTACGTAGACGTCTACTTATCTATTGCTAATCATAGGAAGGACAGCATACAAGAATCATTTAATGTACATTTTGTTTTATAAATGATTATATACGAATCTTTTAACATAAAATTGGCAAAAGATTTATATGATGTTGGTATTTTATGAGTTTCCAAGTTTATAAAGTAATAAAATATTATTCTTACAGCTTTGTAATTAATAATCATTCACGTTTACAGACATTGCAACACCTCTAGGTATGTTAGACTTTGATGCAGAAAATAACGTTTCTTATATATATCAGAACCATAATATACTAAATGATTTCTGTAAAGACTTCATAGTTGACTCTTGCCCAATTTGCTTTAATAATATGAATTAATTTTCAGATATTAATTGTTAATTTCTTGAAATTATTTCCTCATTTTCTAGAGTCATTAACAATTATCGTTAATTTGTTTTTCTTCCTTCGACAACTAAGAGTGAAATTTCAATTAGTTTTTCAAAAAGGTCAGTCACCTTTATTTAATAAAACTCATGACATTATCCTAATTTTTAATAATTAAATTATACTAGACAAAGATTATTCGTAACCCTTGTTTTATATGTCAAACGTGTTCCCAGATCAAAGCAGTTATAGTATAACATAGAAGATAGGTGTCACTGTCAACTGGAGGAAGATCCTCGATACTAATAACAGAAGGACATGTGGAATACGTTTAATCCTCCAAGTCAAGCACACTCTACTCTCAAACAATCCCATATTATTTCTTGTCACCTTTGGGCGGTGGATTGGCAGTAACGGTAGAGGGTCGGATGCCATGCTTTGACGTATAGAGTTACGGCCCTTGCCATTCTGAGTTCAAATCCCGCCGAGGTTAACTTTGCCTTTCATCCTTATGGGGTTGATAAAATAAAGTACCAGTACTACACTGGGTAATTGCTGGCCTTGTGCCAAAACTAGAAACAATTATTTCTTGTCACCTTCAAAATGAATGAATATATCAGAGTTCGAAATTTTAACGTCTTTTCATTTCATTTAAATTAAATCTGCTTCCAAACAAGCAAGTTTATCCAATCGATTTTTAAGTCCCTCATTGGGTTACTGCCTTGATAATGGGTTTTTAAACCCGAAAATATTTGGGATCGTTAAATTTGCTAAGGTAAGATTTTTTTGTTATCTTGGCAATTTAATATTCTTCATACGCATTGTTTTGGTTTTCAAAATTTAAATTTGTGTTTAATAAATATATATAGGTATTTCAAATGTATCCTCCATCACTAATAAACCCTTCTAAAATCAAAGTAGGCTACTTTGATTTTAGATAATATTGGGACAGGTGGCAGGTTTTATATATACAAAACCTGCCACCCGGCCTAATATTATCGGTTCACATCCATATACATCCACCTACATTCAACACTATAGATGTAAGTTTCCTTACAACCACCACTTCTCATAGATTACTTTGCAAACCAACATCCCAAATGGGATAAACTTTCTTTCATTAACCGTTAATTATATCACTTTCTTTATATCCCACCCAAAAGCCGCCCATGCAACATTACCGCTATGGTTTTCCTTTCTATATTTTCAAGTTCTCCCATTATAACTTTATATCCTCTCATTCTTTCATTTGTATAAGTATATACCATGTATATTTCATGCACATCTCATATACCTGTTCACATTTTTTCATGTATTTTCGTGTTTCTTTTCAAGTGGTGTATTCTGTGGTATTTTTCACGTTCGTCACTGGAAATTTTGTTTTATGCTACTTTGAATTGCGTGATTATATTAAATACATATTCTTAAACTTCCGCTTAACTATTTTCTCTTCACACAGAAGGAATTCTTAGGAAAATGTCTCATGCAAATATTTAACTTAGTTTTATTGTTGTCAGATCAGACCACAGAAACAATGTTTCCATTGTTCTTTCCATTGCTGACACTATCTGCGATTGCAAACTCCTGGTAGAAGTGTCACAGTATTTTCACTAATAAAAAGCATGATTTGAACTTAGAATGCACAGATCCAGAAAGCACAAAGCAGCCTGTCTAACTCTTTAACAATTCCATTAATCCACAGCCTTTCGACTGGTACTATACTTTATCAACTCACATATCACATCAACATCAATAAATATTTTTATATTTACACAATTTATTGCAATATTGTAATTTTAAAAAACTTTTAAAATGACTTCTTTTGTATTTAATACGTGCAATAGTAGATATCTGTTCAGGTTATGAAGTGTCTTTATGTCATTTTCACAATTAATCGAGACTACATCATTTAAGATTGACAATTGTGATATTTGCCATAACCTCTCGATAATGAAGATGATTACTAACGATGTTTTCAAAATATTTCCTGTCTGTCAACTCATACAATATTGGGAAATTATCTTAAAAATTTAATATGACGATTGTATTAATAAAGTAAACGTAAATAGGGGAAGATATACACATAAAACATAATTGTTTCTACTTTTGGCACAAGGCCAGCAATTACCCAGTTTATTACTGGTACTTTATTTTATCGACCCCGTAAGGATGAAAGGCAAAGTTAACCTCGGCGGGATTTGAACTCAGAATGGAAAGAGCCGTAACTCTCTGCTACAAAGCATGGCGTCTGACGCTCTACCGATACTGCCAATATATAATTAATTGTTTCTACTTTTGGCACAAGCCCAGCAATTATCCCAGTGTATTACTGGTAACTCTTTGCGTCAAAGCATGGTGTCCGACCCTCTACCGATACTGCCAATCCAAACATAATAATATCAGTACAGATAATTCTAATTAATTGTTACGTAGAAACAAAATCTCAGTCGTTATCGTCATTTCTCTTATATTGTTTATGTAATAAATTTAAATATCAACATCAGTTTATCGTATGTGATTTGCGGGACGGAAATACAAATATATGTAAAACAAAACAACACCCATAACATTTACATTGACTGCCGTCTCTGAATCAATTCTATTTTCTGTTTATGTTTACCTTAATCCAGTCATTGATTACTTAATCTTTGCAATATGTACCTGATGACATCGCCAAATGTCTTACGTCATTGTATGGTCTGATGACGTAAGCAGCTCATAGGAACACGTATTGTGAGTTTGCAACTTTATAGTCCGATCTTCTGTTTTCATTGAAGCATATATATATATTGAATATTGAAGCGCATTTCTCTATTGATCAGCTCAAGGTTCGATCTGTATCGATCTAGTCCAATCTTGCAATCAAAAGCTCGTACATCTGTAGTACCATCTAAATACTGTACATACGGATCTCGTCATACTGTACATACGAGAGCATCTTCTGTTAAAAGAATCTTGACAGATGCCGCAGTCAAAACAGCAAAATAAGTGAGACTCCACTTATCACGTGACAGAATCCATATTCTAGAACTACTGCTAATATTCAGCAAGTACAGATATGACAAAATTCATCAATAGTATGGAAATAATTAAAGTAGCGCTTCGAAGCCTTTTAATATCGGAACACATTTTCAAAAATCAATATTCTACAAATTCTAAATTTTTAATAATTCAAACAATTTTGGAAAAGTTTTATGAAATCAACCACCATTTATTCACTCTGAGTTAAATTTCATCACAGGGCGGTGGATTGGCAGAGGGTCGGACGCCATGTTTTGACGCATAGAATTACGGCCCTTGCCATTCTGAGTTCAAATCCCGCCGAGGTCAACTTTGCCTTTCATCCTTACGGGGTCGATAAAATAAAGTACCAGTAATGCACTGGGTTATTTCTGGCCTTTTGCCTCACATAGAAACAATTATTATTATGGTAGATTGGCAGTATCGGTAGAGGGTCGGACGCCATGCTTTGACGCATAGAGTTACGGCCCTTGCCATTCTGAGTTCAAATCCCGCCGAGGTCAACTTTGCCTTTCATCCTTACGGGGTCGATAAAATAAAGTACCAGTAATGCACTGGGTAATTTACTGGCCTTGTGCTAAAAGTAGAAACAATTATTGTTATGGTAAGTTCATCGATGAGTACACTTGATTAACGTCAACTTTTGATATGAAGCAATAATCTGTTTTCCTAAAATATAATCTAACATTATTAAATGCAATGTTTACGTGTGTATATGCTCAGTTATGTCTATGTATATATCTACGACAAAGATTTATGATTGGCTGAAATGCTGCTGCCGTAAGGAAAAGATATGCTACTTCATGTCTTAATTTTTATTCTATTTCTTTACAGAAGTTATAATTGGGTAATAAGAAATATTCTATTAAACTTGGTAGACCCTCGAAAATCCTGCGAGGGACATGAATTATTGATTCTCACAATGTAATCACTATACAATCTAGAGATTGGTTCCTCTGTGTCCCAACCTGGTGTACATGTGTTTGTAATTTTACACTTATCTAGAAATACAGTTTCATATTTTTTTAATATGAATATCAGCTATTTGAAATGTTTTTGTTATTTGAAAGATCGACGTAAAATAAAAATGGAAGTGTGGTGGTAGTGGTGGTAGAGGTGGTAGTGGTGGTAGTAGTAGTAGTAGTAGTAGTAGTAGTAGTAGTAGTAGTAGTAGTAGTAGTAGTAGCAGTAGTAGATAAAAATGGAATTGTGGTACTAGTAGTAGTAGTAGATAAAAATGGAAGAGTGGTGGTAGTAGTAGTAGTAATAGTAGTAGCAGTAGTAGATAAAAATGGAAGTGTGGTGGTAGTGGTGGTAGTGGTGGTAGTAGTAGTAGTAGTAGTAGTAGTAGTAGTAGTAGTAGTAGTAGTAGTAGTAGCAGTAGTAGATAAAAATGGAAGTGTGGTGGTATAGTGGTAGAAGTAGTAGTAGTAGTACTAGTAGCAGTAGTAGATAAAAAATGGAAGAGTGGTGGTAGTGGTGGTAGTAGTAGTAGTAGTAGTAGTAGTAGTAGTAGTAGTAGTAGTAGTAGTAGTAATAGTAGTAGCAGTAGTAGATAAAAATGGAAGTGTGGTGGTAGTGGTGGTAGTGGTGCTAGTGGTGGTAGAAGTAGTAGTAGTAGTAGTAGTAGTAGTAGTAGTAGCAGTAGTAGATAAAAATGGAAGTGTGGTGGTATAGTGGTAGAAGTAGTAGTAGTAGTAGTAGCAGTAGTAGATAAAAATGGAAGAGTGGTGGTAGTGGTGGTAGTAGTAGTGGTAGTAGTAGTAGTAGTAGTAGTAGTAGTAGTAGTAGTAGTAGTAGTAGCAGCAGTAGTACCGATGGCACCGTTGTCACTGTCACAAACAGGACCCTGCACAACTTCTACAGCGTAAAACGGTATCAACGTCACCACCACCATAACTTTCTGCCCGATCTTCGTAATATTTATCGATCTATCTATCTACCTACCTATCTACCTACCTACCAAATTTATTTTGTTATATTTTATTTTATTTTTATACTTTTATATCTTGTTATTGCCTCCTCCATATTGAGGACGCCTTTACATGTAAACCCCCCCCCCCCTTTGTACTTGTCCCACTTTTGATGCCCTGGTGGCAAATAAAAAGAAAGTTACCTATCTACCTACCACTTACCTATCTAATTATCTATCTATCTGTCTGTCTGTCTATTTATATGTCTGCCTCTCTAACTACCGTATTTCCCGGCGTCGAAGAGGCTACTTTTTTCCTAAAATAAGTCTCAAAAATCTACCATGCGTCCTGGAGACCGAAGGTTGTTTATTATTTCTTTTTAAAGGGCGGTGGATTGGCAGTATCGGTAGAGGGTCGGACGCCATGCTTTCCAGCATAGTTACGTCCCTTTACGATCTGAGTTCAAATCCCGCCGAGGTTGACTTTGCCTTTCATCCTTACGGGGTCGATGAAATAAAGTACCAGTAATGCACTGTGATTAATTGCTGGCCTTGTGCCTAAAGTAGAAACAATTATTTCTTTTTAAATTTTTGGTTATCAAAATTAGGGTGCGTGCTCGAGGACGAAGCGTCTTCGGGGCCGGGAAATACGGTACCTATTCTTCAAAAATTAAGAAAGGTAATATTTCCATTAATTTTTGTAATTATTTTAAGAATTACAGAACTTGAAGAGTTAAAATAAATCATTATGTTCAAATATATTTTCAAACAAAATAAACTATTTCTCTTTTATTTGTCCTGTGGCGTTATTTAAGTAATATGAATCAGCTATATGACATTTACAAAACTCATGAAATATATTTTACATAATAAACCCGTCTCTGTAGATGCTAAAACCATCGTAGAAATCACTTTCATTTTGCTTATTTTCACTGAAGACTGAGACAAAAGAACCATATGCTTCACATCTCATATCTCCACCTAACACTAACACTGACAGGGTTCTTACTTAATCATAGCTAATCTGGAGCTAACAATACTTATCCACGCGTTCATGTAAAAAACAAAATTCTATTAAAGATAGTTTTTTTTTTTAAATTATTCCCGTCATCACTATAAAGTGCAGACCTGTCAACTCTCCCCGTCTGACGGGGAGTTCTGCCGCCTAGTTTGGGGTGGATGAGAGATGTTTTCTCTTGTGAAAATGGGTATAGTTTTTATTATGTAAAATCTCCACATTTTGCCTC
>OZ024755.1:30303852-30311352 GCA_964016885.1 Eledone cirrhosa
GTACGCGAATGTGTGCATATTTGTATGTGTGTGCTTATGTGTACGCGCGTGTGTGTATATATTTGTACACACGTGTGTGTACGCGCGTGTGCATATGTGTACGTGATTGTGTACATGTGTGTACGCACGCGTGTGCATGTCTACACACGTGTGTGCATATGTGTACGTGCGTGTGTGCATATGTGTATGCGCGTGTGTACATATGTGTACGCAAGTATGTGCATATGTGTAGGCGCGTGTGTGAGTATATTTGTACGTGCGTGTTTATCATCCACTTGGCCGATCCTTTTCAACCCTGAAGCCACAAATCCTAAGAAATAGGCTATGTTAGTGCTACTGCTAACTAATCTTAGTCGATCAAGTTGGTATTATATGCAAAGGGACAACTCCAGCTGGTGTTTCATACGTGAAAATTATATCAACTTTAGTTGATTCCTCTGTCAGTACCGAGTGAATAAATGTCACTGACGACGGATAACAAATCAGAAATACGTGGATGAGATACTGAGCAGCAACGGATGTAGCTGTTACATGATCACATCTTTAAATATTCATAGCAAGACTTTTGTGTGCTTACTGTAAATAAACGCATCATATATTCTTTCATATACACCTCTATTGTGAGCCACGAAAAGTTAGTGTTACTGCTAGTATAATATATATATATACATATATATATATATATATATATATATATATATACATATATACATATATATATATATATATATATATATATATATATATATATATATATATATATATATATACATATATATATATAATAACACACCCAGGAGCTGGGCATATCGATGAATTAACAGGGTAGAATTCATTACATGTTTTCCTGTTTTTTCTGCCTAAATTCTTACTGCCTGATGAGGCCACAGCCAATAATGGCTGTCATTGAAATATGTATAGCAGCGAATTAGAATAAAGGAAGCCAACTTTAAGATGTTTGACTTTAACTTATTATATTATATTATACAATTGAATATATGAGAGGGATGAACACCGATACAAGTATACATGTGTTTGAATTGCAAATGACCAAGTTAGCCAGGTTGAAAAATACTAATTTAGAACAATATGGCTTACCTGTCTCGATTTAAAGTAATAAATCAATTTTAAAAAAAAACATATATTGGGCAATCGCCGTTTAGCGGCACGAGTATGAGACGCGCTGGGCGCTGTAACATGTGCGTTTACCAACACATACTTCAGTCTCCTTAGATCTTTTGAAGTGAAAGGTACGAATTTCCTGGATACCCGCAGAAGAGCACAGGAATGGTGACTTTCACTTAATAATTTAGTAAACAGCTTCGAGTACCATATTCAAGAGAATAATTCCAGCATCTGAAATATAAAATAATCGAAGATTGTGTGATGAAATCTCTATGTGTGGGCTAGTGTCAAAATTGCTCAACAACTGTCCATTGATTTCCAACTCAATTATTTCGCTTTATCAGTAGAACGTTTTAAAATAAAGAGGGATTGATAATTCACCCGACCCATGTTTGTCTTATATTTAATTGAAAGCAAATATCATTTCTTTAAATGATATTCAGCATTTGGTTTTGATAGTTTTAAATATGTGGGATATTTTACACAACTTATAAATTATTTATATTTAATTAACCACCATGAATACGAGGATTTATGGATAGAATATTTAGTGTGGGGAAGAATACTAAAGAAAAACACAAAACTTATGTCAACCTTAATTTTCAGAAAAGTTCTGAAATTCTTTCCTCATTAAGATTGATCGGATTCTGACCAGGCTCGAGACATCTTTCAGACGTTGTAGGGATCTCCAGGAACAGGTGCATTATTCTAGTTTAAACTCCCCGCAACAAGTATGTGTGAAGAGTACTTTAACAGGGATCTTACATTCTCGAAAGCGACATGCAGCCTACACACACACATATATATATATATATATATATATGTGTGTGTGTGTGTGTGTGTGTGTGTGTGTGTGTGTGTGTGTGTGTGAAAGAACAGAGGCTGTGTTGTTGCTGGATAAAGTGCATTTATAAATAAGAAGAAAGCACGAACGGGGGATAATTTCCCTTCATCAGTTTTCCTCAATAACTTTCTTTAGTTATTGACGCACTGGGGCTAGGCATCTTGTCTTTAATGTGTAGAAATGTCCATCATCTCCAGAAGACAACTGATGAAGGGAAAGCACCCCCCGTCCGTGCTTTCCTCTTATATATATATATCACAGAAAAAAAAGAGAATCAGTGTTTCGACGAATGGAATTTATTGGACATATTACAAATCGTCGCAACACTGATTCTCTTTTTTTCTGTGATATCATACTCTGCTCTATGAGAACATCGAGTGCTCATACTGCCTACCGCATACAGACGCTTTAAGAATCCAACACCAATTATATATATGTATATATATATAATTGTTTCTACTCTTGGCACAAGGTCACAAATACCCAGTGTATTACTGGTACTTTATTTTATCAACTCCATAAGGATGAAAGGCAAAGTTAACCTCGGGGGGATTTGAACTCAGAATGGCAAAGGCCGTAACTCTATACGTCAAAGCACAGCGTCCGACCCTCTACCGATACTGCCAATCCACCGCCCTTATATATATATAATGGCAGCATCTCAGTTTCTGTCACATCACCAGTCTGAAGAGCAAATAGATTAATGGACTCGGGTACATAACTGCTCTGGGTGATCTTGAGCCAATCCCCTGCGAAACGCGCATAACTGTTCGATATACAATAAATACCTTGTACATGTAAATGAAATTTCTTCGTTTTTTATAATATATATATACATACAATACAATACAATACAATAGGAGAGAACATGATAATAGTACCACTGATGATGTTGCAGATGTGCAACGAAAGAACTTTGATAGACTATATATATATATGTTTATATCTGTATTTTTAACCGTTGGTCAATCAATGATAAACTTTGATTGCCAAATAAATTAACTATGAGATATAAAAGATACAGAAGCGAAAACCAACCAAACAGTGAGAGTGTTCGGTTATTATTTCTGGCAATATTATTACAACAATATGACCCTCCCCAAGAAACACACTCAGATGGTGGATGGGTGCTACACGAGAATGCTGAGGATGGCTCTGAACATTAATCAGTATGCACTGAGGATGAAAAACTCAGAGCTGGACGGGAGCCTCCCAAAAGTCAGTTCAAAAGTGACACAGAGGAGATTGAGGTTAGCTGGACATGCTCACCGACATCCAGAGTTGACACTGCACTCAGTGCTCCTGTGGGAGCCCCTGCATGGACACACTGGTAGAGGAAGACCGAGGTTAACATATGTTGATGCCCTAAGGGCAGACACTGGTCTGTTGGAGACGCAGGACACGGCAGCGATAATGAGGGATAGAGACCGCTGGAGAGAACTCGTCCATGGATCTCGGGAATTTTACCCACCCTAGATAGATAGCTATAATGGCTGCATCTCGGTTTCGAGAACTGCCATCTCTTGAAGATTTGTCAAACAAGGATGGAATGAACATGACATGTTAACCATGGCAACGACATAGATTCCTCTCTGCACATGCTGCAGCGAAAGGGAACAGAAAAAGCCATGCTCACGCAATGCCCGTAGTAGTAGTAGTAGTAGTAGTAGTAGTAGTAGTAGTAGTAGTAGTAGTAGTAGTAGTAGAGACGGCAGTAGTGGTGGTGGATATAGTAGTAGCAGTAGTGATAGTAGTAGTAGAGGCGGCAGTAGTGGTGGTTGATATAGTAGTAGCAGTAGTGATAGTAGTAGTAGAGGCGGCAGTAGTGGTGGTGGATATAGTAGTAGCAGTGTAACGGTAGTAGTAGTAGTAATAATAGTAGTCATAGTAGTAGAGACGGCAGTAGTGGTGGTGGATATAGTAGTAGCAGTGTAATAGTAGTAGTAGTAGTAGTAGTAGTAGTAGTAGAGATGGCAGTAGTGGTGGTGGATATAGTAGTAGCAGTGTAATAGTAGTAGTAGTAGTAGTAGTAGTAGTAGTAGTAGTAGTAGTAGTAGTAGTAGTAGAGATGGCAGTAGTGGTGGTGGATATAGTAGTAGTAGTAGTAGTAGTAGTAGTAGTAGTAGTAGTAGTAGTAGTACTACTACTACTATCACCACTGCTACTACTATCACCACCACCACCACCACTATTGCCGCCACTACTACTACTACTACTACTACTACTACTACTACTACTACTACTACTATTATTACTACAAGAGTTTCTTCATGTTCTTTTCGGAACATTGTCAAGAAATTCTTATGAATGTGTAGCTGTAGGTAGATGAGTTTTACTGAAGTGTTCAATTATTTCATTCCAATGATAACATGGTTGCCAGTAAGTCACATTATCACTTCAAAGTTGCCAGTCCAAAGTCCAGAATTCTGACAGATAAAAAGATATCTTCTAATAGATGTGTAGAGCACGAAACCTATTATATATACTATTATATATAATAGCAGAAAAACCGCCCTTCGTGTGGTTTTCTGTTAGCGTGTGTAGTGTGTATATTGATATATACATGTAGATATGATACATCAAATAAAATCGTAATTGACAATATATAATACATAGAAATTGAGCGAAGACTGCGTTACACTGTCTTATCTAATCAGTAACGTAATCCATGATACATTTAAAAAAGACGATATTATATATAAACTGCATTAGGAGAAAATTAGTGATAGAAAATTAGTATGTTTATTTAAGCGATGGCCAACCGGAAGTGTTTTAGAAATTTTAAAGAAGTGAATCTTTAAATAAACAAAATATATTTAATCAACAGCCACGAAATTTAGTAGATAAACATGTATATGTGTTTATTTAGTGTATGTATGTAAGTACTATATGTATATATATATATATATATATATATATATATATATATATATATATATATATATATACATACATACATACATACATACATACATATATAAACAATGAGTTAGAGATTTTGATGATATGTAATCAACAGAATTATGTTCATAACAGATACGATGCTCTCGACAGTGAACTTTTATCTGGAGTATTATGATAATCTAAACTATAATAAAGTAAGGAGCGCGGGTCTGCGTACGGTTTTTATCCCATTAGTAAAATAAGTTGGATTACTTTGAATAAATAATGAATCAATATTACATAATTTATCTACTAAATTTCGTGGCTGTTGATTAAATATATTTTGTTTATTTAAGGATTCACTTCTTTAAAATGTCTGAAATGTGAACACTTCCGGTTGGCCATCCCTTAAATAAACATATTAATTTTCTGTCACTAATTTTCTCCTAATGCAGTTTATATATAATATCGTCTTTTTTAATGCATCATGGATTACATTACTGATTACACAAGACAGTGTAACACAGTCTTCGCTCAATTTCTATGTATTATATATTGTCAAACACGATTTTATTTGATGTATCATATCTACATGTATATATATATATATACCTGCGTATAATATCAATATACACACTACACATGCTAGCAGAAAAACACCCGAAGAGTGGTTTTTCTGCTAGTAATGGTAATAAACGAAATATATAACACTATAGCGTCATTATTTATTTCATTATATACATTTCTGGGATGCTAAATTATAGCATGCCTTCTTCAGACAAAATACAATATTAGATGTATAAAATGTTATATAACATACTCATAAAAGTGACCGTATCCGATCCATTTTAAATGGGTATCGATTTAAAATGGATCGGATTTATATAATCATGCTATGGTGCTATATCTTTCGTTTATTACTATTATTATTATTATTATTATTATTATTATTATTCCTTGAATCTCAGTCATTGATGTTAGTTAACTGGAAAGTCCGTTGGAATGAATATCAAGCCACTACCTGCAGCCTCAGATATTGAGGACGTATCGGAGGGTTCTTGCTGTTCCCAGCAAGCATGCCTTTTGAAGCGTTCCAAAAAGCGTGAAGGGGCCGATTTTCTTTAACCATCCCTGTAAACTTTTGGAGATAGTCCCCTGTGCGCCTATGACAATCGGGATCACTTTGACTTCATGGCAGTTCCAAATCCTTTTTACCTCCCACTTTAATATTATTATTATTATATATACTAGACAATGAACTACGCTGGAAATTGATACTTTGAACGTAATGAGGAAGACCATTGGCCAGAAAATCAAACAATTTTTTTCTAATTTTTAATAATTACAGCAGCTGACCCTAATGTTGGGGGTCAGGGTCAAGGTCAAACAAAACAAAAAGAAATAAACAGGAGTTCTATCGGGAAAAATGGTGACATCAACAAAATAAAAACACATTGATAAATAGATAAGAATACACAGCAATAAATATATATAAGTCCAATATACAAACAAGCTAACATCTTCCTAAAAGAAGGCAACCACATTACATAATTCAGAACACACAGAATCCACCCAACCAAGGGTTACCCAGACAAGCTGAAGCCATATTCTTTCTCGGACCTTTTACCGCCTCTTTTAATCCCGTGAAGGCGTGTGGCTGAGTCGTTAGAGAATTGGATTCACAATCTTGAGATTGTGAGTTCGATTCCTGGACCGGGCGATGCGTTATGTCCTTGATCAAGACACTTTATTTTCACGTTGCTCCTTCTACCTGGAGTTGCGACCGATAGATAGTATTAGCAACTGGAAAGACCGACGAAAACATTGTTTCCTCGGTCCGATTTGACGAAAGTCGATCGATCCTTTAATCCCGTCAATTTCCAGACACTGAACGAATATGCGTGATGAGTGATTTCCTGTGATTGCCACCCACGTTCGATTGCTGACAATTCTGATACGGTCATGTGTGTAGAGTTTTAACACCCCCTTTCCCTAAATAAATCTCTCTACAGCACTAACTAACAAAGAATCACCCGCAACATGAAGGTTCACCAGGAGTGACTACTCGTCGACGTCCAAATCATTCCCAAATCATTGTCAGTCATATCCTATACCCAAATATTTAATGAAGCAGATTCGATTTTGTCATATTGTAAATATATCGTTATTGGCACAACCCAAGGTACCGTGAAAGATATGAAGGTCATATATTAAAGTTGAATACAATATAATACTTATATATATATATGAATCACTACCTCCCTACGGACAACTGACGCACACCAGGTCCGAACACAGAAGAGCCGAACTCCCACTGTCATCCCCTCCAACTCCGCGCTATCTATCCCCATCTCTCTCAAATGGGGTGCCTCGAGCAAATGGGGTGCCTCGTGATGGCCTCCCCACGGCCCCGGCGTACAGAATGGCGAAGGTGTTTTCCCGGGAGGATGGTAAGGGAGATGCGCTGAAAGAGCCATTCTATCTCGCGAGGCTCACACCTGCGGCTAGCCAGTTCAGCACCTATTGTGGTGAGTGGGGAGGTGGCACTAGGGTCAAGGACACCAGAAGTGTCCACTGCTAGGGGTTCGACTGAAAATCTGTCGGAGAGTGATGATTGTGAAAGTTGTCTTTCCACCGAACACATGGTA
>OZ024755.1:30316352-30318852 GCA_964016885.1 Eledone cirrhosa
AAAGCCAGACAAGGAATATTGAACTAGTTTCGTTGTTGTTACAACTCATCAGCAATATTTACCTATCTTCCGGCCTCTCTAGAGAATCGTAAAAGCACATATCGTTATATGCTTTTTCTATGAAAATTAGTAGTGGGCAGACTAATTTGCATAGAGTGTGAGTAAGTACCGGTTCAACGGAGACGATAAAAACAAATAACGAAACGAAATTAAATTTCGTTTCGTTTGTAACTCACTTTTGTATGACTGACGCTTAAACAATTAAGTTAAAGATGTACATCCATATATGTATACTGAAATACTAGTATGTATATGAATACACACACGTATACATATGTAGATGTACCAAGTTTTTTCACTGGTCACTTTACTGTGAGTGGCCAGCTATTCTGTATGTAAACACACAGACAAACCGGTTTTTAGAGTCATACTGGTTTTTGAGGAAACACCTTTCCTCTATTCTCCAGAAAGCCAGACAAGGAATATTGAACTAGTTTCGTTGTTGTTACAACTCATCAGCAATATTTACCTATCTTCCGGCCTCTCTAGAGAATCGTAAAAGCACATATCGTTATATGCTTTTTCTATGAAAATTAGTAGTGGGCAGACTAATTTGCATAGAGTGTGAGTAAGTACCGGTTCAACGGAGACGATAAAAACAAATAACGAAACGAAATTAAATTTCGTTTCGTTTGTAACTCACTTTTGTATGACTGACGCTTAAACAATTAAGTTAAAGATGTACATCCATATATGTATACTGAAATACTAGTATGTATATGAATACACACACGTATACATATGTAGATGTACCAAGTTTTTTCACTGGTCACTTTACTGTGAGTGGCCAGCTATTCTGTATGTAAACACACAGACAAACCGGTTTTTAGAGTCATACTGGTTTTTGAGGAAACACCTTTCCTCTATTCTCCAGAAAGCCAGACAAGGAATATTGAACTAGTTTCGTTGTTGTTACAACTCATCAGCAATATTTACCTATCTTCCGGCCTCTCTAGAGAATCGTAAAAGCACATATCGTTATATGCTTTTTCTATGAAAATTAGTAGTGGGCAGACTAATTTGCATAGAGTGTGAGTAAGTACCGGTTCAACGGAGACGATAAAAACAAATAACGAAACGAAATTAAATTTCGTTTCGTTTGTAACTCACTTTTGTATGACTGACGCTTAAACAATTAAGTTAAAGATGTACATCCATATATGTATACTGAAATACTAGTATGTATATGAATACACACACGTATACATATGTAGATGTACCAAGTTTTTTCACTGGTCACTTTACTGTGAGTGGCCAGCTATTCTGTATGTAAACACACAGACAAACCGGTTTTTAGAGTCATACTGGTTTTTGAGGAAACACCTTTCCTCTATTCTCCAGAAAGCCAGACAAGGAATATTGAACTAGTTTCGTTGTTGTTACAACTCATCAGCAATATTTACCTATCTTCCGGCCTCTCTAGAGGATCGTAAAAGCACATATCGTTATATGCTTTTTCTATGAAAATTAGTAGTGGGCAGACTAATTTGCATAGAGTGTGAGTAAGTACCGGTTCAACGGAGACGATAAAAACAAATAACGAAACGAAATTAAATTTCGTTTCGTTTGTAACTCACTTTTGTATGACTGACGCTTGTCTGGCTTTCTGGAGAATAGAGGAAAGGTGTTTCCTCAAAAACCAGTATGACTCTAAAAACCGGTTTGTCTGTGTGTTTACATACAGAATAGCTGGCCACTCACAGTAAAGTGACCAGTGAAAAAACTTGGTACATCTACATATGTATACGTGTGTGTATTCATATACATACTAGTATTTCAGTATACATATATGGATGTACATCTTTAACTTAATTGTTTAAGCGTCAGTCATACAAAAGTGAGTTACAAACGAAACGAAATTTAATTTCGTTTCGTTATTTGTTTTTATCGTCTCCGTTGAACCGGTACTTACTCACACTCTATGCAAATTAGTCTGCCCACTACTAATTTTCATAGAAAAAGCATATAACGATATGTGCTTTTACGATTCTCTAGAGAGGCCGGAAGATAGGTAAATATTGCTGATGAGTTGTAACAACAACGAAACTAGTTCAATATTCCTTGTCTGGCTTTCTGGAGAATAGAGGAAAGGTGTTTCCTCAAAAACCAGTATGACTCTAAAAACCGGTTTGTCTGTGTGTTTACATACAGAATAGCTGGCCACTCACAGTAAAGTGACCAGTGAAAAAACTTGGTACATCTACATATGTATACGTGTGTGTATTCATATACATACTAGTATTTCAGTATACATATATGGATGTACATCTTTAACTTAATTGTTTAAGCGTCAGTCATACAAAAGTGAGTTACAAACGAAACGAAATTTAATTTCGTTTCGTTATTTGTTTTTATCGTCTCCGTTGAACCGGTACTTACTCACACTCTATGCAAATTAGTCTGCCCACTACTAATTTTCATAGAAAAAGCATATAACGAT
>OZ024755.1:30328852-30331352 GCA_964016885.1 Eledone cirrhosa
TTTACTGAACTCAGTTTATACTGTTGATAAGGAATTCAAAGAAACAAATTCTAAATAATTGCTTCTACTTTTGGCACAAGGCTAGCAATTACCCCAGTACATTACTGTTGATTTATTTTATCGACTCTGTAAGGATGAAAGGCAAAGTTAAACTCGGCGGGATTTGAATTCAGAACGTAACATTTATTTGAAATGGATCCCTGTATGTGTCTGTTACGTATTTTATCTATACGGGTTGGACGAAAGCTAAAACAGTTCCTTGTGGGATATGAACCCAAAATGTAAAAGGACATAAAAAGACACTTAGCTAATAATGAAGATTGCTAATTCTAAATAATATAAGTCTCGAAAGTCGATTCACTTTTTATCTCAATTTGCGGGAAACTCTGATCAGGAGCGAACGTCACATATCCGTCACTAGTGTTTTAGTTTCATTATTCGTTGAGAGAGAAAATTGATAACGGGTGTTCAAGAAATTCGTGCTATGTATCGCTGACGTCTTTTATAAAGTTTGTTTTCTTTCTCAAAGTAATACAAAATCAATACGAGGATGATAAAGTGAAAAGAATGGCAAGGAAATATATAATCGTGTGAGCAAAGATCATTTAAAACATGAAAAAAAAACCATTCATTTGATATAAATAGCCCTATTTGTTTGTAAAGAGCTAAAGTTTACATGAATTTGACATAACTTTGCAGCTGGAGGAGAAATTAAGGGAAGGCAGAATTGGCAAGGTGGTAGATAGACACATAGTATTTTGTTACAGCCGTTTAGAGCAAAACCTACAAGTTCTTTTCCTCGATCAAAATGTTTGCTTTTGTTAAAATACTAGGTAAGTACTGGGGCAATTCGTTCGATTATACACAACTGTCAAAATATGTGGCACTCCGCTTTGGTATTAAAGTGGTCGGTATTGTAAATATTCCTGTGTGTTTACACCAAAGTTCGGATAACCATAACATTGAAGTACCTCTGAAGCAGGTATTGGGGTAAATTAAAATCTGTTAAGTGACGGAGAAATCAATCACGAGCATTTCGTTATGTCATTTTACATTTTGAGTTCATATCTCACAAAGGAACGGTTTTAGTATTCATCAAACCCGGATAAATAAAAAGACGTATCGGACAGATACAGGGATTCATTTTAAATAAATGTTACTTATTTTCAAAATGGCCGACCTTTTGAAAAGGATAGAAAATAAAATTAGAAAAAAAAATAATAATAATAATGAAGATTTTGAAGAACTTTTTAGAAAACAGAGCTGTATTTGTGTTTTGCTGTACTTGAATTCACTTCTTACACTTAGCTAATAATGAAGATTGCATAAGAATGGCACAAAAGGAAGAAAGAAAACATCATTCAAAACATTATTCCTGGCTATTATTCTTACTATTTGTCTCCTTCAACACAACCATTAACATCAACATTATCATTATAATTGAAATTGATATTTCTCTTCTTGTTTTTATTTATTGATAGTGATGACGTACGTCAAACATATTTCTATATACTAGACGGTCTGCAAAAGCAGCTGGAATCAAAGAAGGGAGGGAACATAGACGCTGAAGGAAAATTAATTTCTTTTATTTGAAAATAAATACAAAAATAAATTATTTTTCAATAATATTTTCATTAAGTGTTTTTTTCTCTCATTTTTCTTTAGAATTGTCATTAATCTATCATTTTTCAAAACACTGTTTTGTTATTCTTTATACGTGTTTTACTTTTTTTGTTTTGTGCTCTATTTCTATTTTGTTGATGTATTTCAGTTCTAGATTCGATTAACGTTTGTTTGTTTCTTTATGTATTGTAAATGCCGAGGAATTCAGATTAAACTGACAATAAATGACACGATAACATGCCGATGTAAAATCTCTTTACATTTTTTTTATAGCCGCAGACAATGAAGAAAACTAATTGTAGAATTGTGTTATCATTAACGATTCTATTTCTATATAGTGTATTTGAAGCCAAACAACCCAGAGGAAAGTACCCTTTTCAATCTATGTGAACAACAGTTCAACTCATTATTGTAACCTATATTGTAACATAAGGGCGGTGGATTGGCAGTATCAGTAGAGGGTCGGACGCCATGCTTTCCAGCATAGTTACGTCCCTTTACGATCTGAGTTCAAATCCCGCCGAGGTTAACTTTGCCTTTCATCCTTACGGGGTCGATAAAATAAAGTACCAGTAATGCACTGGGGTAATTGCTGGCCTTGTGCCTAAAATAGAAACAATTATTGTAACCTATATTGCCATCTGTCAATATTTCAATGAAATCCTTTTGTTTTGAGGTTATTTCAGAATCAAGCCATTTGAGAATTGTTTTTTCTCTCTGAAAAGACATTTCTAATTACTCCAAAGACTCTGAAGTGTCTTTGGAGTAATGTTACTCGATATTGTGAGTAGATCGGAGATTAGAATGTTTCTCCAGGTAGAGCTGCAACCTCACCGAATTGAGAGATCACAGCTCCGATGCTATGGGCATGTGGTTA
>OZ024755.1:30338852-30348852 GCA_964016885.1 Eledone cirrhosa
TATTTTTAATGTGTACTTTTACTGCGATATCCTGATTGGTTCGTTGCATTTGCAGTTTGTGCTGTGTTTTAAATTTAGATGTACTTTTGTATAGAATATATATACAACGTGATATGTGAGTAGTGAATATTTCTGTAAATTTCCTGAATCTTATGTAGATGTAGATGTCCCAGTGTTTTTGTTATATTTGTCTAAGGGCGATGGATTGGCAGAATCGGTAGAGGGTCGGACGCCATGATTTGACCCAAAGAGTTACGGCCTTTTCCATTCTGAGTTCAAATCTCGCCGAGGTTAACTTTGCCTTTCATCCTTACGGGATCGATAAAATAAAGTTATCGATAAAATAAAGTTATGAATCATGTGAATAAGGAACCGACTGGCGCAGCAACCCCGATGACACAATTGCTCGATAGCTTGACTAAGGCATAGAACGTAAAGCAATATATTTCAGTCCAATGGCTATGATAAAATCGGCATGTATGATAAACGAAGCTAGTTAACATTTTTATGTGTCACTGGATGCAGAATCAAAGGCTAGAACGAAAAGTATCTCCACACTTTTGTAATGAATTTTACGAAAGATGGTTGAGAACAACCAATTAAATGTTCCATGTGATGATCGCTATTTCGAAACATTTTGAAGACCATACGTTATCATTTTAATGTCACGAAAAGAAGTAAGTGACATATATTGTACAAGAGTGTATTTATCTTAGTTATTACGTAGTAACCTCCTGATGAAAAGCAGGTCCTAGCGAGATTCGAAGCACTACATCTTAGTAGTTTATCCCAGGTAGGTGATATTGAGTGACGGAGTAATGGTGGTAGTTAAGACGGGATTTAATCACCATAATTGTTTATTGCATTATATAAATTTCTGTTACATTTTTATGTGTCACTGGGTGCAGAATCAAAGGCTAGAACGAAAAGTATCTCCACACTTCTCTAATGAAATTTACGAAAGATGGTTGAGAGCAACCAATTAAATGTTCCATGTGATGATCGCTATTTCGAAAGGGGGTATGTCTGAAATGACAATGTCTATGTCGGGTACATTGTAATATCGTTTTAATTTAGTATTCAATTTTCAAGTCATTTCAATTTCTCCATCGCCATATTTTCGGTATGTTCATATGTGTTGTCATTAGTTTTCTTGTTTATCTGTCTAGTTTTGCCATTTCACTTAAATTCTTGTTGATTGAATATAGCTTATTAGTGAAACAGTTATATTTAGCATTTAGTTCAGTTTTTAATATTAATTTGCTTCTATTATTTTACTTCATAGTTTCTTCTTTTATTTCTGTTACACTATGTCTAGTGAATTATTTTCTAAGTTTTTGTAAGTCTGTAGTTGGATCTATTACTTTATTTCTGTTTATTTTATAGCGACGTTTTTTTTTTGTTTTTTTTTATTTTCGTCAAGGTGACATTGGTGCTTTTTTTGCCAAATTACTTTACATACCAATTTGCCTAATGTGTTCGCTTGAAGTTTTCAACTAAATATCCTGTTACTCGTCTCATCATACTGTTTGAGGGCATTCAATTTACAAAAGATGGTTGTCAGTCCATTTATAACACATCTAGTCATATACACAGCCTAGCTTACATATTACATAAAATTAATTGCGCCAAATAAAAGACGGAGAAAGAAATTCCCCTTTCCATATTCATATTCCAATAAAGATCTGTTGGGTTTAGAAACATTGGCGTTAGATCGATAGGATGATTAGAACGTCGACGAAAATGTCCAGCGTTATATGTCTCGGATTGTTATGATCTGAGTTCAAATCCCACCGAGGTGGATCTTGCTCATCTTCTTACAGAGGTCTATAAATAAAGTACAAATATATGATGGTGTCGATAGAATCGACTTCCTCTTCCTCCATAAGCTGTTGGTCTTCTGCTTCAATTAGAAATTATTATCATTATCTTCATCATCAACATAATCACCACCATTATCATCATCATCTTGTTTACACAGCACAGGTCCGGGGACCTTGGAAGGTGCAGTGTTGTTTGGTGTAGTTAGTTCCTATTCTATGTAAATTACTCTCCCTATTGTGTACAGTTGCTACTAGTGCTAATTTATCGATTTATCGATATCACCTCAATAATAATTGTTTCTACTTTTGGCACAAGGCCAGCAATTATCCCAGTGTATTACTGGTACTTTATTTTATCGATCCCGTGAGGATGAAAGGCAAAGCTAACCTTGACGGGATTTGAACTCAGACCATAAAGGACCGTAACTCAAAGCATGGCGTCCGACACTCTACCTCAGTAATAATAATAATGGTTTCTTATATTATATTACATATAATATAAGAAACCTTTATATATATATATATATATATATATATATATATATATATATATATATATATATATTATATATATATATATATATATATATATAGTTAAAAGAATAGAGGTGTAACACACAAGTTATTATATATTGGTAAACGGAATAGAAAATGCTGACAAATTGTTCACAGTTGAAAAATGGTTTAATTAGGAATAAAAGAGTATTAGTAATTGTATGGGTTAGTATTCAGTTGTGGTTTTAAGTTTTTACCGGTTGCGCATTTCTAAATGCTTTTCAAAAATAATTTTGAGATAGAGTGTCCGTGTTGTTTGCTCTGATCTGAGCAAACAACACGGACACTCTATCTCAAAATTATTTTTGAAAAGCATTTAGAAATGCGCAACCGGTAAAAACTTAAAAACTTAAAACCACAACTGAATACTAACCCATACAATTACTAATTCTCTTTTATTCCTAATTATATATATATATATATATATATATATATATATATATATATATATATATATATATATATATATATATATAAAGTCGTGGAGTTTTAGTTATATATCACTCTGTATCTCTTTATCATTTCCACAGCAGCTATTATTATAGGGATTTGTTCTGTTTACATTAGCCACATAAGATTATTATTTATTTTAGTGTTGTGACTTCAGTCACAGGTTTCATTGCACAGCTGAAATCTGTTCCGTGTGCCTCGTGTACCTGCAGAGCTTTGATTTGTAATGTGTGGGCAATGCCGAATCATGCAATATTCCTCATGATGTGTATATGTTTGAACCAATGGAATATGCTTATGTATGTTTCTGCTTCGTTTTACGTCATTCACAAGGTACGCATCAGTATTAGAATTGTTTCTTCATCCATTTTGTCTCTATTTTCAGATCTGGAAAATTCCTCTATTTATTTAAGACATAGTCTGATCCCTATTAGATATGATACTTTGATCAACAGGTCCTTATCTGTGGTGATTCTTGACAAGATACCATCGAATACCTTTGAATTCCTTGTGTTTTGCTAGGTATGATCACTTTGCCGTTTTCAGATCATGTCTCTTAGTATTTGTCAATACCAGATCTTCCATCTTGTCGTTTTCTAATGTTGTTTTAATTTTCCATATACGATTCTCCAACACCGATGTTTATGTAAATGAATTCTGTTGGCTAACTCTTGGCAACCAGAGAATTAAAATCGTATTTTTCCTGTCGCTACTCTCTAATCCGAATTAAAAATGCATCGTTAAGTGTGCTAGGATAACTTTTAACTATTATGTGGTAGATGTTTGGTGGAAATATTGAACATAGGTGATTTTATTGTGTTTCAATGTCAGAACAACCATCCAGTTATCTGTCATATTGACCCAGGGAAATTTCTATCGAAAGATATTCGATAATATGGAATTCAACCACCCAATTCAGAATACACTTGCAGCTATGTATTTCTTTAAACGTAAAATTAGTTCAGTGATTTGGCAATTGGCCATGACAAGGAAACAAATTAATCTTATAATTGAACACTGCTTTCAATTATAGTCATAAAAAATATAGGGGAAAACCATCATATTTATTGAAACACATAAATTAGGGCCTGTAGAGAATGTGCGCGTTAACGACATTAGCTTCAAACTTTCTTTCCACATCCATCACCTTTACGTTTTCAGGATGTCTGTAGGATAATATTATGAGTTTTTGCCGGTGGCGATTAACAAACAGTAAATAATATGAACATTATGCATTCGAATGTCAAGAGTGAGTAACAAGTTTTCTGAATAGATCATCTTCGCTTTATTTTTTAGAAAGAGGTACTGAGAGAGAGAGAGAGAGAGAGAGAGAGAGAGAGAGAGAGAGAGAGAGAGAGAGAGAGAGAGAGAGAGAGAGGGAGAGAGAGAGAAAGAGGGGATGGAAAAGAAATGGTAAGAATGTCTGAAAAAGGCTTCCCTGTTCTAGAAAATGTGTGTATGTATGTATGTTCTTCTGGTTATATAATTTCACACATTTTTGCCAATAGAGAGAGAGAGCCGGTTTCTAACATAGATACAAAACTCTCTCATTGGAATTTACACAGCATCAACTAGGTAGGTATATATGCATGTGTGTGCAGGTGTGGATGTATGTTTTGAGTTGTATGTGTACATGTGTATATGCTTTATATCTGTACATGTGTATATGCAGTTATTAGATGCAGAATGTTTGGCATGTTTTACATACTGTTCCATTAATGGATTGTACTTGTAATTTCCTAACTAGTTGTGTTCTTTCTGTTTCTGTTCAGCCCAGCTTCTCAAGATTTGTATTGAGGCAGTTACTAACATATCGCAGTGCCCCAATAACCACAGGCATAAATCTGAAGGTATAGTCAGGGTGGAGTATCTGCAGATTTCTCATCAGTTCTGCATAAATATTCTCCTTTTCGCTAATCTTTGATATTATATTGGCATCTGATGGACAGCTACCTTCCACTACTGTCCATGCCTTCTTTTCCCTGTCCTATATCATTATATCTGGTCTGTTATGCCTGCATTTTATTGGGGTTTTTACTGCAACATTCCACCAGTACTCTTTCATATGTATATGTATGTCTTCCACATTGCTGTAGCTTTTAATGTGTTTTTATGGATGTATGTGTGCATGTATGTATGAATGTATGTAGGATCAAGTCAGGTAGTGAACACTTTGAAACTCGTCGGAGAGAACATCTTCCACTGAAAAGGAAGGTAAGAAAAGGGACTGTTTTGAACTGCATGCTGTTGAGCATCATCCGGTTTGCCGGCACTGTGGTCGAGTCTGCCCGAGTAAAGCTGGTTTGACTAGACACGAACAAAGTCATATCAGTAGACCTCATGTAGATTATGATCTGAAACGGTGTAAGGAGTGTGCTAGCATGGGAGGTCTTAAAAGACACATGAGAACACACAGTCAGAACAAAGCAATGGAAAGTCCCGGATGAGCCTAAAGTTGCCATGTATGTGCCAGAGGGTGCAAGTCTTTGGGTGGTTTAAAGAGCCACATTCGTGCCTCACATTTTTGAGTATTTTATCAGGCGATGGCAATTCTTGAACACGTGTTTGCAGCCATCATGTATGTATAACTCATTTAGGTTTATTTTTAGCTCTACGCAGGATTGTATATATATATATATATATATATATATATATATATATATATATATATATATATATATATATATATATATACTGGCACTCAGTCGGTTACGACGATGACTGTTCCAATCTATTCTATCAATGATATAGCATTCTCGTGAAATAGACAGCAGAATCAGTAAGGTTTCCAATAAAATACATTGAGGCATTTGGAGATGGCACTTTATCTTCATGAAAAATTAACTAAAATCAATCATCACTTTTCATATTGTGTCCCCTTAAATTGATAAAATAAGTAGAAGATAAAAAAAAAACGTGTGGCGATATAATTGAATGAAACTCTTGAAGGCGTATGGCCCTGGCACAATGTATGGAGTATTAACAATAAAAATAAAATATATGAAATATAATAATTATATAAAGCTAAGAAGAATGTATATTTGAATATATACAGAAAGACATATTTAGAAATATATATTCGTCAATAAATTGGCCTCTGTTTATATATGAAATATTTCTATTCGTAATGCAGAGGGATGAAGTGTGTGCACATATCATGAAGTAGATAATGAGAAACGTGAAATATTGGTTCATAAAAAGCTAAGAATATCTTTGAACATGAGATATTTCTAGATATGATGCAGTGGACTTAAGTGAACAAAAAAGTCATAACGTTAATAAAGAGAAATGATAAACACCATTGCATGCAGAGTCACGTCAATCTTTCTGTATAAGATATAAGATATAAATAGATGAGGAGAGTGGATGTTCGGTTGTGAGAAAATATTAAAAGGTTGATATCGTGTAAAGAGAACGATATGGTGAACATGTTAGTTAAACTATGAATATTGGAAGGGATATGAAGTTCCTTCAAATTTGAGTGTATATGTGAAGGTGTGAAGTGGTGGTTTATAGCTGTATTAAAATAGGGTTTGTTCCTATATACATGCAAGATTTGGCAAAAATTCATACATTTTCTCGTATATATTACAAAACACCTATCTAAATATGCACACGTACGAAAAACAGAGCACATATATATATATATATATATATATATATATATATATATATATATAATAATAATGTTTTCATGCAATCTAAGAGAATATATATAATTTTGTTGCGTGAAACGTTCTCTCATTTTTTTATCAGAAGAATTTTCTTTCTGTGATGTCATGTATGAAGGATAACTTATACAATTTCTCTTATTGGAATGCATGTCACGCATGCGGGCATATCTGATGGATTCAATTGGAATCTTAACTAAACCATTCCACTGCACTCTACGTTAGTGTTTATATATATATATATATATATATATACAGAGAGAGAGAGTATCAGAGAAAGAGAGAGAGATAGATAGATAGATAGATTTCTATTTATTTCCACTAGGGCGCAAAAGAAGGGGACAAATACAAGAGGGGAGTTTACACAAAAAGGCGAGTAAAGAAAACAAATAACAAATATAAAATTAACAATAAAGTCCTCAATAGGGAGGGGGCGTTGGGGGGGGGGTCGCACACACACCCGAAAAAAGTGTGCAACCCCTTCTCCTCAGGAGCACAGAGAGAGATAGATAGATAGTTAGATAGATAGGTATACACAGGTATATGTTTGTGTGTGCGTAAGAATGTATGTGTGGATATCTGCTTAAATATACCTATGAATATATGTATATATATGTGTGTGTATATATATATGTGTATATATATATATTTATATACACACACACACTCATATATAATATATATATATATATATATATATGAGACAGAGAGGAGGGGGAAGAGAGATTTGTGTGTATATACACACATATATCTATATATTAGAGAGATAGATAGAGAGAGAAGGGGGACAGAGAGAGATATGTGTATATATATATACGCATATATATTATGTCTGTGTGGCTGTATGCATGTACTTGAACGAGTGTGTGCATGTGATTATGTGTATATATATATGTGTGCATCTAATATTGTATGATCATGCTTACAAGCTTATACTGTTGTTTCCTCTACCCTTTACCGAACACTTCCAATCGAATGCCTTTATATATTATATTATATAATCCATTGTGTTTAAATTTGGAAAAGACACAGGAAATTGTCGTGTACATGGCCTAAAACACGGCGCCATTTTTAGTATAAGGTTTTTATTTAATATTTCTTTCATGTAAACTGATGTGTGTGTATATATATATATATATATATATATATATATATATATAAATATAAATTAGCGAGAATCGTATTTCGGCTTTGGAAATTAGCTAAAAACAACTTCCGAGATGTGTGGCAAGCGCTCAATAATTCTAACGAACCAGAGCTACAACATACGTTAAAAGGCCAAACACACTGAGACGAGAGAAAAGAAAAAAAGATGAAATCGAAAATGCAAAAAGATGAAATAGAAAATGCATAAATCTCAGTGTGAGAAAAACCACAGACCCTCCATCTCAACTCTACTTTTGAAAAGCAGAAGAACTGCGAAACCGGTAAAGGAACCAAATAAATATATATATTTTTTTTAAAAATAAGACTCCAGTTGCATTTTCGATTTCATCTTTTTTTCATTATACTTTCACTCGTGTAGGACACCTCGGTTATTTTTCATTTTGTAAAAAAAAAACTCACTTTCTAATATATATATATATATATATATATATATATATATGCATGCAGATGCATACGCGCATGCGTGTACATAAATTTATAGAGAAGAATATTTAAATGCGGAGTACAAAGAAATAACGAAATAAAGGAACAGCGAGGGAGGCTGGCTGATAAATTGCTTTTTTCCACACCTATATATTAGCAGAAATAATGGGTTGTTTAAAGGGTAATAGATAAATAAATATATATATATAATATGCTATAACAATAGTATATGACAGCACAACACATGACTGCATGAATTAAGTTGCTTGTGAGATGGTTGAAAATATATTGACATGTAAATACCTTGAAGAAATACTTTCTTGTATAGGTACTTAGATCTTTCATTTTATATCTCAACATATATGTCAAATCTTATTAGAATTATTACAATGTTTAAGAGAATTGGACTACATATCTCAGAATATGAGAAATTCCTAGCTCATAATTTCCTATCTGAAATCAGAATTATAGCCAAACAGAGGTTAATGTTTTACTGATTTTAATTATTTACTGCGGCCATGTTGGTACATGGCCTTGATTTAATCGTCCAAATTGACCTCATTATGTATTTTCTCGTCGGTGGATTGGCAGTATCGGTAGAGGGTCGGACGCCATGCTCTCCAGCATAGTTACGTCCCTTTACTATCTGAGTTCAAATCCCGCCGAGGTTGACTTTGTCTTTCATCCTTACGGGGTCGATAAAATAAAGTACCAGTAATGCACTGGGTAATTGCTGGCCTTGTGCCTAAAGTAGAAACAATTATGTATTTTCTCGTCGGTGGATTGGCAGTATCGGTAGAGGGTCGGACGCCATGCTCTCCAGCATAGTTACGTCCCTTTACTATCTGAGTTCAAATCCCGCCGAGGTTGACTTTGTCTTTCATCCTTACGGGGGTCGATAAAATAAAGTACCAGTAATGCACTGGGTAATTGCTGGCCTTGTGCCTAAAGTAGAAACAATTATGTATTTTCTCGTCGGTGGATTGGCAGTATCGGTAGAGGGTCGGACGCCATGCTCTCCAGCATAGTTACGTCCCTTTACTATCTGAGTTCAAATCCCGCCGAGGTTGACTTTGCCTTTCATCCTTACTGGGTCGATAACATAAAGTACCAGTAATGCACTGGGTAATTGCTGGCCTTGTGCCTAAAGTAGAAACAATTATGTATTTTCTCGTCGAGGTTAACTTTGCCTTTCATCCTTACGGGTCGATAAAATAAAGTACCAGTAATACACTGGGTTAATTGCTGGCCTTGTGCCAAAAGAAGAAACAATTATGTATTTTCTCAAATCTGATAATTATTTTATCGATTTCTGTTTGTCAAAGCACTATATTGTGAAACAAACACAGACACAGATACAAATAGATAATTGCTATTTGCATTGATTCCGTGTTTTAGACTAAATATGTATTTAATTACGGCTCCAAACATGTGTGACATGCAAATGGGAATGACCATTTCCCGTATTTCCTGCATTCTGAACGGCACACAGGGCTTTTTAACCTATATACACTCATATATATATATATATACACTCATATATATATATATATATATATATATATATATATATATATATATATATATATATATATATATATGCAAAAGTTTTATTTAAAATTGTTGGGTTACAACAAGTAAATATTTCATAACCGATATAAAGCACTCGACAAGTTTTTGGAGTAGATATTAAATAAATGGAAACTATATTTATAAAACCATATTTATTTCATTATACATATTTCAGGGATACCATATTAAAAATATGGCATGCCTTCGTCAAATAAAATACAATATATAAACAATTTTATAAATAATGTTGACGTACCATAAATATAAGCGACCATATATATATATATATATATATATATATATATATATATATATATATATATATATATATATATATAT
>OZ024755.1:30356352-30361352 GCA_964016885.1 Eledone cirrhosa
AAGTGAAGGTTAATGTAATTACAAGTCCGATAGAAGTAGAGTGACTGTGTATACAGGAGACATATACCTTCGTAATTTCTTACCATCTATTAATCTTTAGTGAGAGAGGATCTGTAGTATATTTGTCGCTTTCGATATAAATTTTTAGAGACAAAATTTTAAAATTTACTCTGCATAAACCTTTGGTTTTATTTGTTTAACGCAGAGGAAATCTATAATAATTTTGAAGTTCTTTAACAATCAAAATGCGTTGAAATAACAAATAAACATATATACCTAGAAATATATCTAGCCATTTCTCACTGAAATTATCACGCAAAAGAAACAACCAATGTCTTATATATGTGCCGTTTACTTTTTGGATGAAGTGAAACAAAAAACAAAAAACCGTTGAAATAAATATAAATCCCACAGCGACAAATATTGGCAACTAATTTGCTCTTCCAACAGGTTTTAAGACACATAAATAAAGTAAGCAATGATATCCAAATAAATACATACGAACAATAGAAATACGAAGTAATCATACGATCGGGCAAAGCAAATCTTGAAAGTAAAATGTTGTAGTTTGCTTGAAGCATTGTATAATATATATAATGTGGAAAGAGATAGAAGGCTAAACAATGTAAAATGGGCTGTAAGATAAGATAACGAAAAGTAAGTTACCTGGCAATCCTTTTTTTCTGTTGTTGTTCTTTTTTCTGTCCAACCACCGATCTGCATCAACATCCATTGTGAATACGTATACGAAACTAAAATGCAGTTCCCTAACCTAGATCTCTATCCAAAACCCAAGATATTACCTCATGTACCGATATTGTAGAAAAAAATGGTCTCTTCCTTAATAATGGAAAACCCGATTCTTAAAAAATTAACTTTACCACTACAAATTACTGATATCAATTTAAAATTGAACATCCCATTTTCACCTGGAAAAGTGACGCTTTAAAGTATTTCTTCAAAATATTTAATCTCACACAGAACATTATTAATAAATTAATCTCAAACAACTCACTCGCATGGTCCAAATTATCCACCAAGAATTATATCTTCAAAGAATCAACTTTTTTCTATAGCGATGTTCTCTCAAACGTAGAATGAAATACAAATGTCGTGTACACAGAGTACATCACTAGAAGCAAAACTTGTAGAAACAGAAAAAGAAATAACATTTGATAAAAGCCAATTTTACTTTACCTGTAGCAATCCCACAGCGCACTACTTCATTAAATTTTCCAGGAAAGATATTCTTACACAACACAAGTTAAAATACTGATAAAAATACTATTGCAATCTTCTACTCCATCTACTTCCAATTTTATACTGCTTTCTGCCTCATTCAACTTATGCTAATGCAAACAGCCCACAATTCACCTAAAAGCCAATCATTACAGCTTTAGAAACTAATAATTAAATGCTAACTCTAAATGTGAACGTATAGAATCCAAGTTCAACCGACTAACTAATGATTCTTCTAATATATAGAGACTTCACTTCAATTTTATTCAAACTCAAGTAAAACCAACATAGAAGCAGAGATACACCACTCTTCTGTTTTGTTTAGGATTCTATGGACTACTAATTGCGAAATGCTACCATCCATATTGAAGGATCACCAAATTATGAGAACATGCCCAAATCATCCCATTATGAACAGCATTGCACAAGAAATGTTATCATTTATATGCGTGTGGTACATGCAAACACTTATACTACTGTGATACATGCAAACACTCATAGTACTATGGTACATACAAACACTTATACTACTGTAGTACATGCAAACACTCATAGAACTGTGGTACATGCAAACACTTATACTACTGTGGTACATGCAAACACTTATACTAATGTGGTACATACAAACACTTATACTATTGTGGTACATGCAAACACTTATACTACTGTGGTACATGCAAACACTTATACTACTGTGGTACATGCAAACACTTATACTACTGTGGTACATGCAAACACTTATACTAATGTGGTTCATGCAAACACTTATACTACTGTGGTACATGCAAACACTTATACTACTGTGGTACATGCAAACACCTATACTACTGTGGTACATGCAAACACATACTACTGTGGTACATGCAAACACTTATACTAATGTGGTACATGCAAATACATACTACTGTGGTACATGCAAACACTTATACTACTGTGGTACATGCAAACACTTATACTTCTGTGATACATACAAACACTCATACTACTGTGGTACATGCAAACACTTATACTACTGTGATACATACAAACACTTATACTAATGTGATACATACAAACACTTATACTACTGTGATACATACAAACACTTATACTACTGTGGTACATGCAAACACTTATACTAATGTGGTACATGCAAACACTTATACTACTGTGGTACATACAAACACCTATACTACTGTGGTACATACAAACACTTATACTAATGTGGTACATACAAACACTTATACTAATGTGGTACATACAAACACTTATACTACTGTGGTACATACAAACACTTATACTAATGTGGTACATGCAAACACTTATACTACTGTGGTACATACAAACACATATACTACTGTGGTACATGCAAACACTTATACTACTGTGATACATGCAAACACTTATACTAATGTGGTACATACAAACACTTATACTACTGTGGTACATGCAAACACTTATACTACTGTGGTACATGCAAACACCTATACTACTGTGGTACATGCAAACACATACTACTGTGGTACATGCAAACACTTATACTAATGTGGTACATGCAAATACATACTACTGTGGTACATGCAAACACTTATACTACTGTGGTACATGCAAACACTTATACTTCTGTGATACATACAAACACTCATACTACTGTGGTACATGCAAACACATACTACTGTGATACATACAAACACTTATACTAATGTGGTACATGCAAACACTTATACTACTGTGGTACATACAAACACCTATACTACTGTGGTACATGCAAACACTTATACTACTGTGGTACATGCAAACACTTATACTACTGTGGTACATGCAAACACTTATACTACTGTGGTACATGCAAACACTTATACTACTGTGGTACATGCAAACACCTATACTACTGTGGTACATGCAAACACATACTACTGTGGTACATGCAAACACTTATACTAATGTGGTACATGCAAATACATACTACTGTGGTACATGCAAACACTTATACTACTGTGGTACATGCAAACACTTATACTTCTGTGATACATACAAACACTCATACTACTGTGGTACATGCAAACACTTATACTACTGTGATACATACAAACACTTATACTAATGTGGTACATGCAAACACTTATACTACTGTGGTACATACAAACACCTATACTACTGTGGTACATGCAAACACTTATACTACTGTGGTACATGCAAACACTTATACTACTGTGGTACATGCAAACACTTATACTACTGTGGTACATGCAAACATCTATACTAATGTGGTACATACAAACACTTATACTAATGTGGTACATACAAACACCTATACTACTGTGGTACATGCAAACAGTTATACTACTGTGGTACATGCAAACACATACTACTGTGGTACATACAAACACTTATACTAATGTGGTACATACAAACACTTATACTAATGTGGTACATACAAACACTTATACTACTGTGGTACATGCAAACACTTATACTACTGTGGTACATGCAAACAGTTATACTACTGTGGTACATGCAAACACTTATACTACTGTGGTACATACAAACACTTATACTAATGTGGTACATACAAACACTTATACTACTGTGGTACATGCAAACAGTTATACTACTGTGGTACATGCAAACACTTATACTACTGTGGTACATGCAAACACTTATACTACTGTGGTACATGCAAACAGTTATACTACTGTGGTACATGCAAACACTTATACTACTGTGGTACATACAAACACTTATACTAATGTGGTACATACAAACACTTATACTACTGTGGTACATGCAAACAGTTATACTACTGTGGTACATGCAAACACTTATACTACTGTGATACATGCAAACACTTATACTACTGTGGTACATGCAAACAGTTATACTACTGTGGTACATACAAACACTTATACTAATGTGGTACATGCAAACGCCATTGTTATTATGTTCTATATATTTTTCTTGGCTATATATTGTGATATATTTCTCACTTATATATTTCAAACTTTATCTATATTTTAAATTTTCTATAATCATATTTCCATTATATATAAATTTACGCATACCAATGTTTCCACCAACATGTTATGGTGACTGTATGTTGGCATATGTTAGCACTCATGTATCACCCATCAATCCAAAACCTAACATCCTAGCATGATATTATCTTAGTTAAACACCTTCCATAATGAAAGAAACCAAATATTCAAATTTATTTATTATGAGAAAATGTCGGGTCAATATATTATCTAGAAAATCAACTCAACAAATCCCATTGTTTCCAAGTAGTTATTAGTAATAAATAATAGTTGTACTAACGTACCGCAGAAGAAAATTCCGCAGTAACAAGCGAAATTTATATTCATGTTTCCGAAAACAGATAATCAGAAAAACATATACACTACAATGGAAACAAAAGTTATTTGAGTTAACAACTTAAAATCAAGAGTTGAATGTACCCCTGGGGACGATAAAACGTGGATAGGGAAGCCATTAAACAGTAGGGTCCCCGACGCTAATTATAGTATTTTTAGAGGACTTAAGCGAGAAGTTAGATGTATAAACAACATTTGATTGACTTACGAAGCACTAGGAAATCTGAAATTTGAAAATTATAGACCCTGAAATGCAAATATCAATAATAACCCTTCATAAATATAAATACTATTTCTTACAATTCTTAGTTTTTATGGTTGATATTCCTCATTTTTCCTACTCAGCAGTGCGGCTGTTCTACAGAACAGGTCACATGTAGAGGATGGGATAGGGATATTGTTAGTTGCGAT
>OZ024755.1:30368852-30378852 GCA_964016885.1 Eledone cirrhosa
TGTGATGTTGCTGTTCCACTCATATTTTCTATTTAATTTTGGTTGTAATTCTTTTATGTTTATTGCCTCTGTGATTTGTCTAAACATTGCGTCTTTTCTGTGTGTAGAACTTTGACAATATATAAACAACTATCTGGTTGTGGAACCAACCAACCAACCAGAAATTTATAAATTCCTAAATTTATAAATTTATTATAATAAATTGAAGTGAAAGCAACTGGTGCGTGTGTTTCTTATTGGCAACATGACCCTCCCAAAGTATAACAATATATATATATATATATAAAACGAAGGAAGTGTGGTAAGTAACCAGGTGGAGCATAACGCACCAATGTACTCGATACTGGGTAGTAGAGTGGGTAATAGGAAAAGTGTCAGGACCCCGACGGCTGAGCTCCGGCCTTTTTGACAGCTAGGTCGTATATATATATATATATATATACACCTCCACTTTGTTCTTATATATATATAAGAACAAAGAGGAGGTGTCACATAGGAGATTTATCGCTCAATCCTGGTTACAAATGTTTTTGAAGCAGCCGACACGTGATTCGGGTTGGTACCCAGACCAGACTCAGAGTCTGCCTGTTCCACAGGCCAGTATTAACACAACAAAAATCACATCTTATTAATAGGAAACATTTTCCCGGCAGTTGTGAAACAACGTAATGCCTCTGTATTAGGTCAGTGACGTTATATTTGACTTGATTTAGATCCAACATGCCAGACATGTCTCAGCCTGATGGCGTCTAAAATATCGCTGAATATTTAGCTTACACGACAGATGACAGTTCTCATTCTCACTATATATATATATATATATCACTGATGAAGGACTAAATTTATTCATATATAATCCATTTGCAACCACGCAGCACGCTTGTTTTCATATTCACACATATATATTTTCCTCCGTTGCGACCCGTCTGTTTCTTTCTTACTGCTTCCTCTTTTCTCTGTATCTTTCACTTCCCTTTACCCCCTCTAACAGTTACTCTCTCTGTTAGCTCCTTCCTCGCCTTTTACTCACTCACTCTCTGCTACTCCCTCTCCTACTTCCTCCCGTTTGACCTGTGCGAAATTCTTTCCTCGCGCACGCTTTGACCAGGTCGGTTGTTCTTTATTCTCTCTCGTCTACGATTTCACAGAACTTATGTTCACCGATTTCAGGGACTTGACTCCTTCTTCCTCCCGTTTGACCTGTGCGAAATTCTTTCCTTGCTCACATTTCGACCAGGTTTGATGGTCTTTATTCTCTCTCGTCCACGATTTCACAGAACTTATATTCATCGATTTCAGGGACGTCACTCCTTCTTCCTCACATTTCGTTGCATTACCATCTTTCATTGTTTACAGTCTCGCCCGTTCCCCTTATTTACGTTGCCCAACGACTTTCTTTAGCCGTTGCTCGCACCAACCGGAGGTATATGGTCTTTAAAGCGATGAAATACCAATGAAGGTTGGAAGATCACTGATGAAGGAGTAAATTTATTCATATATATATATATATATATAGTAATAATTATAAATGTGAAGACTAAAACCTGAAGAGGGCTCGATAAGGATAAATATATATCAACTATATAAAAATATATAAAAATCGATCCTCCTTTGCTTAAACTTTAATCTATTATTTTAATATATATATATATATATATATATATATATATATATATATATATAGGGAGAGAGAGAGAGAGAGAGAAAAGAGCTTCTACAGGGCTAGAACTGTTTCATTCGTGAGAAATTATCAGAGAGCTCGCTGATAATTTCTCACGAATGAAACAGTTCTAGTCCTGTAGAAGCTCTTCTATATTAAAACCTTTATGTTCTGCTATGTATTGAGTACCTCACTGTGGTTACCTCCGATTCAACCCGGAATAACATATATATATATATATATATATATATATATATATATATATATATATATATATAAAATGTATCTACTGTTGTATAAAATCTATTTTTTTAGGAGGTAGTTGTGATTTATTTCAGTTATATTTCGTTATAAATATCAATTTATTATCGGACATTTGACTGAACTGTATTTATTAAAAAATACACACACTGATGAATAGAAAACAGAATCATTCTCTTTTGGTTGAGGTTGAATAGATATGTATAAATAAGTTTCTATTCTCCCTGTTCGCGTTTCCTTAAATATAAATTAATGCACTATTAAAGAAAGAGAAAACCCTTATAATTATCATCACTAAATAAAATCGTTAGGATAGATCTCATAATAAAAAGAGTGAGGTGGGAGTTCATTACAGTTGCCCTGTGTCTAATAAACAGATTCGGTACCAAATATTAAATATATCACTATTTTAAGACAGGATTAACATATTCTGGGATAATATCATATTACAAAACATTTAGACTGTACACTAATCAATATGTGTGTTTACTGTAACGTTATAAATATCTCGACTGGAATACGTTATGATGTTGGCACATTTCAAACATTATTGCAAAGAGAAATTAGCTGTCAACGTCCATTTTATTGGCAAAACTATAACATACCCTGTCAAATTATTTGGCAATATTAATTTCCTTGATAAAGCTATAATTGATTAGTCCTTCTATATATCATCTTACAGCATTTTTCTCGTGTGTTTCTTCATTGCATAATGAACACCATTTTATCAATCAATTCTGCCTCAGTGACACATTAATTGAAAGTATATATCTGTACTAGCAATCGATGTAATAGTATATATTCAAAGCAATTTATTTCAATCGAAATGTATGCTTATTTTCTAGATTTATTCGATGTTCTGAAATGAATAGTAGATTATTATAGTTTTTCAAATACAAATTAGAAAAACACAAATTCAAGCAAATACACAGCTAATTCAAATACACCCTTCTGATGAACCACGCTGTGTTAGTACCAGTCAATGTTTCATATACCTTTTTACCTACTTTGTATCAGTAGCCAGTGGGTAAAATTTGAAGACGCATAATAATCCAAAAGTGGCATATTCTATTCTATTCTAGGGCGGGTAAAATTCCCGAGATTTCTTTTCAATGGCTGACAATACCTTACCGGCGCCACTCGAATAAGGTAGTTATTTAACCCACAAATGGGGCCCTAACAGGTACTACTACTCCGGGCCAGAGCAGACCTGGGAGTTATGACAACTAAGGGGTAACTCCACATTCCCTACAGCTCCTGAACTCCCGAACTGGAGCCTTGCCACTGGATGTAGTTTAATGTCATACCCAGGACAAAAGTGACATATACGTTTCATATATATCCTATAATGAACCACGGTATGTTAATACCATATATCAGATAGGGTGTGGTAAAACCCAGCTAGACCATAACCCACCAGAGTACTCGATTCCTGGGGTAGTAGAATGGGTAATATGACAAGAACTCCGACGACTGAACTGTCGAAACGGCCGGAGCTCAGCCATCGGGGTCCTGAATCTTTTCATATATATATATATAAATAGATAGATATAATTGGTGTTGGATGCTTCAAGCGTCCGTATGCGGTAGGTCGTTTGAGCACTCGATGCTCTCATAGAGCAAATTATGATATCACGGATAAAAAGAGAATCAGTGTTCCGACGGTTGGAATTTATTGGACATATTACAATCGTTTCTCTGGCGACCAGCTCGAGGCACGATCGATGTGATGATTGACCCTGACTCTGAAAATCGCAAGGTCCTCAGATACGTCTTGATTCTACGTCGCCAGAGATACGATTGTAATATGTCCAATAAATTCCATTCGTCGCAACACTGATTCTCTTTTTTCTGTGATATATATATATATAAAGGTTTAAGAATAATACTCTGGTGTTCACATTTACATTTCTGTTTGAAATAACTTATTGATTCTGTTCTGGAAGAAAATAAATAAAAGGTAAGCAAATAGCGAAAGCAAATAGGAAGAAACTTTAAAACAACGAAAATAAATTATTTTCAAAAGACTACATCATGAGATAAAATTATAAGAGCATTTCATTATTTGTATCATGAGATAAAATTATATGGACATTTCCTCATTTGTATCTTCATCATTATTTTTACCTCCAATTATACTAATCATAATGCAATAACAATAATACTAAAATGAAATGATAACCAAACTATATATATTTTAATGTCAATAGTTATGGGGTTAAGATGGCGGCTGATAACATTTTCGACATTAAACCCAAATAAAAGTGGATATTTCTATATATGTAAGCAAATACTTAATATCGTGTTATGTAATCTGCGTAGAGAGGTCATCCTTTGGATAATACGGTTTTTCTCTCTGTTTGTGTGGCAATAAATATTTCAAATTATGACAGTAAAATCGAACAAAAAAAAAACACTGTGTACATACAAATACGGATGGATATATGCATGTGTGCGAATATAACTGTTTATTTATGTGTGTGTTTGTAGCCGTGTATATTTATGCGTCTTGTTTATATTATTATATAAGATTGCGAATATAAAGGCATAGTGCTTTATTCTGATTTATATAACTGTTTGAAATACGAAAATAAATACAGCCAAGCTTGCTGCCATGTTGTTGCACCACACTCAAGGAATTTGATCGATAATATATATACCAGCATATATTCTGCAAACGTGCTACTTATTTTGTCGAACTCTACGTTGCAGACTATAAAGAAAACATAGATATTTATACAAGAACGCACGCAAACACACACACACACACACACACACACACACACACACACACACACACACACACACACACACACACACACACACACACACACACACACACACACACACGTATATATATATATATATATAAGCAAAAATAAATGGAGGAGAAGGCAATGCATTTAAAAACAAAATTTACTCCTTACAGTGCTTCATCTAAGGCATAATAGCATATATATATATGTGCTTATTCACATATAAATATACCTGGAGTTGCGACCGATAGAAAGTATTAGCAATTGGAAAGACCAACGGAAACATTGTTTCCTCGGTCCGATTTGACGAAAATCGATCGACTGTATATATACGCATATATATATGATTATAAAGATTATGTACTTAGAATCTTCAGAGAAGAAACATGTTGCTGGAGGGCAGTCTAAGCTATACAAGAATAACTATTCCTTCAGAGGAATACTTACAGGCAAGTATACGTCAGATTTCATACCTTAATCCGTAATAAGTTTATATTAGAACTAACTTATAAATCTAAAATGGCGATTACAAGGGGGCATAATTATCTAAGGGAAGTAACTATGGTGTATTTAAAAAAAATTCAACTATAACTTGCCAAAGTGACATTGATAAAGTAGATGTTAGGTGGTATGTTGTATTCACGGCAATGATGTTCTCCGTGAGAATGGGTGAAACGTGAGGGGTGGGGATACGGATGCTAGAAGTAAGCTACCCTGGGAGATGGAGCAATGGGTGACATTATAGGTACTAATATATAAATCGAAACAGGGTGTTACGTAACCTATAATGGGTGGCTGAAGAGGTAGCTGATATTGTCCGCGTTCACTTCGTGTTTTTCTCATTCAACTGCTGATTTTGCCATATATATATATATATATATATATATATATATATATATATATATATATATATATATATCAGAGAAAGGAGATGCAAGAGTTTGTGCGCTGTATTTTCAAGGTGTTCTGTACTAAGATCGAAGAATAAACTTTCTTTGGTATCTAGACATTCCGAGTATATTGAATTTGGAATCAAAGTAGGCTTCTGTCGGCCTTAAATATTTCAATATTTTTCTTGGCGATACATAATTTTCATTCCTTGCTTCCACTTCTGTATGGTGAGTATGTGTAACGTATTTTCCATCTGACGCTCTGTCAAATTCTAAATGCAGCTAGACAGCGTTACACTTTCACACATCCTCCTCCAAATATTTCATACTCCATTCAGTATCCCGGTCTCGTCTATATCCAACTTTCCTATCAATATTTCTTGCTTTCTTTCTGTATGCATTGGTAAAGAAAGAGAGAGAAATATGAGGGAAGCAGGATATAAAAACAACAACAACTACTACTACTACTACTACTACTACTGTTTATAACAACAAAAATAATATCACTTTTTTTATTTCGTGATAACTTCGCGAAGGTTTGGAAGAAGAAGAAGAAGAAGAAGAAGAAGAAGAAGAAGAAGAAGAAGACGATGATGATGATCGTGTTCATGATGATGATGATGATGCTGATGATGAAGGAGGCGGGTTAATAAAAGCTAGAAGTATAGAGTTGGACGAAAAATTGCTTAAATGTCTAGAATCCTCGTTCACATCCTTTCAAACTGTCATCATAGAATAAAACGCACATGCTTGAAAGTAGCCAAACTTCAAGGTGTCAGAAACTGCGATCTGTTGTTAAATGCATGCGGTTTATCATACAGCTCACGATCAAAGCTAATTTTTCCCGTATTCTTTTAGAATCGCAATCGGACTGTTTATAATGGAAGTTATTCACTTGGGGAATGAATTCTGTTAAAAGGAATCTACTGTATAACTATCAATTTTAATGCTGCTTGTGGACCAACTTGTTTAAGTGAACGGTAAATATCTTTGACGTCAAAGCCCATTACCAAATGGTTCGATAGATCTATCTATATGCCTATTTGTAATCAGTTCTATAGAAGTTCTCAGTAACTGGTGTCTCTGTTATGACATGCAAATGCTTTGAATAGTAGGACGCCATGTTGGCAATTGTAAAGTCTATACAACATATATTATATGAAAAACTGTCCGTTATTTTGTAGTCTCAGATACAACACTTCAAAGATGTTTAAGAGACTAAAATCTATTAATTTCACAATTCAAAACTGTTGTGTACACTAGACGACTAACAGGGGAAAGAAAAACTAAAAATACATAGATGAATTGAAAAAAACCCCGGATTTTATTAGAATTTTTAGCAGTTGAATCTAATTTTCTCTAGTTATCAGCAATATATCCTGGTACTATACAAAATACTTTCACAGATTTTCTTAACAAGTGTTCGTTACAGAAGAAAATTTGCATGTTCCCAAGGAATGAATTAATTAGATCTAAAACAAAATGATTGGGTAAATATTTATTTAATGTGTTGGGAAAACAAAGTGAGATACATCGATATTCTGAAATCGTTTCTATTATGGTATTTGAAATAAAAGAAATATCGTTTTTCCTGCTATCTTATTTAGTCAATGAGTGAAATAAATGGTCATTCAAACAATTCTATTGAATATAAGTTACACAGTAACACTCACACATACACACACACACACGCGCGCGCGCGTGTGTGTGTGTATGAGTGAAGGGGCGTGGCTGAGTGGTATGAGAATTGAATTCGCAATAGTGAGGTTAAGAGTTCGATTCCTGGACCGGGCGATGTCTTTGAGCAAGACACTTCATTTCACGTTGCTCCTTCTACCTGGAGTTTCGATCGATAGAGTATTAGCAATTGGAAAAACCAACGGAAACACTGTTTCCTCAGTCCGATTTGACTAAAGTTGATCGACTGTCGATATATATGAGTGAAGAAGAAAAAAAAAAATATATATATATATATATATATATATATATGAGTCCAGGGTTCAATCGGGGGTAAGTAACAACAGTAAGGTACTCAATATATCAGTAGAGTGTAAACGATAAATCTAATATAGGATCGGCTTCTACGAGACTAGAACTGTTTCATACGAAGAAAATCGTCAGGAAAGCTTTTCTAATGAAACAGTTCTAGTCTCGTAGAAGCCACTCCTATATTAAATTTGTTATATATATATATATATATATATATATATATATATATATATATATATATATATATAATAAAATAAATGAGTCAAATGTTTAAAATTTGGCTTCGTTTATTACTGCTACATATATTTCGGTGACAGCCATCTTTGGCTGTGACCTCTTCAGGCAGTCCGAATTAGTGTGGTAGAGACGAGTACACATGTTGTTGAGGTGTTTAACTTTGTCAATACTCTGATATGCCCAGTTCCTGGTTGGGTTGTTGTTTCACTGAGGAACTGGAATCATATGAATTTAAACAAACGAATTTCAGCGTCAGAGGACAACTTTTCCTCTCATTGGTCAGTTGTGAGAACATTCCTCAGTCAAAAGTCTATAGAAATTAGTTCTGAGGCGAGGCAATCTGTAGTGTTCTTGTTATTGTTAAGTACATCTTACCTCCTCAGTGAAACAATAACCCAACCAGAAACTGGGCATATCAGAGTATTGACAAAGTTAAACACCTCAACAACATGTGTACTCGTCTCTACCACACTAATTCGCACTGCCTGAAGAGGTCACGGCCAAAGATGGCTGTCACCGAAATATATATAGCAGTAATAAACGACGCCAAATTTTAAACATTTGACTTATTTATTTTATTTTATACTACTCCGGAGTAACCAAACCAACCTGCGCACTTCGTCGAGTGCTCCAATCTGCATACTGAGGTGTGGTATACAACCAACATATATTAAAAAAAAAAAAATAAAATAAAATATATATATATAGATTCACCGAACATTTATTGTGTGTTTGTAAACAAACATCCCGTATTAAGCCATAGTATCTAGCAACCATCGTTGCTCGTTTGTTCAACACTGACAAAGGAACGCTGTACTAGTTTCAAGCTTATTAGCTATCGTCAGCAACGTATACCTTCCTGCCAGATTGTTGAACGTATATACTTACCTTATGCATATGGTTGAACGTCTGAAAGTATTTACTTTCCTTATGCATATTAAAGGCTGAGCAGCCTAATTTTGCATATCGAGTGAGTTAATCGGCCGGGTACCGAAAACGATAAACGGAAAAAATGAAACCAAATTTCATTTCTCACTCAAGTATGTACACGTACATACATATATGTATACAGACGTACAGTAGTATGTATATATATACATACATGCACACATATATATATATGTACGTATGGATTCACCGAACATTTATTATAATGCTCGGTGTGTTTGTAAACAAACATCTTGAATTAAGCCGTACAGTGTCTAGCAACCATCGTTGCTCATTTGTTAAACACTGACAAAGGAACGCTGTACTAGTTTCAAGCTTATTAGCTATCGTCAGCAACGTATACCTTCCTGCCAGATGGTTGAACGTCTGAAAGTATTTACTTTGCTTGTGCATATTAACGGCTGAGCAGCCGAATTTGCATATTTGACCCAAGACTGCAGCTCCGTCAAGGAGACGAGCTGGGGAAACACGCGTCTAGCAAAGGACGACCACACCTGATCACCGTCGAGGAAGAGGTGGAGATGCCGTAGCCTGAGCGGTTCTTTAACAACACAACAATGTAAAAATTACTATATAAAAGTTTCGATAAGTTCATAAAATTTAATAGACTTAGTTACACACGTCTCGAGAGATTCAGCACAATAACAACAACAACAACAACAACAATAATAATCAATTCGTTTGCAAGCAAAAGCTTCATAAAGTGTTCTCGACGATTAACGTAATCCCTTTGTTACAGTGGTAGCAAGGAGAAAAACAATCTACAGTTGTTTCGGGGTTATTGCAAAAAGCCTTTACGTTTCGTATGGTCACACTCACACGTCATCTGCTAAAGATATTAACCAAGTATTCAAAAGATTACAAAAAAAATCTACATTAAGCGTGTTGGTAATTAACTCCTTAACAAGTAGTCACTTTCCAATTATCTCCTATGTGTCCCGAGAATGGATGAAGTAGCATCCAAAGACGCGGAAGTCATGTCTTCAACATACTAGACGTGATTATGAAAGAATATTTATCCAGTAAGACCCAGGATGGTGCTAACACAGGCATCCTTTGCACACAGTAGCATCACATTACGCCGATTTATCTTCGAACACATTTCTTCGAAATCAGCTACTTCGAAAGTATTTTACTCAGAAAATCAAAACATCGAAAAGTTGGTTTCATACACCTTCTTCGAATACAAGATTGAGCAATAATAACCCTAACCCTTGCTTGTTTTCTGAAATAAGTCCGAAATTGATGATTCGAAGTAA
>OZ024755.1:30383852-30421352 GCA_964016885.1 Eledone cirrhosa
TGCAGATTAGAGCACTCGACGAAGTACGCAGGTTGGTTTGTTTACTCCGGAGTAATGTAAAATAATTAAGTCAAATATGTAAAATTTGGCTTCGTTTATTATAAATTATAAATTTACTGCTATATATATTTCGGTGACAGCCATCATTGGCTGTGACCTCTTCAGGCAGTCCGAATTGGTGTGGAAAAGACAGGTGCACATGTTGTTGAAGTGTGTTTCACTCCGTCAATACATCGATATGTCCAGCTCCTGGGTGTGTTATTAGTAATAACACACGTAAAGTACCAGTCAAATACTGATTTTGATTTAATTGACTTTCCCGCTTCCCAAATTAATGTTATTATACTTCATTTAAATCTTTTTTCCAGCCATGAAACCAATCTCATAAACTTTCTATTTTAAGTCGTCGTTCCTGTGTTTGTAGGAAGCTAAATGTCTTTGGGCTATCCGCTCTCTCATACATAAAACACCATTAAATCGGCCATATACTTTATATTTCATATCCGTATTTTATTTCTTAAACTTGTCGAAGTGTATTCAATATTTGTCACTTTTATGGCCACATCAGTCCAATACTCGAGAAGATGCTCCAGTAATAAAATGTCTTCAAGTTTCCAACACCGCTGCCAATTCTACCTTCTTTTGTTTCAATAATGGTGATTACAAGCCAACAAATAAACATCTATGCTGTAGCTCGATCTACTAAAAATAGCAGCCAATCTATATGGCGAGTAAAATTCCCGAATTACTCTGAATATTTGTCCCAGAGACAGCTGATCAATCATCCACCGGCCCTCCCTGTGACTCTAAACCAGCAGTGTAATAACGACCAGACTGCTCCTTGACAGTGTAGTTAGGGGCTCTAACCCTAGTGTTGTTAAATCCACTCTCCATGGTTCTTTTCAGTAGCTGATAATACCTTACCGGCGCCACTCGAATAAGGTAATTATTTAACCCATAAATTTGGCCCTAAAAGGTGCTACTATTCCGTGCCAGAGCAGACCTGGGAGTGCTAACAACTAAGAGGTAACTCCGCATATCCCACAGCTCCTGAACTCCCGAACTGGAGCCTTGCCACTAGATGTAGTTTAATGTCATACCCAGGACATAAATAGCAGCCAAATATAGCTTAAATTAAGTCAAAATCAAAGAACACTATGGTTAATGTATCTCATAGACGACTGTCTGAGTAAGATGTTGGATACTAACAACTAGAATGCCTTTCGTCGTACTTCTGCTGGATGAAGATTGAAATTGGGTTATACAACAACAGCAAAGTCACATTGAGCGAAACCATGCTAAAATACTGACGTCCCATATTGAGCAGAACCAGCAGAAACTTCTACGGGTCACATATCCTTTTTTATTGAGATTTTCATACTTGTTGTTATAGTAATTTTATGTGCTTTTCTCTTGAATTTGCTCATTTTTTAAAAGTATTATTGGTGTCGTTTATCGTTATGTTATGTTATGTCTAATTGATTATTGTTATGTTGAAAGTGATTCCAACCATGACCACCTCTCCTTCTTTTCATTCCAAACAGAGTATATCTAGGCCTACTTTACTCCCCGTATCGTTCCGTTGTTTGTTTGTAATATATTTTATCATATTGAAATTTGAAGTAGTTTTATGATGTTTGGGTATGATGTATTTTACGACGTTCGGGTGTAATAATTTTTATGATGATCGGGTGTAAAGTTACTGTGACTCTTTTGCTATTTATCGTAGAAATAATGACCACATAGAGGCAACATCATTGACTCATTTTGTTCAATGTATGACTATTTTCATTACCATTGTCAGGGAGGGAATGAGCATAGTTTCTATCATTACAATAGTCATCTTCTACTCCAAATGATACTTAATAATTTGAAATATTTGCGAAAGACAAATAATCTTTCAATAACTTGGAAGCAAATATTCCTTTAAAAAGGCTTCTCTCTGTTGATTAGAAAGTTCCAAATAAAATAAAACAATGAAGTCAATTATTTATTCATTAAAAAATAAATAAATGATTCATAAAATGTGTAGAGCGTCTTCCAGCAATATGGTAGCCTACAACGTCAAAAGCAGCCGAATTAACAATAGTTTCTACTTTAGGCACAAGGCCAGCAATGTTGAGGGATGTAGCAACGACTAACGTCATTTTCTTCATTCCTAAGTAGATAAACTAAATATCAGTGATGTCTTGAAGTCGATAAGTTTGACTGTACGGCACTCCAAGTATGTGCAACCCAGTGTCAATATTAGAATCATATATAAGGGTGGTGGATTGGCAGTATCCGTAGAAGGTCGAACGCCATGCATTACAACATAGAGTTACGGCCCTTTATGATTTCAGTTGAAATCCCTCCGAGGTTAACTTTGCCTTTCATCCTTACGGGGGTCAATAAAATAAAGTATCAGTCACGCACTGGGGTCGATTTAATTGACTTTCCCTTCCGCCAAAATTGCTGGCCTGGTGCCTATATTTAAGAAATCAATATTAGAAACATATATTTGTATTATGAATTACATAAAATAATTTTTAGAAATCCCATATAAATTATATTATATTTTCTATCCATACGAAGAGAATAACACTACATTCAAATGACAATACCTCTTAAATTAATTCACTGCTTTCGAGAATTTCGTGAAGATAAGTACTATAAACTAAGAAATATGTCGTTGGCTGCGGCATGCCAAGCAGCTGTACACGTGAAGGTGATAAATCATTGAGAAAAAATTTAAAACATAAATTTCATATGAATTTCTATGGAATAGCCAGAAACAGATTAAAAAGAAAAAATGTTAAACAAAGTGCCGGCACGCATAGTGACATTTAAAACCAGCATTAAATAGCTACAGGTAAAACTCCGTTCTAACGAATACCATTTGTATAAAGAAATTTTGAGTATAACGAAATGTTTTTATGTAAGTTTATATGGCAGAAAACAAACGAAAGAAACATATTTGAACATTTTTGAAATATATATTTATAGTTTATTGCATGATATTCATATTGCAGGTATGTTTTCATTTATTTAATGTTTAATTTTTTAAATACGAGGTTATAACATACAAATGCTCGATTTCTTTCCGTCGATCTCGTTGTAAAGAAATTTTTCGTTACAATGAATTTTTTTTATATCCGTGGATTTCGTTATAACGGAATTTCACTGTTCTTGTGAATGAATAGTTTAACAACCGTATTCATGTTTATATGGCTGGGATTACACTAGTGTCCTAAAAATGTATACATACTTTGATTAACTGTACAGGCAATATCTACCCTGTAGCTATGATGATATATAATTATAGGGGCAAAATATATTTCTGGCTTCCTTGTGTTTACCACCAGTAATATCGTGCACCGCAAATATATTCTTTCACCCCGTATTTTCCGGCGCCGAAGACGTTTCGTCCTCGAGGATGCACCCTAATTTTGACAACCAAAAACTTGAAAAAAAAAAAATGAAGAATGCAAGCTTCGTTCTCCAGGACGCATGGTAGATTTTTGCGACTTATTTTAGGGGAAAAAATAGCGTCTTCGACACCGGGAAACACTGTACATTGTAGATGAAAAATATATTTCTTTTGTTTTCTATTTTAATTCCTTCATGCCCGTGTCCTATATTTGTTGGCTCTCTTGAAGAATGAACATAAATTCGTTCTGTTGATATTATATTCTGTTGATATTATAAGCTCTTTGCCTAAGTTTCTATTTACATTTTAACATATAATTTTGTAGTCCTACACTAAATATTTTATAATAAATATCTAGTTAAAATACGGTGGTACCTCTCTGTGTTTGTGAGAGAGTTTTCTGTATATTCATGTATCAGAACGTGGATATTATATGCTAAATCCACTTATTATTTCTAGGTCCTACCTTGCCGATTTACTGAACGTTAAGCTGTGTATATTATAGCTATAGCGTATTACTGGGGCAGCTAGAGTATTGATGCCTATTATCTAATTTATTTTTACATTTAGCTTTCTTCTAAGTATTAATTTAATGTTTCAATAGTATTTCTTTCTAAACTTGTATATCATTTGTACTTGCTCTATTTAGCTTAGATCGTTAATTTCGAAGTATGTCTGGGTTTGGTCTAATTTACGTTTATTTGCTTTTCCTTTGTTTCATATAACAACAGTGTATTTTGTTTTTAATTCTCCCTTGAAAATCACCTTCACGTGTTTTTTCTATCCACGTAAATTCCTCTAGTAAATCCATGTTCTCACCGTAGACGTGTTTCTAGTAGTTTATTTTCGCCAATGAACAACTTGAGCACGGCCGAGGAGTCTAACGTTCACATCGCATTCATGAATTCCGTATTGTGGCCAGATCTATTTTACAATAGCCTTGCTCTAAACCTTAGAGTGAAATGTGGGAGAACTGTAACTGTGGAACAATGTCAATGAACAATTCATAATGTAGCTTTCTAACACGTTGTGTTAGGCTGATACTGCCAGAGAATCGTATGAAGTGCCTCTGTGTTTGTCGAATAACTTGCGATGCATACCTTAATTCGACATGCATATAATTCAGATGATCAAACGCTGAAATTGTCATCTTCGAAATAAATGGACGTAGATCCATTTATTTAATTACAACTTCAGATTTTTTATATACAAATGAATGCTGTATGTGCTCCGTGAGCTTTGTTTCCAAGTACAAGCTGATTTAGCTTGCTGTTTAAAACGTTACTGTAAGGAAGTGGAGAAAGGGAATATTTGTCTTCTATTAGAGATATAATTATTTTTTTATATAATTCGTTATACATGTAGGCTATTGTTTAACATTTTCCTAACCTTCTTGGATCTTCGGGCGACTGAATGCGCCATTTTCACAAGAAAAGACATCTATCCCCCACCCCAAAGTGGGTTGGAGATCTCCCCGTCGGACGGAGAGTGAGTGTTTACAGGTGTGATATATATATATATACTATAAGGAACAAGGATTCAGTGTTGCATCATAACATATTACATATGTTTCACTATCGATCAGCTCGAGGCAAGACCTATTATTTATCGAACCTGACTCTGTAATCGAAAGATCGTCAGTTATGCTTGCTATATGATCTCATCTCCGATTCTCTCTCTCTCTCTCTCTCTCTATATATATATATATATATATATATATATATATATATATATAAAATAATAATTGTTTCTACTTTAGGCACAAGGCCAGCAATTAATCCAGTACATTACTGGTACTTTATTTTATCGACCCCGTAAGGATGAAAGGCAAAGTTAACCTCGCCGGGATTTGAACTCAGAATGGCAAGGGCCGTAACTCTATGCGTCGAAGCATGGCGTCCGACCCTCTACCGATACTGCCAATCCACAACAAGTAAGACGCTTAGGTTAGTCCATGCCTATTCATCTTATATTACGTATTACGAAGACGTATGGCTTTTGTGTAACATCTGCCAACGTGTTCTTTTCACACGGGTTATTCACTTCGGCCACTGTTTATTATCATGATAAAACGCCGGATCAACATAAACCGTTGAGTGCTTGATATCTGTTATTTAAAAGGCGGCAAATTTTCAATCAACCAACTTTCTCTTCTGATTGAATAGATAAATATATATATATATATATATATATATATATATATATATAATACACATAATGTTTAAACACTCAAAAATTAATTATTTGCACTGCATTGAAATAGGATGTAATACAGTATAAATATATATATATATATATATATATATATATATATATATATATATATATAAATTAATAAAGTAATGAATAAACAAAGAAACAGTTCCTTATATTAAAAAAATTCCTTATATTAAAATTTTTTTTATATATATATATATTTATTTATACTGTATTACATCCTATTTCAATGCAGTGCAAATAATTAATTTTTGAGTGTTTAAACATTATGTGTATTATAAAGTAATGTAAATTGCATTTACTAATAGAATTTTCTGTGGAAAAAATGTCACCTTTGCTTATTATAAAGAGAAAATCATAAAGTATTAATAGTATATAGTATGAACAAATGATTAAATGTTCAAAGAATATCTAAAAAACTAATATAAAAGTCATTAAGATTGACGATGTATATAGCATTAACGATTCCAACTTATCTACGAAACAAACAAATATGTACATATTAATGTTTTTTTCTCAAATGAAACACAATCTATATCTGTGTATAATATTCCTTCCTTCCGACGTTCATAATTACCATTCTGGTATCTAAGAACGGCATAATATAATTGTTTCTACTTTTGGCACAAGGCCAGCAATTATCCCAGTGTATTACTGGTACTTTATTTTATCGACCCGGTAAGGATGAAAGGCAAAGTTAACCTCGGCGGGATTTGAACTCAGACCATAAAGGGCCGTAACTCTTTGTTGCAAAGCATGGTGTCCGACCCTCTACCGATATTTCAAATGTAGTCGTTTTTCTGCTACCAACATTTTCACGTTTTACTATGTTACTTGAACAGTAAATAAACAGTTTAGCTCTATTCAACATGTTATAGAGTCGATGTACTAAATTCTGTAATCAAAGTTAATATTCTACACGGAAAACATTTTAATATACTCAAAAGCTTTTCAGCGCAATACATATCATATTGCAACTCAATATGTTAGTGTAAGCATCACTTAAATGTTCCTACTATATTCCAGATACAGAAATAACAATGTCTCCAATTCTACATCGACCCCAAAGAGATGGTCCCCAAAGCATTGGTGAATTGGCATTATCACTAGAGGGTCGGACATGCTTTCCAGCAAGGTTACGTCCCTTTACGATCTGAGTTCAAATCCTGCCGAGGTTAACTTTGCCTTTCATCCTTACGGGGTCGATAAAATAAAGTACCAGTAATGCACTGGGTAATTTGCTGGCCTTGTGCCAAAAGTAGAAACAATTATATTAGTGAAAACATGAAAAAGGGCGGTGGATTGGCAGTATCGGTAGAGGGTCGGACGCCATGCTTTCCAGCATAGTTACGTCCCTTTACGATCTGAGTTCAAATCCCGCCGAGGTTAACTTTGCCTTTCATCCTTACGGGATCGATAGAATAAAGTACCAGTAATGCACTGGGGGTAATTCCTGGCCTTGTGCCAAAAGTAGAAACAATTATATTAGTGGATGTTATCCAACTATCTTGCTCGAGGTCTGCCCCTGGGTCACATGCCGGCTGCGTTTGCTCGTAGAATCTGGGAGTATTTCCAAGAGGTATATTCTTGTTTCGAACTCAGCACTTTTTTAAAGTCCGTAAACTAATTATGCGCCTAGTTGACAGAGTCACTAAAATATCAGATAGAATGCTTTGGGGTATTCGTTCCGGTACTCTGCTCTCTCAGTTCAAATTCCGCCGAGGTTTACTTTGCCTTTTTGCCTTTCGAGATCTATAAAAAAAAAAATGACCAGTCTTGTACTCGGGTCGATTCTTTCTCTCTATATCTTTCTTACCTTCGATCCTTCTCTGGAAGAATTCTGCTAATTCAGACCTGGAAAAGGATGGACTCCGTAACGTTGCTTAAAATGTCCCAGAAACGGCGTATGTCAATACCGTGCCTCCAGGATTCCATCAAGAGTTACGGGAGCATACCATATACGACCCACTTAATTTCAACTCTCGGCTTTAGACATCTCACTTGAACTATGTCAGTAATGACCTTTTACTCGACTGCCAATATCACAACTTCAGTCTCCATATTGAAGTCAATGGAGCTGTAAATCCACTAAACTATGTCACTAATTTAGTATAATGAATCATTTGATGTTTCACAGCATCTTGTTTTCTACTTTCGCTTTCAATTATGTGAAACGAATGAACAGCTTCAGTGGAATTATTAAATTTAATCAACCAATTAATATCAAGAATATAATTTTTTTTTAAACATGGTGGTTTAATTAAGTGAATTTTTTTTTTTTAATAAACATGTCTAGACTTAAAAACGACCAAATTATTATAGTTTTGGTAATGAACAAATAGAGAGTTGAAGAAAATGCTTCACTTGCAGAGAGATAAGATAATCTGATATTGGATTTCAAAGATGGATTCTTAAATTATTGTTGACAACCGTTAGACATATGAGGTAGGCTGGATAAAGATTGGTCGATTGGTAGGAGTAAAGGTGAAACAGAGAAATCGATAAATGAATTAAATTAGCTATTAGTAGTTGTTGTTGCTAGAGAAAAATGAGAGAGAGAGAGAGGGGGGGGGCGGCAGAAACAAACAGATTACGTGCTACTGAAAAAATTAGACGACGGAAAAGGCAAAACAAATAGTATTTGCATTTTGCTTATACAAGAAAACACAAAATAAAAAAAAATTAATAATAATATTTATAATGGTTTCTTATGTAGGCACAAGGCCAGCAATTTTGGGGGGAGGGAAACGTCGATGAAATCGACCCCAGTGCATGACTGGTACTTTATTTTATCGACCCCGTAAGGATGAAAGGCAAAGTTAACCTCGGCGGGATTTGAACTCAGAATGGCAAGGGCCGTAACTCTATGCGTCAAAGCATGGCGTCCGACCCTCTACCGATACTGCCAATCCACCACCCTAATAATAATATATATAATAGTTTCTAATTTAGGCACAAGGGCAACAGGGGAATAGTCGATTAAATTGACCACATTACGTCCTGGAATTTTATTTTATCCACCCTGTTAGGATGAAGGGCATATTTAACCTCGTTGGAATTTGAACTCAAAACTTAAAGAGACCTAACTCTATGTTGCAATGTATGGTATCCGACGCTCTGCCGATGCTGCCAATAATAATTATTTCTACTTTAGGCACAAGGCCAACAAATTACCCAGTACATTACTGGTACTTTATTTTATCGACCCCGTAAGGATGAAAGGCAAAGTTAACCTCGACGGGATTTGAACTCTGACCGTAAAGAGACGTAACTATGCTAGAAAGCATGGCGTCCGACCCTCTACCGATACTGCCAGTTCAATTATCATTCCTTCATTGTTCCCTAGGACCGAAAAACAAGGGACAAGGGCAGTGAGGATTTTCATATAATTAATCATGTAAAAAAAGCAAATGGGTAACAAAATGAAAATGAATTAAAACGACAGCCTTAACCAACCACGGGAAGTTTCACACAGGTGTAGTTTAGGAAACCGACAGATCCGAAACCACCTTAATCGCCAAAAGCACCCTCCGTTTACTATAATTATATGAAAATCCCCACTGGCTTTGTCCATTTTTACTAGCCCTTGTTTTTCTGCCCTAGGTAATAATGAAAAAAGGATCATTATTATTGGCAGTATTGGTAGAGCGTCGAACAACATGATTTGTGACATAGAGTTAAGGGCCTCAGCCTGAAGGTGCAAGCTCCGTGTAGCCCAGTTCACTCTGGCAATACACACTACATACACCCACCTTTCAACAAATGAACTGGGAGGTGCAACACTTTCTTCTGCACCCTCACCTTTCTTCCCAATTGGAACTTGAAAATGTCGATGAGGGCTTTCCCAGGGAAGAAAGTGTCTGTCATCAGTCTTTTCAGTCACGTCCACCATAAAACCTCTTTCATGACGGTCACCAGGAAAACTGCCTACCTTCCGGCCAAAATAAGGCAGCAGAGCGAATGTCACAATAGAATCAGCCAGCCCATAGCCGAATTCGACCCACATCTGACAATAGCCGTTCGACAAAACTCTACATGTCAGTAATGCCGGGATGATTTCGCTGCTCTCCATGCATCTCAGATCGGTCTGTCTGACAGCATTTCTTTGTCTGTAGAAATTGTCTCGAACCGGCAGTAGACCACTGTAGCAATGCCAGAACAGGGATTTCTGGATATTATCCATAGGCCCTGGACTGAAATTTCTCAGGAACTAGTTTGTAGCTAGTTTGTTCTCCGTCCCCAAAAACGTCGTCAGTTTTGCCCACCGCTAGTCCTCTACACAAGGCTAACACGACTGCATTGCCCTATTGGTAGATGAGTACGAGCGCCAGACAACATTCCAGGGCCCAGTCTTATCTGTCTCCACTTGACTCAAGACTGCAGACCAGTCAATATGACGAGCAGTGGAACGAGATGCCTTACAAAAGGCAGCCACAAATGTTTACCGCTTAGGAATATCAACAAGTGCTGTGTCCTTAGTACATGTTTGGACATCATCAGCCGGGGAATGCCGAATTCTCCGGAGCAAAGGATGTTGGCAGCAAATGGATCGCCAAAGAAGTGGAATCCTTCCACAAGAAGTTTCAGAAATAGCTTCCTCTTGGCTTATTTATGGGTAATATATATTACCCTCCTCGTTTTCTTGTCCCATTTTCCATTCACCTAGATGTCCGAATTTGGGGTCTAAACACCGTTTCTCCAGGTACTTGATAACACCACGATGTCACATTTGCTCCATTTTCAAGAGAAGTCCCAGCTAGTTACATTTAAAGTCTTCTTTGAACAGTCAGATGTCAGTTTACTTCGAAGGAAACAAGGAGGTTAAAATTAATATATGTAAGATTTCACAGCTCTAGCATCACTCCGTCATATACAGCCAATGAACTTTTCATCTACTTGCTTTTGAATGTATGTATGTATGTACGTATGCATGTATTTATGTATGTGTGTATGTATGTATGCATGTATCTATGTACGTACGTGTGCATGTATGTATTTATGTATGTGTGTATGTATTAATCTATGTACGTACGTATGCAAGCATGTATTTATGTATGTGTGTATGTATGTATCTATGTACGTACGTATGCATGTATGTATTTATGTATGCGTGTATGTATGTATCTATGTAGGTACGTATGCATGTATGTATTTATGTATGTGTGTATGTATGTATGTATCTATGTAGGTACGTATGCATGTATGTATTTATGTATGTGTGTATGTATTATCTATGTAGGTACGTATGCATGTATGTATTTATGTATGTGTGTATGTATTATCTATGTAGGTACGTATGCATGTATGTATTTATGTATGTGTAGGACTCCATGCAATGAAAAGGCTGAGTAGGTAGGTGAGCTGACAGATGAAGTCTAGGTACGTTGGGAAATATATAAGTAGATTCTTAGATAGATGGTTTGATGGAAAGGCGTTCGAACTGACGGATGAATTATTGGATAGATTGGTAGATGGGTGGATGGATGGATGGATGGATGGAGAAATAGTGAAATGGAGGAACGGAAATCTGAAGATAGATCTTAAGTCATGTATTTAATACATGAAATAATGAAAATATGAAATGACAAGGGGATCATTTAGGAAACAAACGAAAAGGACTAAGAATAAATTGTAGTTGAAAGTTGTGATCGAAACAATGGCATTGCGCCAAAATTTGCATTCATACAAGTCACGTGACTATATTGCTTATAGCTTTTCTGGAATTACATCCAGGTTTTATCTCTTGCGCTTTGGTATATTATTCATCGTTGGATTTGGAGATAATTCATGGCATGTGTATGATATGCGAATCTAGTTAGCGTTTGGCTTTGCCTGGAATCTGCACCTGCGTTAGATGAATGAGATTTAGTTTGAAAAATAAGCTTGTATTTTGGTTAATATTACGTGAAGCAACCACATATAACTCTTAGAACCAACGCTAAACAAATATTTATTAGAATATTCTTTAACAGTGTCGTGGCACTCCTCTGCCGCGTTCAGATTTGAAGAAGTCTTTAAAAATATATATGTGAAAACAACAGAGAAGACTTAGATCACAATTTCCATTTTGTATAAGCTGTACATACATGAGTTTGTTAAATAAAAGATAGTTTTCTCAACCATTTATTTTCGTTCTCGAACATTCAGAAATAGAAGCCATATATATCACAATCTAGCATCATAATAAAATCTGCAAATGGAGAACCAAAATGATCTGTCCACTTGATATCTATTTTAAATTTAACCTCAAACAACATTCCCTTATCTTCATGAGATATAAGCGGAATCTCCTACGAGAGTTAGCTGAAAGGTTCACAGGACGATTTGGAAGGTTTCATGCTAGAGTTGTGAAATCTTGCATGCATATATTTCAATTCTTCTTTTTTTAATAACTAGTTTGTTTCTTTCCAGGGATTATGTTGAAAAATTAACCTCATTTGTTCATTCCATGAGAGTATCTTCGTCAGCCTATGAACTTTTCAGCCAGCCTACTCAAATACTTATATACATGAATTTATACACATGCATACATACATACACACAGGTGGCCTTCAAAAATATACTCGAAATTAAGAGAAAAACATACATACATACATACATACATACATACATACATACATACATACATACATACATACATACATGAGCAGTTAATGTTGGAACTCGAAAAATACTGAACAACACCGGAAACTTCCACATCAACAGTGACATAAACCGCCTTTACTTGAAACGTAAGCAGGGAGGCAGAGGCCTAACATCAGTCCAGACAACATTTGAATGTCGCATCATATCTCTCCGACAACATCTACGAACCTCGAAGCGTAGGAGCCCGCTTCTCGAGCAAGTCTATCTGCATGAAACAGATAAGATCATGAGAGTTGGGAAGGAATTCCTTGAGAGATATTCCCTGTGTGATAATAGTCTATATTGGACCAACAAACGCTATATTGGCTCCCACTTTGAAGGATACGCTTTTGCAATCCAATAACAGGAGATTAGCACGAAATACCTGATTCACAAAAGAGATAAGGATGCAGGCAAAACACCTAGATGTGATAACAAGTGCAGACTCTGCAGAATTAAGATCGAGGATATCACCCATGCCATCAGCAGCTGTCCAAAGATATCATCGCGGTACTATCTACCTATGATGTAGTGGCCAAAACACTGTACAATGCAGTTCGTAAAAAAGAGAGTCCCGATAATAAACACTTTAAAAGCTACAACAATGTGGAAGACATCCATGTACATAATATAAAAGAGTACTGGTGGAATGTTCCAGTAAAAACCTCAATAACATGCAGGCATAACAGACCAGATATTATGATATGGGACAGGGAAAAGAAGGCATGCACAGTAGTGGAAGTTAGCTGCCCAGCAGATGCCAATATAATATCAAAGATTAGTGAAAAGGAGAATATTTATGCAGAACTGATGAGACATCTGCTGATACTCCACCTTGATTACACCTTCAGATTTATGCCTGTGATTATTGGGGCACTGGGATATGTTAGTAACTGCCTCAATACAAATCTTGAGAAGCTAGGCTTCACAGGAACAGAAAGAACACAACTAGTTAGGAAATTACAAGTACAATCCATTAATGGAACAGTAAAAATATGTAAAACATTCCAAAGATTTTGCATCTAATAACTGCATATACACATGTACAGATACAAAGCATATACACATGCACACATACAACTCAAAACATCCACATCCACACATACAATAACATCCATATCTACACATGCATACATACATATCTACCTAGTTGATGTTGTGTAAATTCCAATGAGAGAGTCTTGTGTCTATGTTAGAAACCCACTCTCTCTCTATTGGTAAAACTTTGTGAAATTATAAAACCAGAAGAAGATACATACATACATACATACATACATACATACATACATACATACATACATACATACATACATACATACATACATACATACATATATATATATATATATATATATATATATATAAACCCCTTTAAATGTAATATATATATATAAAGGATCGATCAACTTTCGTCAAATTGGGCCGAGGAAACAATGTTTCCGTCGGTCTTTCCAATTGCTAGTACTATCTATCGGTCGCAACTCCAGGTAGAAGGAGCAACGTGAAATAAAGTGTCTTGCTCAAGGACATAATGCATCGCTCGGTCCAGGAATCGAACTCACATCCTCAATATTGTGAATCCAATTCTCTAACCAATCAGCCACACGCCTTCACACACATACACAGAGAGAGAGAGAGAGAGAGATAGAGATAGAGAGAGAGAGAGAGAGAGAGAGAGAGAGAGACAAGTGTTACATTATAATCCAGTCACAGCTGCACAGCAACGTCGAGACTCTATCGACCATAAACTACGTGGTTCTATATCAAAGACTCAAGATATCGTCTACTTAATCTATCGGATCTCTTCTTATCAGCAACACTAGTTAACAAACGAATTCCACCAATCTCAACATAAACATAGCCCGTGCCACCCCACTCCAGGCAGATAAAATCTCATCTCGTGTTTATCTTTACATACTGGTGAACTCATATGTGTGAGTGTCTTTCTGTATATATATTTATATATATATATATAACGAAGGAAATGTGGTAAGGAACCAGGTGGACCCTAACGCACCAATGTACTCAATACTTAGGGTAGTAGAGTGGGTAATAGGAACGAGTAGGACCCCGACGGCTGAGCTCAAGCCGTTTCGACGGCTAATTCTAGACTGAATTAGCCGTCGAAACGGCTTGAGCTCAGCCGTCGGGGTCCTACTCGTTCCTATATATTTATGGTCGATATAGTCTCGACGTTGCTGTGCAGCTGTGACTGGATCATAATGTAACACTTGCCTCTCTCTCTCTCTCTCTCTCTCTCTCTCTCTATCTCTCTCTCTCTCTCTGTATGTGTGTGTGTGTGTATGTGTGTGAAGGCGTGTGGCTGATTGGTTAGAGAATTGGATTCACAATCTTGAGGTTGTGAGTTCGATTCCTGGACCGAGCGATGCATTATGTCCTTGAACAAGACACTTTATTTCATGTTGCTCCTTCTACCTGGAGTTGCGACTGATAGATAGTACTAGCAATTGGAAAGACCGACGGAAACATTGTTTCCTCGGCCCAATTTGTCGAAAGTCGATCGATCATTTATATATATATATTAAATTTAAAGGGGTGTATATAATATATATATGTATGTATGTATGTATGTATGTATGTATGTATGTATCTGTCAGGTCACCAGTTGGTGCTACTGGTAACATGTATTCCAGTACAACCTGTCTTATGGTCGGCTCGTTGGCGACTTAACTGGCAACGCCACCAAGGTTTCTTGGTGAGGAGGGTGACTTTGGATATCCTGCAGGACTAAAAACAAAACCTGTCAAAGGGCAAAGGAGCTCTTAAGAGTCAATGGCCATCCAAAATCACCGGGGGAGATGACCCCTTAGCCTTTGTCAAGGCAGAATTCTAGGAGAAGGAAAACTCTGATATAACACCTGCAACCCTGATGGTATCCAATGACGTTGACTTTTTGGTAAATATCATCTTGGTTAAGAGAGTGGGACTAGCTTTGTGCAGTGCCTTTGCTCACTATAAAAGCTTCACGGTACAGGCATTGCTTTATATCTGGAGATCTCTCTACCCTTGTCGTCACAAGGTACCATGGGCCTTGCACTATGTGTCAATAATTGTCACAGGTGTAGTGTTTGTACCAGAGTTTTCAAGTCGCTGGCTGGACTAAAAAGTCACACTCGTTCAGTGCATCGGTAGGGGTTCTCCTACATGGATATAAAGTAGTGGCCGTACTCGAAAACGAGTTGGCAGCCACCATATATGTATGTATGTATGTATATGTATGTGTATGTATGTATGTATATATGTATTTATGTATGTATGAATTCTAGGAGAAGGAAAACTCTGATATAACACCTGCAACTCTGATGGTATCCGATGATGTTGACTTGTTCTTCTTTTTGGTAAATATCATCTTGGTTAAGAGAGTGGGACTGCCTTTGTGCAGTGCCTTTGCTCACTATAAAAGCTTCACGGCACAGGCATTGCTTTATATCTGGAGATCTCTCTGCACTTGTCATCACATGGTACTATGGGCCCAGCACTATGTGTCAATAATTGTCACAAATGTAGTGTTTGTACCAGAGTTTTCAAGTCGCTGGCTGGACTAAAAAGTCACACTTGTTCAGCGCATCGCTAGGGGTTCTCCTACATGGATATAAAGTAGTGGCCGTACTCGAAAACGAGTTGGGGCAGCCACCATATATATATATATATATATATATATATATATGGAGAAGAAGTTTATGAAATGGAAATGCGGGTATAAAGAATTTATTAGGTAACAATTGTTACCTAATAAATTCTTTATACCCGCATTTCCATTTCATAAACTTCTTCTCCATATTTTCTCCGGATTTTAAAACACACTTTATTATACGTTGAGCAATCTACGACGTCGGTTGACTCCATCCAATGCAACTACTTAGTAACATTGGAATACAAATTTACTAATTATATATATATATATATATATATATATATATATATATATATATATATATTTCGTTTCTGAATTTGTTTGGCAAGATTCTTTATCTGAAATCGCGTGTTGAAACCGATATTGTTATACTTTGGGAGGGTCATGTTGCCAATAAGTAACACACGCACCAGTTGCTTTCACTTCAATTTATTATATATTTATAAATTTACAAGTTTATAAATTTATAAATTTCTGGTTGGTTGGTTGGTTCCACAACCAGATAGTTGTTTATATATAGTTATAGTCCTTTCGTCACACACTCTGTGACATCTTCAGTGATAGGGGATTCCTTTCTTTGTTTCTGTGCCTCTCCTTTGTTCTGTCCTACGCCATTTTGTTTCTGCGTGTGTGTTGTGTGCTCAGTCTGCGCATGCGCCACATCCGGGTGTCTGTGTGTGTTTATGTTCATTTATCTATTTGTTTATTTATTTACTTATTTACATGTTACTGGTTGGTTGTTTGTTCTATGTGTGTGTGTGTTTTCATTTTGTCCTTAATTGTAAGTTGTGATGTTGCTGTTCCACTCATATTTTCTATTTAATTTTGGTTGTAATTCTTTTATGTTTATTGCCTCTGTAATTTGTCTAAACATTGCATCTTTTCTGTGTGTAGATTCTATTTTTATTTCTATGTTCTCTAATTTACCCTTGTGTTCTATCTTAGCATGTTGGTAGAGTACAGATGATTCTTTATTATCTTGAAGGTGTCGCCAGTGTTCATTTATCCGTTATATATATAACTGGTGTTGTATATTGAGTCATACGAAATGTTTATGTAAAGAAACATTTTATAGCCTCGCTGTGAATTCCAATAATGCACGATGGAGCCAGATATTCGATAAAGTTATATATGTATATATACAATGTAGAAGTAAATATTTAGAGAATTTTACACAGTTTTAGTATGTATGTAAAGATGCCGAATATACACCTTTCCCTGAAATTGAAAAAATGATGAATGCTTTTGATTGATTTTCCAACCTAATTGTGTCCTCAATAGAAGCTATGTATATTATCTAAACAACAAGGGCAGTGGATTGGCAGTATCGGTAGAGGGTCGGACTCCATGCTTTCCAGCATAGAGTTGCGTCCCTTTAGGGACTGAGTTCAAATCCCGCCGAGGTTAACTGTGCCATTCATCCTTACGGGGGTCGATAAAATAAAGTACCAGTAGTGTTCTGGGATAATTGTGGCCTTGTGCCAAAAATAGAAACGCTTATCTAAACAGCCACATGGAAACATGTAATTATGGGATTTATATACACTCTGACATAGTAGTATCCTGAAAATGGACCTCGTAATTTGCATATCTATAGATATGACCTTACAGTCCAAGTAATCTTGACTTGATAACTGATGAGCCTCTTACACGTGTTTCAATGTTGTTACGCAATTGCCTACGAGAACTGAAAGAATGGATTACACAATTCATTTTTTCGCATTGCTTATTTACAATAGCAGCTCTTCAGAGTGTTCAAAATTTGAAATGAAGCTCTAGAAGATTCGATCTATCGTGGTCGTTTTTACAATTCGCCAGGCGTTATCAACAAGAAAGGCAACATAGCGAGCGTTGTGCCACTGAGGTATTGGAAATCATGACCCATAGGGATTTGTTAAACATGAGAAAGGAGAGAATCATTAACTGCCACCATAGAGCCATAAGCACTTTGGCAAAGTGCTATCCACAATAACAGTGGATCCTATTTTCTTTCTCCACTGTCCATATTCACTGGTAATTCCAGCAACTGTACTGTTTTTCTTCTCTTTCTCTTTTACATTTTCATTTTTGTTCTCCTTCTTATCACAGCAATGAATCTCCTTTATAAATTAACTCTCGTTAACCAGAGTCGGATTTATATCTTGGGGGGTTTGGGGAACTTCAGCAAAATTATAGCAAAACTGCAGATGACATTCCATTTGCTACGCTGTGTAAGTGTATGTGTACGTGTGTGTTTGTGTAAATGTGAGTAAATATGTGTCTGTGAGTGTGTATGTTTATAAGTGTGATTGTGTTTTGATCGTTTATATTTATATACTCATACATATGAACATACACACACGCACGCACATATACACACACACGCACGCACATATACACATACACGTCAGGGTGTTGAAAAACATTCTAGTATCAATAAAAATCCACGGTATCCGTAACAGACACCAAAACTAAAACTCAAATACAATGAAACCAAGACGGTCTATGAATTTTTTTTATATGTAATCATTCCAAGAACCAAACTGAATGAATGTGAAAAGAGCGAGAGAGAGAAATAGTACACAATTACGCAAGAAAAATACCCTATAAACATAGCAACGAAAGACGTTACCAACGCAATCATGACTAGTAGCGACTGGAAGGCACCTAGAATTGATATAACCCAATTTCTGATTATGCTTCAAATTAATTATTATGCATGAAGATGTAGAAACATTGTTTGAGGAATTACTACAGAGACTAGAATGAACGACTATCTTGTTACTAAAAGAGAAAATAATGTTAATTTCAGGAAATAAAAACTCGTGAGAACGTTAATTTGTCAACCAAGTCACATTAAAGAGAGAATAGAAAGGTTGTCGGAAGGAAATGAAGATGTATACAACGGATAACCAAATAGTTATTGAAGACATTTAAGCATGGCTCGAAACGATTAATAAATCCTTTTCGGATACATACCAAAATCATTGATATTCGAGACAAGGACAATACAAAAAAGCAGCCCAAATACTAGTTCTGGATGTTAACCAAGCAATCAATAACTTTTATATTGGATAATTCTCTGTGCCACCTAACATGATAACGAACAAGAGGTGCTTACATTCTCTATTTTTATTTGACCGTTAATCTTCGATTAAATACTTGTTATGTCTTCCTTGTATCTTGTATTACTTTAGTTTAAAATAAGCATTTTTTTTCTACTTACGATACAATATTAGTTCGCACTTTATTTTCTGTCTCCTTTTTCAGAGGCAAGTTGGTGTTTACAGTGTTTAATATCAATAGTTCTTTATAAGCATTGGGAACAGTTATCAAGAGAATACAACATAGAGTTTCTTTGCTCTAAATTACTCTCCTTTTTTGTTTTCTAATGTTAACTTTGTAATATAGGGGAAAACATTAGCTCGGTCTATGTTCTGGTTCTTTATCCTCTAAGCCAAAATCTCGTCGTGGTTAACTCTGCCTTCAATCCTTCTCTGGTTGATAAAATAAACTCAATCTAGAACGTTTAGTTGGCTAAATTATTTGAGCAAATAAAAAATCCCTGTCGATATTTTCCCGGCTCTTTATATTCTGAGCTTCGTTGCTAATACACTCCTGTTTAATTGCATAGGGTCTTTCTCTTGTCTTCAACAACATCGGTGGGATGGAGAATAGTGATTTTCTGTATGATCTAAACTTTTTCAATCTTTTCCAATCATGTGCTTAAAAATAAATTTTCCAGATGCAGATATATGGTCACGGTTGACTGGTGGGAGCCTTGGAAATGTCCCCAGAGTCTTCAGATAAATAACAGACACTTATTCTATGGTTGCAATCTTTTGTGAAATTATGTTCATTGGAATGTGAAAGAACACTTATAGGGGAGTACATCAAATTTTCAAGCATCAAATTGCATGATGTTATAACCAGCTTAACTGTATACAACATTTATATGTTTCATTAGATCTTGATCTCATCGCAGCTCTTGATTACATTTGATATCTTAGTAGCATTAGTATACCTAATGAGAATGACCTAATACCAGACGAAATATCTAAGAGTTTTTATTCAAACAGTAAATTAATGCTCGCAAACAGTTCTCTGGGGTTCACAACTCAAAAATCTTACTTCCTTTACAACTGGATAATTTAATGTAACAAACCACATTTAATCCTTGAAATATCATACATACACTAATATGTGAATCCCCGTAATATCAAAGTTGTGATAAACGTTCGCAAAGTTCCAAGATTACACATATGCGTTTGCAATTAGTTTCTCTTAATTCCTTCTATAAAATGTCTACTGTATGTATTGAGAGAGGTCAGTCTATTATATTTAGCCTCTGCTCTAGGTTTATTATCTCTCGTGGATACAACATATTAAACCCTCGTTTAGCTTTTTAGGTGTTTACCACTTCTAAGGAAGCTTTGAAAAGTGTCTGATGTAGTTCGATTTGAAATATTTTGCATATATTTTTTATAACGACCGCAGATTGTTGCTAACTTTAGGCACATTGCCTTTATGTGACAAATCAATGATTTATATCGACCGATGCGTGCCTTCACTGTGCATATTTTCAAAGGTAAAGACTCTTCCTGTTTTCTCTATTTTCGTATGGACTAATCATTTCAATTCTGCTTAGAGCAGCGGCAAAATCTCGCCTATTTCCAATTACGCCATTTTGTAAATTACGGCAGAAACTTCTGTTGTAAAATGTGCAGTAAATGTTAGGATTTTTTTTATTCACATGTCCGAGTTTTTGTTACCGCTTTCTTATTTCCTCCATTCCCAATTTCAAGAAGAATAATTCATGATTGTCTATTTTACCTTCAAAGTAATTTGTACATTTAAGCTATCTAAGATCTTGCTTTTTCGACACGTTAGATATTGTAATTCTTTGGCAAGTGTATTTTACAACTTAACCCCATCAGAGGTATCCCTAATGCATATAGTTCCGATTATTAACATACATTACTTCAATTTCCTATCTTTGACATCCATATTAGAAAGGGTTCCAATATGTCATCTTATTGATTTCTTGCCTAGTTGATTTTCAGTAAACTCTATGGAAATGCTGAGTGGATTAAATTGGATTGCTTCTGGAAATGTACCGGGCTATTTGTGTATTTGGACAGTAGATTGTTAATTCTTATTTTATGGCTAGAGAACCTTGTGTTGCTTTCACGCTACTCTTGTACATTACAATTCCTTCCATCAACAAATGTTTGTAAACATGGAGATATTCTGCTTATCAATAGTCATGCTATGATCTTCCTCGCGAGAGTGTCATTATACGGCCCTTTCTCGTTGTGGAGGGGGGTTGTCAAAAGACCACTTAATAATTGTTTCTACTTTTGGCACAAGGCCAGCAATTACTCAGTGTATTACTGGTACTTTATTTTATCGACCCCGTAAGGATGAAAGGCAAAGTTAACCTCGGCGGGATTTTAACTCAGAATGTCAAGGACCGTAACTCAATGCTGCAAAGCATGGCGTCCGACCCTCTACCGATACTGCCAATCCACCGCCCTAAGACCACTTAATAATACCCACAAATCTAGTAAGTCTTGTTTCGCATACAGGATAAAGTGAGAAGCCCTGGTTGATGATGAGATCAAGGCCAGGTATGCTGGTAACATTACTGCCGTATTCAGAGAATTTCCTGAACAAATTGAGGACGTCGAAATGGACTGGTGACTGTTCAGTTCAGCAGTTCCTGCTTCAGCTATTAACTGTTGCGAGAGAAAGCAGCTTCATGTAGTGCGGATTGGCGGGAAACCCCTTATGTTTCTCAAAAGTTTAAAAATACCATCCGAGCAAAGAAATAGGCTTACAAAGCATAGCTTGGAAATACGTCCTCTGTTTTGCACTCGCGGCAAAAGCAGGCCCGAAACAAACGCTACTGCAGAGACATTAAAGGCAACCATAGTTAAAACGCGGGAGGCGGTAGACGTTTGAAATTACACTGGAATCTGATTGTAGATAAGTAAATAAAATGACACGATTTTTATCTTTTCATGAAACCCTTTACTAGTACAATGGTTGCGGCTTTACACGTGTCCACACGTCACAGACGTCTATTTTTCTATCGTCATGTCTAGTCCATCTTCCCGATCCTGTTCGCTATATTAAAACCTCTGTGGAATAACCCTCGTATGCCTTGTCGTCACTGTTTTCCCTACCGGTAAAAATATTGATTTTGATGTTGAGTGCAAAGCGTAGTGATCGGAAAAGTCATCAAGAACCTGCTTAGGATGCTGGCATAGTCACACCGACAGAAAATAAAAAATAAAAACATTAATTGTTTCTACGTTAGGCACAAGGCCAGCAATTACCCAGTGTATTACTGGTACTATATATGAGGAAAACAATAATGAACGTAGAAACAATTATGTAAATATATTTTATCCATCTATTAAAAGAAGTAACTCAATTGTCTTTAATATATCTTAACGTCTTGATAGCATGTCATGTCCAGTAATGCACTGGGATAATTGCCTGTCTTGTGCCTAAAGTAGAAACAATTATGCAAAGATGTTTTGTTATTACGTTCTTGTTGTTTCATACTCACTTTATTAGTCTTATATTTCAAGATATTCTGAAATATAAATAGGAAGATTTGTATATTAATTTTTGGACGACCACATTTTATCGAAATATTTCAATCCCATGTATTATGTATATATATATTTGTTTCTACTTTTGGCACAAGGCCAACAATTATCCCAGTGTATTACTGGTACTTTATTTTATCGATCCCGTAAGGATGAAAAGCAAAGTTAACCTCGGTGGGATTTGAACTCAGAATGGCAAGGGCCGTAACTAATAAAGTTAGGTTAGGATGGCAATTACCTGCCGTGATACTGTTGTGTATGAAACTGGAAAATATTGAGTACCTTCAGTGAACACGGTTTATAAACGAGAAGAGTTACAAAATAAGGTATGAATGTGATAAAGCTGAAAACAGTAATAGACGCATAATTATGCTTTTAGGAAAAAGAGATTCGACAGCAGCTTATTGGTTTGCGTCGTAAACAGAATGCAGTCGGTTAGTATTCCATTGTTTCTTCGAGAGATTCAGGCCACTTGCTGTTTACTTAATAAGTGCTTGTCAACAGGCTTGTTATACTACCTACCTATCAGAGTTTTAATACAAAGGTTAAAGCTACAAGGATGCCAAGAAGTATTTTACAACGTGTCATGTGTCAGAAATAAGATTGACATTATGTCCTAGCTATAAATGGTTATGATCATAAGGTAAAGTGCACACACACACAGATACTATATATATATATATATACTATATACTATATATATATATATATACACTTGCAAACATATATATATATATACACATACATATATATATATATATATACATACATATATATATAAACACACACACACATATATATATACACACACACATATATATATAAACACACACACACATATATATATAAACACACACACACACACATATATAAACACACACACACACACATATATATATATATATATATATATATATATATATATATATATATATACATATATATACATATATACATTTATATATACATATATACATTTATATATATATATATATATATATATTTATATATATATACATATAAAAACATATATATTTATATATATATATACATATACATATACGTATATATATTTATATATATATACATATAAAAACATATATATATATATATATATAGTTATGCTTTGGGAGGGTCATGTTGCCAATAAGAAACACACGCACCAGTGCTCACTCCAATTTATTATAAATTAAATTTATAAATTTATAAATTTAAGAATTTATAAATTTCTGGTTGGTTGGTTGGTTCCACAACCAGATGATTGTTTATATATTGTCAAAGTTCTTTCGTCACACATTCTGTGACCTCTTCAGTGACTGGGGATTCTTTTCTTTGTTTTTGTGCTTCTCCTTTGTTCTGTCCTACACCATCTTGTTTTTGTGTGTTGGGTGCTTAGTTTGCGCATATGTTACATCCAGGTGTCTCTGTGTGTTTATATTTGTTCATTTATTTGTTTATTTACATGTTACTGGTTGGTTGTTTGTTCTATGAGTATTTTCATTTTGTCCTTAATTGTAAGTTGTGATGTTGTTATTCCATTCATGTTTTCTATTTAATTTTGGTTGGAGTTCATTTATGTTTATTGCCTCTGTGATTTGTCTAAACATTGCGTATTTTATGTGTGTAGATTCTATTTTTATTTCTATGTTCTCTAATTTACCCTTATGTTCTATTTTAACATGTTGGTGGAGTACAGATGATTATTTTCTATCTTGAAGCTCTCGCCAGTGTTCATTTATCCGTTCTCCTATACTACGAGCTGCCTCACCTATGTACACTATATTCTTATCTCTACATTGTCCTTCAGTACATCTTATGCTATATAGTACATTTCTAGTTTTACAGTTAATATGGAGGCTTAGTTTACAGATTATACATTTCTTATCTATACAGAGGCGTCTTTGAAAAGGGTATGTATTGCTAATAAGTATTTTTATGGAGGTACCTGGTCTTTCTACTATCTTAATATTGAGTTTATGTTTATCTAGGGCCCTTCTAAATTCGTAAGCTAATTCACCTCTAAATATACATATATATATACATATATATATTTATATATATATATATATATATATATATATATATATATATATACATATATATATATACATATATATATTTATATATATATTTATATATATATATAATAAAATAGAAAATACAGGTAAGCATTAAAAAAAGGATTTTATCCAGGTATTTACGACCGTTTCATTGGTAAGCGCAACCTTATATCGCTATACTGCAAATAGCAGCCACTCGATAATAATTGTTATTCACCTCCAAATTTTCAAAATAATGCTTATTGTAACCCACGAACTGGATTACAATAAGCATTTTCCTGCTCTCCTAACTATATATATATATATATATATATATATATATATATATATATATAGAGAGAGAGAGAGAGAGAGAGAGAGAGAGAGAGAGAGAGAGAGAGGGAGAGAGAGAGAGAGAGAGAGAGAGAGAGAGAGAGAGAGAGAGGGAGAGAGAGAGAGAGAGAGAGAGAGAGAGAGAGAGAGAGAGAGATAGGTAGATATACACGGGTGTGTATGATTGTGTATAGAAGATTATATTAATAAGAGGAATTCCAACTTTGTCTCATTTACTCGTTTTATTTACAATCCTTTAAAATATATAATGGTATTATAATCAAATAGTATGATAGACTATTAAATTCTAAGTGTTAATTGAACAAGTACTTTCATGCTTTCGCAATCTTCATGTTCATAATATGTGGTGACAGTCGAGTTTGCAATTTTCACAGTTGAAAATTGCAAACTCGACTGTCACCACATATTATGAACCTGAAGATTGCGAAAGCATGAAAGTACTTGTTCAATTAACACTTAGAATTTAATATTCTATCATACTATTTCATTATAATACCATTATATATTTTAAAGGATTGTAAATAAAACGAGTAAATCAGACAAAGTTGGAATTCCTCTTATTAATATATATATATATATAATTGCATATATATATATATATATATATATATATATATATATATATATAGTAATAATAATAAATTTGAAGACAAAAATCCAAAGAGGGCTCGATAAGGATAAATATATATTAAATATATAAGAACCGTAGAACAAATATTTATTAAAATAACAGATTGACTTTTGTAGTTTCAGAAAATCCCGTTTAGGGTGAAAGCAGGGATTCTTTGCTTAAACTTTAATCTGTTATTTTTATATATATATATATATATATATATATATATATATATATATATATATATATAGAGAGAGAGAGAGAGAGAGAGAGAGAGAGAGACAGAGAGAGAGACAGAGAGAGAGAGAGAGAGAGAGAGAGAGAGAGCTGCGGAACCTAATAAGGTGAAACAATTGTCCTCGCTCTGGTGAACTAACTTCTACCAAACTCGTCCCATGGACTGAGTGCTCTACTACTGCGTATATAACTCACCAGTGCTCTACTATTATATATATATACATATATATATATATATATATATATATATATATATATATATATATATATATATATATATATATATATATATATATATATATAATACCAATTTCATCACTTACGCACACATACGTATATCCACGTGTGCGAACAGATGATACAAAAATGATTTGTGAATGAGATTTTGTAAAAAAAAAAGATGAGAGAAAAAGTTGTAGAAGTAAACGTAACGTTGTCCTGATTGCTGCCATATGAAAGAGTGATGGAAATTCAGATAACAAGATATATATATAGAGAGAGAGATGGGGGTAGGAACAGTGAAGGAGGGCTAAAACGACAGATACAGTTGCGATTGGTGTAATGTGATTTCTAATGAAAAAAGTAAAAGTAAGTCTAAAGGGAATACACGCATATACTATTTGATCAGGGCTATCTGTGAGATCGCGCATGTCCATCTGACTGATGGAATGAATTGTATGTAATAAAAAATATTACACAGAATGAGAGAAATAAATAAATAAACAAACAAACAAAGAGGGGAAGAGAGAAAGAAAGAAAGAAAGAAAGAACGAGGGGAAGAGAGATGGGACAAATAAAGGGAGAGAGTAACGGAAAGAGCGAGAAAGAAAGAGCGTGCGGGACCAATGTGTGTTTTTGTGCGACAGAGGAAATGGTTATGTGTGGGTATTTGCATTTGAATACAGTTTTTGTTGTTAATATGAGCGTATTAGATTGAACTTGGAAGTTATTGCTCGACAAACCATGACGCATATTTCTTTACAAACCCTGTATTAATAAGATGTAACCGTATTTGATTCCATCAGCAAATCTAGAACTTGAACAATGATGTATTTTGATGACGGTTTTCAATACGTACATGCATACATATATACATACATACATGCATGCATGCCTGCAAGCTTCCATGCAGGCATGATTTCATACATACATACTTTCACACATACATACATTCATACATACATGATGATGGCTGCAACTCGATTTCAAGTAATGCCATCACATGATAGTTAAAGCATGAGGATCACGGACATGACTGTTTCGTGTTGCTCAGGACTTGCCTATGGTCAGCAATGAGGAAAAGCTTTGCACGGGAACAATCTCACTCTCTGTACATCGAATGCTTTCGTCCAAAAAGAAGAACTCGTCTACATCATTCGATGCAAACGAGGTCCCAGGTTTTATATCATAGTGACGTTCTCCTAGAGAGATGTCTTAATGAAGACTAGGAGTCTCTCACTCCACAAAAAAACTTAATTGGCCCGTTAACCGTTGACTCTCCTGAGGCCCTTTGCCCTTTAACAGTTTTTTTTTCACCCCACAGGGTGACCAAAATTCCCTTCCTCACCAAGCAAGCTTGGTGGGGTTGCCGGTTAGGTCACCGACGTCCCGACCATGCATTGGTTGTACTGGGTTACATGTTACCAGTAGCGCTGAAGAGCGACCTGACATATATACATACCTGCACACACACATTCACTCATACATGTGTACATAATACATGGTGGCTGCCAACTCGTTTTCGAGTACGGCCACTACTTTATATCCATGTAGGAGAACCCCTACCAATGCGCTGAACAAGTGTGACTTTTTAGTCCAGCCAGCGACTTGAAAACTCTGGTACAAACACTACACTTGTGACAATTATTGACACATAGTGCTGGGCCCATGGTACCATGTGACGACAAGGGCAGAGAGATCTCCAGATATAAAGCAATGCCTGTGCCGTGAAGCTTTTATAGTGAGCAAAGGCACTGCACAAAGCCAGTCCCACTCTCTTAACCAAGATGATATTTACCGAAATGAAGAACAAGTCAACATCATTGGATACCATCAGGGTTGCAGTTGTTATATCAGAATTTTTCTTCTCCTAGAATTCTGCCTTGACAAAGGCTAAGGGGTCATCTACCCCGGTGATTTTGGATGGCCATTGACTCTTAAGAGCTCCTTTGCCCTTTGACATGTCACCCTCCTCACCAAGAAACCTTGGTGGGGTTGCCTGTTTAGTCGCCAACGACCCGACCATGAGACAGGTTGTACTGGGATACATGTTACCAGTAGCACCAACTGGTGACCTGACATATGCATACATACATGCATACATATGTACATACATACATAATGGTTGCCCTCTCGTTTTCGTGTATGGCCATTGCACGGTATAACATTATTAATAACTATCAAAGCGGTGGATTGGCAGTATCGGTAGAGGGCGGACGCCATGCTTTGACGCATAGAGTTACGGCCCTTGCCATTCTGAGTTCAAATCCCGCCGGGGTTTACTTTGCCTTTCATCCTTACGGGGTCGATAAAATAAAGTACCAGTAATACACTGGGATAATTGCTGGCCTTGTGCCAAAAGTAGAAACAATTATTAATAACTATCAATTAATGAAGCTTTATCTTTCTCATAAATGTATGTATGTATATGTATGCATGAGAATGTATATACGCGGGGACATAGAAATAATCAGGCTGGATACCCGATCGCGCAGTTAATCCACTGGGAGTGAAGGACCCCCTAGCCTTTGTCAGGGCATTCTTCTAGGAGAAGGCAACTCAAGAAACTGGGATGACTCCGACATAAAACCCGTGGCTCAGTATTTACCGATGATGTTTTCAAGAAAATAATTGTTTCTGCTTTTGGCACAACACCAGCAATTATCCCAGTGCATTACTGGTACTTTACTTTATCGACTCCGTAAGGATGAAAGCAAAGTTAACCTCGGCGGAATTTGAACTCAGACCATAAAAGAGCGTAACTCTATGCTGCAAAGCATGGCGCCCGACCTTCTACCGATACTGCCAATCCCCCGCCCTTGTTTACAAAATAATGATGATTTCTAATTTAGGCAAAATATCAGTAATATCGGATGTGAGGAAAGTCAATTAAATCGATATCAGTATTTTACTGTGATTTATCTTATCGAACTCTGAAAGGATGTGACAAAAAATTTGACCTGAGTGGTATTTTAAACACAGAACTTAAAAAGCCATAACAAACACCACAAAACATTTGTCTGACGCTCTAGCGATCCTGAAAATTCGCAGCCCTTGTTCTCAAGGTAGCAAAACCAATCATAATATTCGTTTGTCTTTGCTTTTCTTCCCCTACAAACTATTCGTAATTTAAATTTCATGTCTCCCCTACATACCCTACTGCAGAGTCTCTAATCCCAAACAATATTTCCTCTGTTCATTTACATTAGAGGTTCACAAACCTTTCGGACCCCCTCCCCCTCATGGCCACGTAATACCCTCAGCGCGCCCAGCACTATTTCCAGAGAGACCTGCCTATACGCAAATTGTAAATAATATATAATAAATAAAATCGTTAATTTATATATAATAAATAATATACTTTTTTCTACTTTAGGTACAAGGCCAGCAATTACCCAGTGCATTACCGTAAGGATGAAAGGCAAAGTCAACCTCGGCGGGATTTGAACTCAGATCGTAAAGAGACGTAACTATGCTGGAAAGCATGGCGTCCGACCCTCTACCGATACTGCCAATCCACCGCCATATATAATAAATAATATCATATAGACTATGTATAAATAAATATTTTATATTTTTTATTTTACTATATTTATATATAATATGTATCATTTGATATTTGATATACTATTATATCATCTCTACCGCCCCTTTAAGAGCCAGTGTCCCCTGAACCTTCTAAACGCCCCCGTGTGGCTGTAGCACTTTGAGAACCTACGATTAGAGGGGACTTGTCATCAATTGAGCATATATGTATGGCTGATAAATGATAAATGATTAAATAAAAGCCTACAAGTAAGCGCATGATCACAAATGAGAACATTAAATCAAGTTTATAAATATCAATTTACATATACCAGAGCTCGTCAAACATATTTTTAAACATGTATTTTGTCACCGACGACAATAAATATGGTATATAAACTACGTTGTACGAAGTTGGTAGGTAGATACAGGTAAATTACACTGAAGGTGTATTAGTAACTTCATTTAATGACTAATATATTTGGATAAGAAAATATTTAACTGATATTTGTCTTTTATGTTACTTTATCTACTAAGGTTTTCTTAATTAAATTTCATCAATTTATATATTGCAAACAATAAAAAGATAATGTCAAAATATTTTAACAAAGTTAAAATATCTACTTTAAATTCAATTTCTTAATTCGTTTTCCAATAACGTTTTATTTGCAAAGCTCAGAAAACAAAATCAAATCCTAAACAAAATCAAACGTGGACATTAAAATAATGCGCAATTCAAATTTAAATATATGACCAACATTTATTTGTTTGTGAAATATAATAATGTACTGAAGCAAAAAAATATTATATTCATCAACATATAAATATATTTGATAATATAATTGCTAAATATACAAGAGCGCTTATGTCTAAAGAATTTGAAAAGATTAATTTATATCATATAAAGATAACAACACCTCCATTTAGGAATGATGGAAAGAGTAATACGGAGTTAACCATATTTCCGTTTTAGAAATATGCTTTGAGAATATGAGAATTATTACAACAAATTGCTTAGATTGAGATGCACACTTGGAGACTTTCCATTGATTAATACCACAGTGACAAGTAAGGTGCAGCTGGTAACCCTAATTCCATTACTAGAGAGGGCACATCGACACATAAACATGTACATTGTATCTCCAAAACTAGCTAGTAGGGCGAAACTGATACTATATATGGAATCACTAACTGCGTATGTAGACATGAATTGGTCTAACTTTACAAGTGCCAGTAATAATTTAAGTGTATTTCAGAGGTGGCCAACACGACTATTTCAATAACACATACGATAATGTGGTACCAAGTACCTCGTTCAGTTTTTGATGTGACACACAAGTATATTTTCATATTTACGCATCTTCCTGTTTATTGTATATTTGTTTTTGTTGCTATTTTAAATCTAAATGTTGTAAATCCCGGCTGCTGCAATTACATTCTGGTTAAAGTTGATTAAAGTGTTTCTGTTCCGTTAGTTCATACTTTAAAGAGATGAAGAAGAGATGCACTCATGGCTTAATTCAGGGCATCCGAGACTAGTTGGATTAATAATAATAATAATAATAATAATAATAATGAAAATATTGTGTACAGTGTTCAGGTGCACTACAACTCATCAAAAGTGTATGTATAGTACATAGGGTAATGTACAAACGTCAGGAAAATGAACAGTGCATGAGTCATGATATACACATGTGTGCATGTATGGAAGGGGTACATCAGGTGTAGTTTTGGCGAATTTCGGGAAGCATGAGGGTTTTAAAGGATGCAGTGTCTCGGCAGCTAACAACTGACGCAGGCAGTTTGTTCCATGCTTCAGCAACTCTAAGCGTGAAAAAATGTTTCCGAAAGTCATGGGAGCTGTGCTGTTTTCTGACTTTGTAGGCATGTCCACGTGTGTTAGACACATGGAGATCAAAAAGGTGCTCAGGGTTGTTGTTGGCGAGATGGTTAATAACTTTGTGGGTGTTTACCAAGTCAGTTGCCAGACGTTGGAGCTTCAATGTATCCATGCCCAGTGAAGCAAGGCGTTCAGAGTATGGTAGGTGTCTGATGGAGGGTATGCGCTTGGTTGCACGTCTCTGAACAGTTTCCAGGAGGTCAATGTTCTGAGCAAGATAGGGGTTCCAGACCGGTGATGCGAATTTCAAGTGTGGTCGTACCATAGCTGTATACAGCTTTAAATAGATGGCTGGAGAGCGTCTAACAAAGGTATTGCTGAGTGATGCCAAGACACTTTCGGCCTTCTTGACAATCTTAGAGCAAAGGTATTCTCAAAAGAAAGATCTACACTTAAGCCTTGCCAGAGATTATATTCTAATAAAGACACCCAAGTGCCATTTAAAGATATTAAAGAAGGTGAGAGGTTACGTTTACCGCGTAAGTATGAGACAGCCTGATTTGAACACATAAGATAAAGAAGGGGAACACATACCGGAAGACATCTCGTCCATTTCCCTAATATGTTCACTGATTTTCCATATTAATAGCTATGATAAGGCATCAATTATACAAATAGCTTTTATGTATTGTATGTCTAATTTCGAGAAACACTCTCGTGTCAGAACAAGATGTAGAATATATATATATATTTCTTCGAATAATTAGTGTTCTTTGTTTGTACCCATAAATCATTGTAAACAAGATTATTGCTTTGCAGAAAATAATTGTTGATATAATTGCGATATATTCAATCCTTAAGTTAATTCATTGATTCGAACGCTGTTATTAAAGAGTTTTACGAGTAAAGAGAGGCCAGTTGTGGTGTTGATAATGATACTGTTTTCATTAACACCACATTTCCACAATACACTTTATATAAACAGTAATATTATATTATGATTTTCTTTGTTTCGTTTTTTTTTCTTCTGCAAATGAGGCACACTTAAACTATGAATTGTTGTGTTGGCTTACTAAAAACATGATCGTGATGAAAGTGAAAGAAAATATATCATATAGATTATATATTCATGTTATGAGGCTTGTTTTCATTCCAAATATCTCCCCTTTGTAGCCGTATTTATGAAATAGAATTTCTTATTGCTTTATTACGTGACATTGTTTCCTATATTTACATATATTCATATAAAGAGAGGCTCTTGGCTGTTAACTTATTTATATGCAATCTGAGGCTACATAAAGTCAAGAGATCCCACAAAACCTGCAGGTCCAGCTCGACCTATAGGATAAAGTGGGAAGCCTCGGCAGATAAGGAAGTCAGGAACAGGTTTTCCGGATAATAATGCATCCAAATTCAGAGAACTTCCTTATTTAACTGTGGAAGTTGAAACAGAGTGGAGACCTTTTAGCTCGACAATTTCTGCTTCAGCTGTTAAATGCAGTGGGCGACATGGGCTTTGTGTAGCGCCGTGTTGCAGGAGGAACTCTGCATTCAATTAAGTGATCAAAGAAGCCATCCGCGCAAAACGAAGGCTTACAAATCTTGGCTGGAAAATAAGTCCTCCATTTTGCATTTACGGTGCTAGCAGGCGCAGTAAAGTTGCAGCAGCAGAGACAGTAAAGGCCTCCAAAGTTAAGATTTTGGGGTTAAACCGGAATCCGACTTCAAATCAGCAAATAAAGTATTCTGGCAGAGCCTCCGCCGACTTCATAAGTCATCAACCAAGCCTGCTATCAGGAACGTGTCAAGAGGTCTCTGCTATCCAGATAGGAGCATCCTCGCAGGGTGGAGAGAATACTTTTCTGCTCTCCCAAAGCCGGTCACAACAGCATCTCCTGATGTACATGAGTTGCATATGGGAGTGATGACTAATATCTTGGAGGCTGAGGTCGCAAGAGCAATTCAAGAGCTCAAATGTGGCAAGACTCTGGAGAGGATGAAATTCGGGCCGAAATGTTAAAAGCCTTAAATATAGAGGGCTCGTATTACTGACTCGTGTGTGCCTGGTGACCTGGGTTTCTTGGAAAGCACCAAAGCAATGGCAATCGGGAGGGATGATTCCAATTTTCAAAAAGGGAGACAATAGAGATTGCTCCTTGTTAAGCCTCCTCAGTAAAGCCTATGCTAAGTGTCTAGCATGTACGGGTATTGTTAAAGCCCAAGATAGCTGACTAACAATGTAGTTTTCGCCCTGGACACAGCAGAACTGACCAAATATTCAAACTGTGACTTTTCTTTGAGAAATCGCGGGAGTATTGTCAAGAGGTGTATGCTTGTTTCTTAGACATCGAAAAGGCATACGACCGTGTACTCGGGAAGCTGTTGTGGTAGAGATGGTCAGCTTCTTGTTGCCCTGATATCCCCATATGAATGTGTTAGAATTTGGTTTTGGAGAAATGTCCAAAACATTCAATGTAGTTATCGTACTGACATTTCTGTTTATAATCTTCTTGGAAATAATTGACATACACCGCAGGATTGGAGGAAGCGGTATCTGATGCTGTAAGATTAGACTGCTGGAATTTGTGGATAACAATGGTACTACTTACCTACTCAGGTAAAGATACATGTGTATATATATGGCAAATTAGTTTGACAATCAACAACTAAACAACCATGCAGTTAGTAAACTAACCGACTGGGAAATTATAATAATAAATTTAAATTGAAATGAAGTGAAAACCAACAGGTTCGTGTGTTTTTATTGGCAGTATGACCCTCCCAAAATATAACAATACTGAGACCCATCTTTTTCAGTTCAGTGGGTCTATACGCCCCGTTATTAAGACTATGTTATTTAGTCAAATGTTACAGCAAAGCCTTTTATTTCTAGGTCAATTTATAACAATATATTTTTCAACGCACGTATTCAGGTATAAAATCTTGCAAAACAAATATACAAATGAATGATATATATATATATATATATATATATATATATATATATATATATGGGAAAAGAGTCAGGACCCCGAAGGCTGAGCTCCGGCCGTTTCGACAGCTAGATCCGGAGCTTAGCCGTCGGGGTCCTGACTCATTTCCTATTACCCACTCTACTACACTAAGTATTGAGTACTCTGGTGCGTTATGGTCCACATGGTATCTTACCACACCCTCTTTGTTATATATATATATATATATATATATATATATAACTTCTAGTGTGTCCATGTAGGGGCTCCCAAAGGAGCACTGAGTGCAATGTCAACTCTGGATGTCGGTGAGCATGTCCAGCCAACCTCAGTCTCCTCTGTGTCACTTTTGAGATGACTTTTGGGATGCTCCCATACAGCTCTGAGTTTTTCATCCTCAGTGTATACTGATTAATGTTCAGAGCCATCCTCAGCATTCTCGTGTAGCACCCATCCACCATCTGAGTGAGTCTCTTGGTCAGTGTCCAAGTCTCAGACCCATACAGCAGCACAGACTCCACTACAGCAATGAAGAGGCGGATTTTCAGGTCTCTACGAAGGTCCGACTTCCACACCGATCACACTAGAAGAGGAAGACCAAGGTTAACATATGTTGATGCCCTAAGGACAGACACTGGTCTGTTGGAGATGCAGGATATGGCAGCGATAATGAGGGACAGAGACCGCTGGAGAGAACTCGTCCATGGATCTCGGGAATTTTACCCGCCTTAGATAGATAGATAGATATATAACTTTACTCCTGGCATAATCACATGACAGGTGAGATACCTTTTGATAGGCTAAGTCAGCTGCTGCTATTTTCATCATCCTCTCACCTACCTACCAGCAGCCCTTTTCTCATCTGGCAACTGTAGGGAGCAATCACACAGGTGGCCACAGTGTAGGACAAAGTTGTTTGGCCTTGTAGGAGGGCCTGTTGATAAGGTCCCGTATTCTTAGTTAGCCAACAATCAATTTTCATTAATCGTGGTTGCCAATTTTTTTCGACCAAACCAAAATATTCTGATCCAATAAGAAAAGAATCTGTAAATATCTCAACTCCTTCTTTGATAAACTGTTGGAATTCTTACATTTCTCTGATCGTTATCCGCCTGTTCGTTATGCATGGCTACTCCTGTCCTCTGAAAAATCGATTACACGCAAAGACAAAAAGGCCAGATGGCATGACCATCTTCCCGTTCCGCGGTGGCAAACCCCTCGTCTGGGACGTCACTTGCACCGATACTTTCTGCAGCCGCAACCTGGTGCAGTCTGCGACTGACCCAGGTTCTGCTGCACGTCGGGCTGAGGGGGTCAAACTCCTCAAATACCAGTCGCTGTCCGACAGGTTTGCGGTCGTTCCCCTGGCAGTGGAAACTTCTGGTGTCCTCGGCCCCAGGGCTACCTCCTTACTCACCACCATAGGCGCCGAGCTGGCCAGCCGCAGGTGTGAGCCCCGCGAGTTGGAGTGGCTTTTCCAGTGCGTCTCCCTTGCCGTCCTCCGGGGAAACGCCTTCTCCATTCTGTCCGCCGGGGCCCCATCGCGTACTAATACATTAGTTAAATACCATTCTTTCATCTGATATATATAACTTCAGTTATACCATTTATGCGGTTTTGTCTTTGCGTGTAATTGTTCTCACCGCTCCACATAATGACGTATTTCTTCGTTTTTTCCGTTCATTGCCAGAGAACGTCTCCATGAACCATCTAATAGAATATTAGTCTACGATTACATTTATACCATAAACGTGGTTTTGTCTTTGCGTGTAATTGTTTCCACCGCACCAAATAATAACGTGTTATCTTCGTTTTTTTTCCATTCTTTTCCAGGGAACGTTTCCACGAAGCAAAGTATCGTCTTCCTGCCTTCCTTCCTTCGGCTGCAACATTTTTTGAAATATTTACTTCTGCGTTCACAGATTGACTTTTTTTAGTTTCAGAAGATCCCGTTAAAGGTGAAAGCAGCGATTCTTTGCTTAAACTTTAATCTGTTATTTTAATAAATATTTGCTCTACGGTTCTTATATATCTGATATATATTTATCCTTATCGAGCCCTCTTTGGATTTTAGTCTTCAAATTTATTATTATTACTATATATATATATATATATATATATATATATATATATATAAGAGTTAAACAAGGTTCAATGAATACATCAAAGAATGAGTTTTACAATAGATTGGAAGCACTCAACAAAAAATGTTTTCCAGAGTTATTATTAATTCAAAATATTAACAAAATTCTTGCGATCAATTATATTTTATTATACATATTTCAGAGGTACTGAGTTAAGTTCAACAGTACGTCCTCACCAGATAAAATAAAATGATACATGACATACCCTGACATAGTAGATGGTTAAGATTCAATCAAGGTAGTGATTAACTTATGACAAAACTCAATATTTATACCCTAATATTGAGAACATGAGATAACATAATACAAACATATATGTATATCTAGGTATAAATTTAACAAACCATAATAGCTGACAAATATTGGTTTATCTCTCCACTGAACTGGAGGTAAAACTACAATTATAACATTACTAACAATGATTATAATTATTATTTTTTATTAAATGTATACCCTTTCATTAATACCTATAATTATATCTATATATAGTTGTACAAATATCTTTATCTAGTGTAATAACATAATCGTAGTTACATTTATAAATAATTTAGACACTCAAATGACTTTATATTGTTATAAGTGTTTGGTATTCTCTGGAAGGTCGAACTTATATAAACATTTACTTAATATAATATAATTTAATTCAACTTATTTTGTTTTATTTTATTTTAATTAAATTTAGATTACCTTCAGCTTTTTCAAATATTTAGCGCTTCCTTATATCACATTCGATAAAATAATTTAGAGATATCTTTTCTATACTTTATTAAAACCCTATTGCATTTATTTCTAATTTTGGGCATCTTTAAATTTCACAAATAATTCATTTTCTTCTATTTGTATATTTATTTTGTATCTAGCCCCTATCATTAGGACTCATATAGTATATATCAACGAAATGAAAATAATTGATATAAAACATTAATTTTTTAACAATATTTTTGACTATATATATTTTTGAACAATATCTTCAGGAAATTATTTACAATATTGCATTAAAGCATTATTGTAATATATTATTGCTATACTTTGGGAGGGTCATGTTGCCAATAA
>OZ024755.1:30433852-30453852 GCA_964016885.1 Eledone cirrhosa
GAGTATACTGGAACAACATGAAATGAAGGGTTTTGCTCAAGAACACAATATGCACCCCAGTCCAGGAATCAAACCCACAACATTACAATCATCAGTCCAACACATTTACCACTAGACCACATGCTTTAGTGAGACTATTGTAGCTGCTAAAATAAGAAAATATTAGATGTTCAGACAACAGTTATCTCAATTGAAAACAAAGTGTTTGTCTGTGTAGAAAGAAAAACTATAGAGTATAGGTGGGAATTGTGCTGCTATATAGCAGTGAAATTTGGGCTGAGAGCATTGCAAATACAAAGTACAATGAGTACAGTCAGATGTGTAATAGAAGTTCGTATCAAATGCAGTTTGTAATATGCCTGAGATGTCTGTTTGGTATTCAAAACATCTCCTACACATAGCATTTTTATGGTAAGTCCAACACCCTTACCACTAGGCCCCGTGCCTCCACACACACACACACACAGATAATACACCCAAACAGATACACAATGTCACGAACAAAATACACACCAATCGAACACAAAACAACAAAAGACATACCATAAAATATACCTCATCCGCTTACACATATCGTTACCAATGACGGATCCGGACGTTCCACCACCAACTCGGCTCACGACTCCCTCCTACAGAACAACTTAACGCATGATAAACAGTTTTTGTTTCCTTTACATTTTACCTTGCAAGTGTCTTTTCCTTCTAAAATGAAATCTCTTGATGGAAGAATAACATCTGATAACTTGACATGCTCCCTTTCCTTTTCCAATTGATGTGAAACTGATCAGACTTTGTGTAATTATATCTTTTTGTGCATCTTTTTTTAATATATATATATATATTAGGTTATGCAAGAAATGCTTAGGATTATCCTGAATGCAGTAATGGTTAATTACTACACTAGATAGAGTCGACTAGGGTGTGTAACTACTAAAGAAACATTTGTAAACACTTGGAATAAATTGCCTTTTTATGATGTCTATTATTTTGGGACATCCCGTATATAAATCACAAATAGCTGTTGAAACGGCAGGAGCTCAGCCGTCGGGGTCCCGAATCCTTTATATATATATATCTATTATTAGGTTATGCAAGAAATGCTTAGGATTATCCTGAATGCAGTAATGGTTAATTACTACACTAAATAGAGTTGACGTACGGTGAGGGGTTACTCAACGAGTTATGGAAGAATAGTTGAAGAAACTCAGTTTCTGATCCTTCTGTATTCCGGAGTGTAGATAAAGAATGAATAATAACAGGTAGACATTATAAAAAGGTAATTTATTCCGAGTGCTTACAAATGTTTCAATATATATATATCTGTCTCCCTTTCTCTCTTCCTTTTCTACTCTATCTTCCCCAATAACTTCCCAATAACTTCCTTTAAGAAACTTCCTTTAAGAAATACAAGGGTATTTACATTTTAACGTCATTCTTTATATATATATATATATATATATATGTAAAGAATGAATAATAACAGGTAGACATCATAAAGAGGTAATTTATTCCGAGTGCTTACAAATGTTTCAACAGTAGTTATACAGGCTAGACATGCTATGTGCAAAATGGTAATATTTGCAGAAACTCAATTTTCAAATGGTGCTTCTACCGTTTCCTCAGAGCAGAATGGTTAAAATGTAAATACCCTTGTATTTCTTAAAGGAAGTTATTGGGGAAGATAGAGTAGAAAAGGAAGAGAGAAAGGGGAGACACAGAGAGATGTAGGGATTGGAGAAATGGGAGAGAGTGGTTTGAAGAATACAGATAGCTTAATCAAAATGTTGTGGTATGGGTTTTATTATACTGTTTACTCTCAAAGTGACAACCTTAGGCATTGTGTTGATATAGTCAAGTTTGGAATTATTTATTCCTTTTCTACTCTATCTTCCCCAGTAACTTCCTTTAAGAAATACAAGGGTATTTACATTTTAACCATTCTGCTCTGAGGAAACGGTAGAAGCAACATTTGAAAATTGAGTTTCTGCAAATAATTACCATTTTGCACATAGCATGTCTAGCCTGTATAACTACTGTTGAAACATTTGTAAGCACTCGGAATAAATTACATTTTTAAGATGTCTACCTGTTATTATCCATTCTTTACATAGAAGATCCCGTTAAGGGTGAAAGCAGCGATTCTTTGCTTAAACTTTTATCTGTTATTTTAATAAATATATATATAAAGAATGACGTTAAAATGTAAATACCCTTGTATTTCTTAAAGGAAGTTTCTTAAAGGAAGTTATTGGGAAGTTATTGGGGAAGATAGAGTAGAAAAGGAAGAGAGAAAGGGGAGACAGATATATATATATATATATATTGATAGATCACTAGTTATTGAAATATATATGTAATGTAGATACACTGTTATGTATTATTTTATAATATTTCAAGATTCATCGTCTTGCTATCTTTTTCATATGTAGTTAATGTACAGCCATTGGCTACATGTACACTAAATTTCATTACGATGTTAGAATCATCGTATTTGTTTAGTTTTAATGTGATAGCCTGTTTTGCCTTGTGGTTATATATCTATTATTGTAAAGTGCAGAGAAAATATATAAAATGTCCTATTGGTAGCATTATGATTTTCTAAACCATTTCTTTTATACATTTTGTGTGTTTTCTTATGCTATGCTAAATCAGTTTATTTGCTTTGGAAATGATTTCGTTAAAGAATATTTTTACCTATTACTCTGTAAGGAAAATATACCTATTTTGGGGAAATCTAATTGTAAATGGTTGAAGAAGTAGAATATAGATTTCTGCATATCTCTATTCATATACGATGGTAAAGTAATAGTTCTATTCGTATAAATATTGTTTTCATAGGTTTGATTGTTGAAACTGCCTTGAGACTAGAACCTCATGTGGCTATGGCTTATCTTGGTTCAGTGATTTCACAAAAATGTCGTATATATTTGATAGATAGGGAATTTTTTTTATTGTAACTGACATGCTTTTAGTAAAAATCACTAAATGAAACCCTGTCAAAATAACATTGATAATGCTTTCCATCCACTAATCCTCCTCCGAAACTTATTGGTTTTTTCATGGCATTTGACACTATATATTACTAATATTTTGAGAGATGGATGCGCAGATTTAGCTGACTGACGAAGAATAATGATGGTGGTTGGTGGTCGTGACCTTTGCCGTCCCTGCAATAATTATGAGATTGATTCTGAAGACACACAGCCTTTCAGTATTGGTTACTCACTTAATTATGGCTGTGACAAAGCTAAATAGTAAAACTATTTTCATAGTTGCACCAAATGTACTACTTCCAAAACGACTAGCACGAGAAATAGCAAAACAAGTAACATAACCAACACCCAGACAACCACCACCACTGTTGCAGCCTAGAAGACGATGGCAACCACCATCACTGCAAAAAAACATTGTCATATTCATAAAATTGTTTCCTGGGCATTAGAGAAAAGTCACATTCAATAATACACTCCTGGGTACGATATGTCTACAAAGGAAGAGGTATTGCCAAGACTGGAACATGTTTATTCATAGGTATGCTCGATGTTGGCTGACTTGGCAGCTTAACACCAAATTCAGCGTCAACACCAATAGATGCAGTTAAAAAATAATCGCTCTTTCTGTAAAAGGATTTCCAAGAAAGATTACCGTATTATCTTGAAGATATAATTATCTTCCTTAATCACTGGTTCCATCTCTGTAATCAGTGAAAGGATCAGATTTACAGTTATTATTGATCTATAGAATTAGTGCCCGGTTAGTAACATCATTGAGTCAAATATTTAATTTGTACCTAAAATTAATTGTTTCTACTTTAGGCACAAGGCCAGCAATTACCCAGTGCATTACTGGTACTTTATTTTATCGACCCCGTAAGGATGAAAGGCAAAGTCAACCTCGGCGGGATTTGAACTCAGATCGTAAAGAGACGTAACTATGCTGGAAAGCATGGCGTCCGACCCTCTACCGATACTGCCAATCCACCGTACCTAAAATTAATTGTTTCTACTTTAGGCACCAGGCCAGCAATTACCCAATGCATTACTGGTACTTTATTTTATCGACCCCGTAAGGATGAAAGGCAAAGTCAACCTCGGCGGGATTTGAACTCAGATCGTAAAGAGACGTAACTATGCTGGAAAGCATGGCGTCCGACCCTCTACCGATACTGCCAATCCACCGTACCTAAAATTAATTGTTTCTACTTTAGGCACAAGGCCAGCAATTACCCAATGCATTACTGGTACTTTATTTTATCGACCCCGTAAGGATGAAAGGCAAAGTCAACCTCGGCGGGATTTGAACTCAGATCGTAAAGAGATGTAACTATGCTGGAAAGCATGGCGTCCGACCCTCTACCGATACTGCCAATCCACCGTACCTAAAATTAATTGTTTCTACTTTAGGCACAAGGTCAGCAATTACCCAATGCATTACTGGTACTATATTTTATCGACCCCGTAAGGATGAAAGGCAAAGTCAACCTCGGCGGGATTTGAACTCAGATCGTAAAGAGACGTAACTATGCTGGAAAGCATGGCGTCCGACCCTCTACCGATACTGCCAATCCACCGTACCTAAAATTAATTGTTTCTACTTTAGGCACAAGGTCAGCAATTACCCAATGCATTACTGGTACTATATTTTATCGACCCCGTAAGGATGAAAGGCAAAGTCAACCTCGGCGGGATTTGAACTCAGATCGTAAAGAGACGTAACTATGCTGGAAAGCATGGCGTCCGACCCTCTACCGATACTGCCAATCCACCGTACCTAAAATTAATGTCACCACGCTGGTAATAATAGTTGTTATATTATGTCTAGGTTTAAATTCCTTATATTTTCCGGGTGTAATTAATGTCAAAATTGTTACGTTAATAGATTCCTCAACGTCAGCAATTATTCAAGTGAAAGAATATTTCAATTGGAAATAGAAACAATTTTTCCTTGTTTTCTTCTCCAGGACGTATTACATTATTAACACACACATACACACACACATACACACACACACATATATATATATATTTCAATAGGGTAATGATATATATATATATTTCAATAGGGTAATGATATATATATATATATTTCAATAGGGTAATGATATATATATGGAGTCGCAGAAACCAAATACTGGATTTTACCAACAGTCCAGGGTCCGGGTAAATTATCAATACATATATTTTTATTGTTTGACCCGAATTACTTGGTCGTTTGTTTTGGCTGTGCGGATGATCTGTTTAACCATCATCTCAGTGTGTTTGGCCCTTAACGTATGTTGTAGCTCTGATTCACATGAATCATCGAGCGCTTGCCACACATATCGGACGTTGATTTTCGTTAATTCCTGAGCTGAAATACGATTCTCGCTAATTTATATTTATATATATATATATATATATATATATATATATATATATAGTAAAAATAATAAATTTGAAGACTAAAATCCAAAGAGGGCTCGATAAGGATAAATATATATCAAATATATAAGAACCCTAGAGCAAATATTTATTAAACACAGAACATCTCGTTAAGGGTTAAAGCAGCGATTCTTTGCTTAAACTTTAATCTGTTATTTTAATAAATATATATATATATTTCATTATTTCAATAGAGTAATGGCGGCGGATTAGCAGTGTCAGTAGGGTCGGACAACATGTTTTGCAGCACAGAGTTACGTCCCTTTACGGACTGAGTTCAAATCTGGCCGAGGTTAACTTTGCCTTTCATCCTTATGGGGTCGATGAAATAAAGTACCAGTAATGCACTGAGATAATTACTGGCCCTGTGGCAAAAGTAGAAACAATTATTTCAATAGTCATCTCCTGTATATCGGACTGCGGCTCCTTAAACCTTTGGTACATGGAGGTTTAGTTTTGTTCATATGGGTATATACTGCACACGTGTGGAATCAATGTCTAGTAATGCTATTTCCTGAGTATGTAATCATGTGAGTATGAAAATGTCTGTTACAAACCTGTCAAATTTCCCCGTCCGACGGAGAAATTTGCAATAGACTTTGGGGTGGGTGAGAGATATCTTCTCTTGTGAAAATGGGTTCAGCTTTTATTATGTGAAATATCTCCATTTTGCCTCATTTCTCCTCGTTTGCTATATCAAGACTAATTCATAACACAGCGGAATATAACAACTACAGACCAATCACTTGCCTTATTCCAGCTTACAAAACCCTTTACTACGGTTCTATAACAGAGGATAAATTAGTACATGAGAGATACAAAAAAACAAACATAAACAAACGGAGGGAAATGTGTTTATGTGTGGGTTGAATTCAGTACAAGGCGTTCGACAATGTTTCCCTCCAGTGAATCCTGGGAATACTAGCTAGGTATCAAACAACACAAATAATAAGCAAATATATTGAACATATTATGTGTAAATGACAAAACAAATCTGTAAAGAAAAAATGGGGAATTATAAGACGTAGGCCATCTTTGTGCAACGAAGAAAGTTTATGCTGGGTGAACAGGAATGTATAAATAAGGTAAAGTGTTTTGGATTGAACACTGAAACGTCTGTTGCGTTTTCGGATGGATATGTTAAGAGGAAATCAGAAAATACAGAGGGAAAGTAAAATGGAATACAAAAAAGATAAACAGCAACATTTACGCAAATAGATGTTGAATAGTGAAGCATGTGTCATAATCTAGATATAAACTCCCAGCATATTGTCAAGAGAATATATGAACTGCTAAAAATATATACTAGATGGCAACTGTAAAGATCCCACAGCATAGAATGAATATTCTATCAACGTGTGTGATTACACAATAGGATGTAATTATGAAGTAATAAGATAAATAAGATATGTGGTAACGAGATAAAAGACGGGGATAGAAAGAGAGGGAGAACGATATATATATATATATATATAGAGAGAGAGAGAGAGAGAGAGAGAGAGAGAGAGAGAGAGAGAGAGAGAGAGAGAGAGAGAGAGAGAGAGAGAGAGAGAGAGAGAGGGGAAAGAGAAAGAGAGAGAAATGTATGCACTGTCATAAACAGAGATGAGAAAAACGGTTACACTTTCTTATGCCTTTGTTTGATGGTAAGAGAAGACCATGAAATAGAATTTAGGGACGCAAGATGCATTAATATATCAAATTATCTCACAACTAAAGATCTGGATAAAAGTTGACCCGGAAGAAATTCAGTCGTAGCTAATAAAATGTACTTTAAAACGATAAAAAAGAATAGTGACATTTACTTCTTTATATTTTTAAATAATAATAATTGTATCTACTTTTGACACAAGGACAGCAATTACCCCATTGTATTACTGGTACTTTATTTTATCGACCCCGTAAGGATGAAAGGCAAAGTTAACCTCGACAGGTTTTGAACTCAGATCATAAAGGGCTGTAACTCTATGCTACAAAGCATGGCGTCCGACATTCTACCGATACTGCCAATCCACCAATGGCAACTAATGACGGCAATAATTAAAAAAAAGGGAAACAAAAGGAAAGAAAGAATAAGGAAATATAGAGAAAAAAGAGAGAAAGGAAGAAAAATAACGGAAAGAGAAGGGGATGGCAAGAGCTCTGGTGTCGCAGAAGAGAGGGGAGGGGTGAAGGGGGAGGGTGATTGGAATTTGGGCCTAGGGAAAGAGGGCAGAAGTGCTGTGCCCTGCGGACAAGACGGCCAAAGCATTCCCGCGGACGATGGCTAGTGACAACCGCTGTAACAGGCACCCAACTAAATATATCACAAGGTGAAAAAGGAACAGAAAGCTGGCAAGTTGTTTTCTACAAGAATGCAACAACCAGTGGTCAGTACACTGACTGTGCAAATACCGATCGACTGTCGGTGAATGGAGTCTGTCGTCTATGGGAGACAAAAGAACGCACTTTAGGTCAGATGAGATCTAAGGCGAGAGGACATGATCAGGTGGGAAGGTAAGAATTTGTTACCATATCACAATCTTTTTCATGGATTATTTTCAGTCAGGCGCCCTACGCTCTACGTTGCAATCACTTTAAACCAGTGTTTCCCAACGTGGGCGCTGTTGTGTTGAAAGGGGGCGCTTTAAACAGATCCATATTTCAAAACACATTACAACTGCGATATCATATATTATATATTGAATGAGGAAACGATATGACCATTTTGATAACGAAAATGGCCTTCGCTCATGGTACAGTATTCCACGTCTAAATATTGTGTAACAAACATATATTCAGAGACAAAACAGTTATTGTAGGATATCTAACTGCAGTTGGCTTATAATGTTGCCTTCGCTTCAATATGATGCAATTCACGCTAATTACTAAAACCCTACTTTAGCAGCACTTGAATGAAAAGTTACATGGTAGAAAATACGAAGTATGAGATATGTATGTGAAGTTTTAAGTCAATTCCTGGACATTGAAACGTTGTTCTATTCTGCCAAAATAGGGAATGGGGGTTTTGTTTATTTTTATTTATTCACTGATTATTTGCGGTGATGGAAATGTATGCATATTTGATGGCCATGCTTACACATTTGTCAAAACTTTGAGAAGTATACGTGATGGATATAGGTGTAACAAATTTCCAGTTTATTTACCCATGTCTGTGTGTCTATGAATTGCATCAGTGAGTTTTCAGTATATCTTCCACGGAGATAAACCTCGGTAATGAAAATAATTAGATATAAGGAAGCCAAATGACAAATGATTAACGAACAAGATAAAATACCATTATTCGCATCTATTGCAAAATCATCCAACCAGGTTTTTGGACATGACTGTAAGCTAGAAACAATTATTTATACTAATAGAAATCAAATCTATTATGGTGCTAGAAAAGAGATTATTGTTGTGTTATTCGCATAATGAAAATGGCTTATGATTATTGCAGCAAGTGATCCAAATGGGAGATAACACACAGTAAACAATTTCAGCAAAACGACGTTCGTTAGACTGGACAGATGGATATTACAGTATGATACTTACAGCAAGGAAAGTATTAATTTAATTAAAATAGGGATTAACATTCTTTTAAGTTAATTATCATGTGAATAATAAAGAGTACTCGTGTCAAGTCAAGAGTACTCAAACTATACGGCCATATAAAAAGATCAACTCATGGTGTGAGTAGGTTATGCCTGGAAGGAAGGTTGGCTGGTAAGAGAAGCAGAGGCCAGCAGCCAAAACGATGGCTTGACAATGTCAATTCATGAACTGGACTTGATCTTTGCTCTTTGAACTCTGCTGTTGGTGATCGAACTTTCTGGAGAGAGATATCACATGTTAATGCGCAGTCTGCAACTGACGGAGTTTAGCGTCAGAAAGAAGAATAATAAAGACATTTTGTTTGGTAGAATATTAACGTTAGGTGGTATACTAAACTCGTCGCCCACTTTAAATCCCTCAGAAGTGTGGGTGTGTTTAACGAAGTGCACTCTGTCGCAAGCTTTTGACATATTCTCGGTTTACACATACATCCCTCCTTCCCTCCCAACATTCTTTGAGGCCTTAAAAATGGCCATATGCACTGCCGTTCTTCCCCTTTAACTAGACACTAAAAAGAAAGTTACTTATAGCTGGAAAATATTTTGAACTTTAACAAAAGTTGTGAATACGTCTGGTAAAGTAATTCTGAGCATAAAAAGTTTACAGGATAAATAATAAAATATTTATAGGATAAGTGATTTAAAATGATTAGTCCTGATAAACATCATTTCAGTTTCGTTTACGGCTACATAAACAGAAAATATAGTCGAATGATATCCTACAGGTAATCTATATTTGGCCGAACAGATTGACAATCTGTTCTCACATAAAACTAATGAAATTCTTCTAAACAGAATTTAAGATTCATAATATAGCAATAGCACATTGCATTGCCGTTTTAACTCTCCATCTAATTCTTCTTCTCCTCTTTCTCATCCTTCTGTTTTCTTTCCCGTTAATATCATGTTTACTGATTTTATTACTACTGTTTATTGATCAAACTTGCAGGATTAAATAAACAATGCATTCTAGCAGGTGAAACTGAAAACCAAACGTACGGTAAATAATAGAAAACTAAAAATAAAGTGAAAGCAAGGGCCACAAGACATATTAAAATCTTTAACAAAAATAATACCCCGAGTAGATAATAATATTAATAATAAATTTAATATAAGGCTAGAATTTATAGGTGTTAACGAAAGAGAAACAGTACTATAAAATAATTGCTTCTACTTTCTGGCACAAGGTCAGTAATTACCCCCAGTGCATTACTGGTGCTTTATTTTATCGACCCCGTAAGGATGAAAGTCAAAGTTAACCTCGGCGACATTTGAACTCTGACCATGAAAAGCCACAACTCTATAAAACGCGTCCGACCCTCTATCGATACTGCCAATCCACCACCCTATAAAAGTACTATGAAATAATAAAACACAGACAAAAAGGAATTTAGAAAAGTATTTTAAAGTTAAAATCCCAATAGTTTACAACGAAGACATCTATAACGGAATATTAATTCTTTATTCTAAGTCAGAATGTCTTCAGATTCCTTTTTGGTGACATGAATTTTTAATTTGGCAAAATTCATGAGGTATAGCAGATAATTGCATGAGTACTTTCCTAAAGGTAACCCATATTTTGTACACCTTTACAACCTCATTTACCTAAAATAATAAATGAGATTGTTTCGAACATAATTTCATATTCACAATATAGGAATAGTACATTGCTTTGATTTCCGCAAGGTTGGGATGATATCAAATGCAATTCAACATGCAAATAGAGGATCGAGTCTTTCTTGAATCAACCATGTCTAGCCTGCCTCCGATCTGCCTTGCAACCAAACAGCGGTTATTATTTTAACCCTTTAACGATCTGAGTTCAAATCCCGCCGAGGTTGACTTTGCCTTTCATCCTTACGGGGTCGATAAAATAAAGTACCAGTAATGCACTGGGTAATTGCTGGCCTTGTGCCTAAAGCAGAAACAATTATTTTAACCCTTTAAAGAGCGGTAGATTGGCAGTATCGATAGAAGGTCGGACGCCATGCTTTGTAGCATAGAGTTACGACCCTTTATGATCTGAGTTCAAATCCCGCCGAAGTTAACTTTTCCTTTCATCCTTACGGGGTCGATAAAATAAAGTACCAGTCACGCACTGGGGTGGCTTTGATTGACTTTCTCTCCCCAAAATGTCTGGCCTTGTGTCTATGTGAGAAACCATTCTTTTAACCCTTTATAGTGCCATTATATTCTTTCGTTCAACATTTAATTCACCAGTTTTTAAACCCAATTCGTAGGAAAGGCCCAAGATGCGCGGAACTGGATTTTTAATTTAAATTCCTTTTTGTGTTTTATTGAACTTCGATTCGATACAATTTTACGTTTGATATATATATATCCCTTGGATTTAGTTTTATGGGGAAATATGCAATTATATTTATATTAACCCTTTAGCATTTGCATTACTCTATATATATACTATTGTATTTTCGTGATAAAGTCTTTACCTCACATAATTATCTCACATAATATCGAATCTAGGAGATTTGGATATTATTTATTTTGAGAACAATACCTTAATATAAGTATGAGTGGCCGGTTACAGCCGGTTTGAACAGAAAGAGGTGAGAGAGTTCTGGCTAGATATGAATGGTTTAAATGCTAAAGGGTTAAACAAGAGAATGGCAATATGATTTGCTAGGTTTTCGTAATATATTTGCACATTATATAATTTGAGGTCATATCTAAAACAATGATTAACTTTGATATATAAAGTACTGAGTAGCTCTATTTTGCAGAAAGAGAAAAAAGTAGAACATTTCTCAATAGCAAAATCCTTCTTAAAATGAATATTATATAATAATTGTTTCTACTTAGGCACAAGGCCAGCATTACCCAGTGCATTACTGGTACTTTATTTTATCGACCCCGTAAGGATGAAAGGCAAAGTCAACCTCGGCGGGATTTGAACTCAGATGGTAAAGGGACGTAACTATGCTGGAAAGCATGGCGTCCGACCCTCTACTGATACTGCCAATCCACCGCCCTTTTTATATATATAATAATAATTGTTTCTACTTTAGGCACAAGGCCAGCAATTACCCAGTGCATGACTGGTACTTTATTTTATCGACCCCGTAAGGATGAAAGGCAAAGTCTATATATAGATGAAAAGCATAGTCTATATATAGTCTATATATAATAATATAGTCTATATATAATATAGTCTATATATAATAATAATATTATATAATAATCTTATTCTAACACCGTCATCCGACCCTTGGGGAACGTTAGTGGGGGTCAATTTCTGACACGTATTCGGGCAATAGACGACTCATTTTTCGCTTTACTCTCTACCAACATATTCAGACTGGGCATTCTGTGCATCGATCTAACTGGTCTTGTAGAACCTGTCCCACTAGTCTGAGGACATTTGCACTGTTGTTTCTCCGCAGCTAAAAAATATATATATATATATAAATGGATCTTTGGAATTCACATGAAAAAGCGATTTGTGTAACTGTAAAGTATAATGAAGAGTAAATGGGAGGGAAAATAATCAATAATTAGAGTAACATACAATACTGACTAAACAGAATAAATGTATCAGTCTAACTAGGTTACATATTAGTAGATCTATTAAAAAAAAAACACCAAACTGTTAGGTAAGGGGATCACGGGGTACAGCTTTGGAAATATTCCTTTATGTGCCAGAGAATTTAGTATACTGAATACTATACATACACACACACACATATACACACACACACATATATATATATATATATATATATAGAGAGAGAGAGAGAGAGAGAGAGAGAGAGAGAGAGAGACAGAGAGATCAATCAAAAAGAGTTAGTTGATTTATAATCAGCTGACTTTTATATAACAGATGTCATGCACTCAACGGTGTATAATTATCCAGAGTATAATAATAATAACAATTGGTTCTATTTTAGGCACAAGGCCAGCAATTACCCAGTACATCACTGGTACTTTATTTTATCGACCCCGTAAGGATGAAAGGCAAAGTTAACCTCGGCGGGATTTGAACTCAGAATGGCAAGGGCCGTAACTATATGCGTCAAAGCATGGCATTATTATAATAATAATTGTTTCTACTTTTGGCACAAGGCCAGCAATTACCCAATGAATTACTGGTACTTTATTCTATCGACCCCGGAAGGATGAAAGGCAAAGTTAACCTCGGCGGGATTTGAACTCAGATCATATAATAATAATAAACGAAAGATAGTTACTTTAGATCATCTCTATTTATTTTATTATATATATTTCGAAGATGCAAGGCTTATGTATAACATAATCCATAACATGTTCTCATCAGACAAAATGCATATGCTTGGTTGTCACCAATCTGTCCAGCTCGTTTGACTGCCAGTATATCAAAAGAATCTGCATCCCTTATGCATTCTATCTCTAGATCTTTATATTTCGATAGATTCTCTATTTCCGCGGAAGACATATTGTCGTCTGCGGGAGTAGATACATCTTATTATTTTCATTATTATTATTAATGTTGTTGTTGATGTTGTGCTAGTGGTGACGGTTATTGCTGTTGATGTTTTGTTTTATCTATCAAATTTTTTTAACTGTTGGTAGGTCAAGTATTTTCTTTATGGTGTGGTATTCAGTATCAGGTCGGAACTATTGAACTAGACTATTTTATTAGGTAATATGTGTTGGTTTGAATGTACATTCAGCGTTGGTTTGGAAATGATTATAATGTGAAGTATTGATCGACTTGTGTTTTCAAATGCGTCGTTTTTTTTTTTTTTTAAGCAATAATTAATAATAAATATCCAAAGGCACGGCAAAACAAAATATAAAAATGAGCGTGTCCAAACAAAATACCAAGTCCATAACGAATGATATAATAGAACAAGTACAACCAATACATTCATTTCTAAGCTGAATTGATGTTTGGCTTGTTTTGTGTTTCTAACTTTTGTGGCGGCCATTATTCTGATTCGACCAGAATGTAAAACATAGAAGAGAGGTTCAAGAATGATAAAAATAGAGGAATCTACCCCAAAACTGGATTGGTGTATATATATTTATACACACACATGCTGGACCTTTCAGCACCCCACCCCATATCACTTTTTTTAACTTCCTTCCCTAACTTCCTCACACTACTCTTACGAGCATGTGTTCTCTCCTTATCCCAACTTTCCCCAAGAAGGGCTTCAGTCCAAAACGTCGAAACATTCTCCACTTCCACCAAGCGTGAACCTAATATAACCGAGTAAAATTGCCTCCCCTGTTTGATCTGCTTCATTTATTAACTATATATATAACAAAGAAGGTTTGCTAAGATACCAGGTGGACCAGAACGCATCAGACTTCAGACTACTCGATACTTAGGGTAGTAGAGTGGGTAATAGGAAAAGAGTTAGGACCCCGACGGCTGAGCTTCGGCCGTTTCGACAGCTAGATCCGAACTATGCCTGAATAAAACTGGCTTAATTCGGATCTAGCTGTCGAAACAGCCGGAGCTCAGCCGTCGGGGTCCTGACTCTTTCCCCATATATATATATATAAGAGAGTATTGAAGTTTGCTTGAAGCATTGTGGAACAATAAGTAAATATCTTTAAGTCGTTTGGAAGCCTCGACAATGCAAATGGGTAAATCTCACACATCTTATACACACCACGCATCTCAACGTACACCCACCTACATCTCTCTCTCCACCACCGGACCTTGTTACCCGGAGATTTACCCATTTGCATTGTCGAGGCTTCCAAACGACTTAAAGATATATATATATATATATATATATTTATAGTAATAATAATAAATGTGAAGACTAAAATCCGAAGAGGGCTCGATAAGGATAAATATATATCAAATATATAAAAATCATAGAGAAAATATTATAACCGATTAAAGTTTAAGTAAAGAAGAGGTCATATCTAAAACAATGATTAACTTTGATATATAAAGTACTGAGTAGCTCTATTTTGCAGAAAGAGAAAAAAGTAGAAAATTTCTCAATAGCAAAATCCTTCTTAAAATGAATATTATATAATAATTGTTTCTACTTAGGCACAAGGCCAGCAATTACCCAGTGCATTACTGGTACTTTATTTTATCGACCCCGTAAGGATGAAAGGCAAAGTCAACCTCGGCGGGATTTGAACTCAGATCTTAAAGGGACGTAACTATGCTGGAAAGCATAGCGTCCGACCCTCTACCGATACTGCCAATCCACCGCCCTTATATATATATATATATATATATATATATAAAACGTCATGCTTTGACGCATAGAGTTACGGCCCTTGCCATTCTGAGTTCAAATCCCGCCGAGGTTAACTTTGCCCTTCATCCTTATGGGGTCGATAAAATAAAGTACCAGTAATACACTGGGTAATTGCTGGCCTTGTGTCAAAAGTAGAAACAGTTATATATATATATCAATATATATATATATATATATATATATATATATATATATATATATATATATATATATAAAGCGATTTGTTAAACTTCATATTGTCCACATTTCTATCCATCAAATCTTCATCTGACATATAATTTCCGTTATTGTAGATAATGGTTGCTTATTTCACCCACTACCACCTTCACCACCACCCGTATACATCTACTTCGAAACTCTTATAAATATTCAATATTCATGGAATCTGATTACTTTTAATATGTTGATTTAATATTATATGTGAATTTATGAATGTACGATTAATGATGTATTATTTAATGCTATTACTAGTATCTTTAATAAAAGATACATAGAAAGCATGAGGCTGCATCCATCGGAATATTTATAGTCATATGTCTTATCAATTTACAGATTTTAAATTAGGAATATAATCTAAATGGTTTATGATCTCAAAAACTATCACCAAATATAACTAAATGTATTTAATAGATCCTTATAGCTATGTAATAAACAGTCATATAAAAAAAGAAAAATGAAATCGTATGTCATTTTCGAAATTAAATATCGTAGAGTGGATGATATGAAATACGATAAACTTATGAATTTTTGTATGATACAAGTTTGTCATTTCTGAAGTTAAATATCACATGTTACATAAAGAGAAATGTATTAAACTTATAGAAGTCATGCGATAAATGATTATCATGATATTTAATACTTTCGCTGGTTCTTTCGTTCACACGAATATGTGTTAAAATTAAATAATACAAAATTCTCTAAAACAATATGATGTTCTATTGCATTGAAAACAGTGTTTCAGTCATCATCATCATCATCATCATCATCATCATCATCATCGCCGTGGTCATTGTCATCACCGTTTTACGTCTGTATATATATATGTATGTACGTATACATACTTATATTTAAGTATCAGCCGTACTAAGTGTGAGAAATGAAATTTCATTTCATTTTTTCCATTTATCGTTTGCGGTGCGCCCGGCCGACTAACTCATTCGATATGCAAATTAGGCTCCTCAGCCGTTAATATGCATAAGGAAAGTATATACTTTCAGACGTTCAATCATCTGGCAGGAAGGTATACGATGCTGACAATAGCTAATAAGCTTGAAACTAGTACATCGTTCCTTTGTCAGTGTTGAACAAAAGGGCAAAGATGGTTGCTAAACTCTGTACGGCTTAATTCGGGATGTTTGTTTTACAAACAAACCGAGCATTATAATAAATGTTCGGTAAATCCATACGTACATATATATATATATGTGTGCATGTATGTATATATATATATACATACTACTGTACGTTTGTGTATATATATATGTATGTACGTATACATACTTATATTTAAGTAACAGCCGTACTAAGAGAAGAGTGAGAAATGAAATTTCGTTTCATTTTTTCCATGTATATATATATATATATATATATATATATATATATATATATATAATTGTTTCTACTTTTGGCACAAGGCCAGCAATTATCCCAGTGTATTACTGATACTTTATTTTATCGACCCTGTAAGGATGAAAGGCAAAGTAAACCTCGGCGGGAATTGAACTCAGATCGTAAAGGTACGTAACTATGCTGGAAAGCATATCCGACCCTCTACCGATACTGCCAATCCACCGCCCTATATATATATATAATACGAACAAAGTAGGGGTGTTATATTTATTGCTCAATCCTGGTTTACAAATGTTTCTCAAGCAGCTGGCGCGTGATATGAGTTGGCAGCCGAGACCAGACGCCAAATCTGCCTCATCCTCGGATCAGTGTTAACACAACAAAAATCGCATACAATTTGTGGACGTACCGGCAATGACACAAACAAGCATACACACACACACATATATATATATATATATATATATATATATATATATATATATATATATATATATATATATACAAGTTAATATAAATTAATATATTTGATAAACACAAATACCAACATATCCGTGTTTGTATTGTAAACGACTAAAGTTAGCTAGATTGAAAAATACTAATTATAATAATACAGTTTGCCTGTCTCGATTTAAAATAATAAATCAATAAAAACAAAGCATATTGGCAAATGGCCGTGGTGCTTGGACAAATTTAAATTTCAAAATCAAACCTGTTCCGTAGCCAGGTTTAAACCTTGAAATCCAAATAAGTTTCGAAAAATGAAAAAGTGGAAGAATACCGCATTTCTATCTCCTCAGCAAGCACCATTGTAAAGGACTGCCTGAGGTTTGAACTCATTATTAATAGTATATATATATATATATATATATATATATATATATATATATATATATATATATATATATATATATATATATATATGCAACCAGTGCTTTGAGCAAACAACACCAAACTTAGGCATTGAGCATATAAAAAAATCGAAATAATAGAAGTAAACTTTAATCCATGTATTTTCTGTTTTTTGTTCAAATTCTAGCTGTCTGATGAGGTCATAGCTGTTGCATAATGAAATATATATAACAGTGAATACTAATAAACGAAGTTAATTTTAACCTGTTGACATACACTCCTTGTTATATATATATATATATATATATATATATATATATATATATATATATAATTGGTGTGGGGTGGTTAATGCGTCCGTATGCCGTAGGCCGCTTGAGCACTTGATGCTCTTGTAGAGCAGAGTATATTACATAAGAAACGGAGAATCAGTGGTGCGACGAATTAAAATTTATTAGACATATTACAATCGTTTCTCTGGCGACCAGCTCGAGACACAATCACCACATCGATCGTGCCGCGAGCTGGTCGCCACAGAAACGATTGTAATATGTCTAATACATTTTAATTCGTCGCACCACTGATTCTCCGTTTCTTATGTGATATATATATATAATATGTATATTAAATGGTATAATTATTTAGTGATAATACTTCGTCTTAGATTTTCGCACTCAGATCCCAGGTGTGTTGAATTATCAGACGAATAAAGCATAAATTGTTACGTAAACAAAAGTGACAGATGTGAATTGTTATTTTTTGCGTAATGTTTGCGGTATTGCCTCATGGGTTAGAAAATATAGTGCGCAGCCTAACTGACTAATATATTTCTAGTGACTAATTTAGTTATGGTTTGATGAAGGAATTTTTAATGAAATTCAGCAAATTCTGGTGCGATTTGAAATAAATATCTATATAGCAGTGAATACAAATGATTAAAAAGTCGATATTTTGAAGATATAAATGAATCAAGAAATATCTCTGTAATACTTGAGAGTATAGAGATCAGAAGTGTTCTGTAATGGCTGAAAGCCGGAGGTTAAAATATAGATTGCTTCATTACTTTTGGTTAAAGCTTTGCTAGAGTCATTCAGACAGGCATATTGTGGTATATTCTTTATTTTGAAGAGGAGACAGTTTGTCATTTAACATTCTGTTGAATGAAATTATTGAATAAGAAGTCTCTTGCATTTATAGGAGGATGACCTCCTTCGGTCACAAATGACCATGGGATTTGCCCCTATAAACAATCACCCCGAGGCACAAGCCCGGCAGTCGCCCATGCATACCAGTCCCCCGTCTCCATGCCACCGATGATGCCCAAGGGAAAGGCAATGGCTGATACATCTTGGCACCAGTGACATAACATATATATATATATATATATATATATATATGCAGTATAGACTTATTATATATACACTACATATACCTCTCTACACTATATTTAGACTATATATACACTAAACTACATTATGACGTTGACCGAGGGAAAGCAATGGCTGATACAGCTTGGCACCAGTGATGTGATAATATATATATATATATATATATATATATATATATATACGTATATTATATATACAATGTATATACACTATATATCATGTTGTCCAAGGGAAAGGCAATGGCTGATACAGTTTGGCACCAGTGACGTTGCAACTCATTTCTTCAGCTGAGAAAACTGAAGCAACGTGAAATAAAGGGTTTTGCTCAAGTACACAACGCATCACCCGCTCCGAGAATCGAACTCACAATCTTCCGATTGCAAGCCCGATATTCGAACCACTAAGCCATGTGCCTTTTCATTTATACATTTTTCTATTGACTTTGTATGTTTTGGATTTCCTTAAAATATTCTTCTTTATACCCAACAGTCGCACTTTCCTTCGAATATCAGACGTAATTGGAGAATTCTTTAGCATTTCTACTGTCTATAATCTTAAGGAAGACATACTGTTGAACTATCCTTGTGTAAATTTACGCCTTGCCACAATTACATAGTATTTACATGCAATGTTTAAGATTGGTTTCCTCATTGGGATTCTTCTTAATAAATGACGGTTTCAGTATTGTGTTTGATTTAGTGGGAGGACGTTTGAACACCTGTGTGTGCAATTAGCTTATATTAAGGTAGTTTGAGTGCTTGCTATTAAGGTTTTCGCATTTATGCTACAGCTGTTACTCAGTTTTTTTTTGTTTTTTTTTGTTAATTAGTTTGACTATTTTTATATATTATGTAGACAAATACCATTAACAGACTTTTACTTGTGTGAAGCCATTTTGTTTCCAAACTGATGATCTGACAGCGAAAGATGTATGACTGCAGTAAGTTT
>OZ024755.1:30458852-30461352 GCA_964016885.1 Eledone cirrhosa
ACCATATACCATTATTAATAATTATTAATTAATTCTATCGTGCAATGCATGTGCGTGAAGATATTTTTTAAAGTGAGGAAAGACTGTGCACTGAGCCAATCCCACTCTCTGAACGATAGTAGCTATAACCCGAAAAGAAGAAAAGATCAACATCATAGGTAACTACTGAGCCGCAGGTTTTATATTGGAGTTATCCCAGTTTCCTGAGTTGCCTTCTCCTAGAAGAATGTCCTGACAAAGGCTAGGGGACCTTCACTCCCAGTGTTTTAACCGCGCGGTACATGTGTATATACATATTTACACACTTTTGGATGGCCGTTGACTGTTATGAGTTCTTCCGCCCTTTGTCAAGTTTTGTTTTTTGTCCTGCAGGGTGTCCGAAATCACCCTCCTCACCAAGTGAACTTGGTGGGGTTGCCGGTTTAGTCGCCGACGTCCCGACCATGCGACAGGTTGTACTGGGTTACATGTTACCAGTAGCACTTAAGAGTGACCCGACATACATACATACATACATACATACATACATACATACATACATACATACATACATACATACATACATACATACATACATACATACATACATACATACATACATACATGCATGCATGCACGCACGCACGCACGCATAGATCTGTATAAAATTATAGTATGGTTTTGTGAGTAGGCATCTAGTTATGTATATTTGCTTAGCTGTACTAGCTGTACTATATATATATATATATATATATATATATATATATATATATATATATATATATATAGTGCATATATATATATATATATATATATATATATATATATATATCAGTGCATATCCTTACAGTAGCCTTTAAACACAGAACTGGTAAATATCACCACACAAAAAAAAATTCTCGATCCGTTTCTGATGAGGATTCATCAAAGATCAACGCTTTCGGATATATAGCTTACTATCTACTGAAGTATTGTATACCATCCATTGAACTGTAACACTTGCTCTCGCAACCAGCCTTGCATCAAGATACAGACACATATTTCTTCTACTGTTGCTGCATATACATATACGCACACAAACAAAAACAAAAATATATGTTTACTTGAAACCTTAGGCAGCGCTTTTGTTCCGTGTGTGATCATAATTAAATGATTATATATATATATAAATATGAGATTCTACAGGACTAGAACTGTTTCATTCTTTAGAAATCATCAGGAATCTGATTCCTGATGATTTCTAAAGAATGAAACAGTTCTAGTCCTGTAGAATCTCATCTATATTAAAACTTTTATATTCTGCTATGTATTGAGTACCTTACTTACTGTGGTTACCTACGATTCAACCCGGAATAACTTACCTATATATATATATATGAGGGTACACACACATGTATATATATGTATATGTGAGAATTGTGTATATGCATGTGCGTGTATATCCATACAATTTGATTACACTTATGTATAGTGATATCCCAATGATTCCTGACAGATAGACATATAATTAACAGCCATAAATACATAACAGGTAATCTTATAAAACTTATATAAAAAATTTTGTTTAATAACATAAAGTGTGTATAACATAAAATTTCCTTTAATATCTTAACAATTATAACATTTTAGAGATTCCTATATCTTAAATTAAATTAAAGAATCTTTTATGCTTTGTGTGTATATATTATATACGTAGTTAGATATGTTATGTATTTTATAAGTGTGTATATATATTTATATGTATTTTTGCGTGTGTATACGTGTTATATGATATGTAGTTCTCTAGCAATATATGGACTTCTTAATGTATAGATCCTAATTTTTAGTGAACAATCATATTAGTTCAAGTGATTAAATCTAACAATTCTACTAATTAAACATGCTGGTTTAATATATTGTTAAGAGTGGTCTAAATATTATTCAAGTCAAACCAATTATCAAGTTTAATTAATTCGTCGTGATATTCTAATTGATTAACCGCCTTAATTTAACTGATTAATGGCATAAGTTTAATTTATTGATCATGTTAGTTCCATTGATTAATAGTGCTGCTTAAATTTATTAGTAGTAGTGTTAGTTTAGTTAAATAGTACTTTTAGTTTAATTGATTAGCAGTATTAATTTAGTTAATTAATGGTGTTAGTATAATCAATTAATTTCAACATCAAAGCTGCAGAAGAATGGGATCTTTCCCGAGATCGAACACCGTTGAACGTCATGGTTCGTCAACCTCTGATACACTGATGGAACAAGAAGAGATTCTGTTAAATATACACTGTAATACAGTTGCTACGTACTATAAATCACAGTATTGGGGTTTCGTGGCTCCGTTCCTCTGTGTGTTTATGTGTACAACCGCTGCATGCGTGTGCGTGTGCGCGTGCGCGTGCGCCTGCCGGGGATGTATAGTGTCTAAACGTGTGTATGTGTGTGCGTTAATGTTTGCTGTGTATACTTGTTTTCATGACAGCGTAGTATCAAACATATCAGAAATCGTGAAAATATGAATCACTCTCGCAGT
>OZ024755.1:30473852-30478852 GCA_964016885.1 Eledone cirrhosa
CAAAATTTGTGTTGCCTTTATAACACGTAACATCATGTAATACGTTTGAGGAGTATTTTAATACAGTTGATGTAATGCAAATCATTATAGGTGGGAGGATTTAATGGAATGCAGCCTGTGGCATTACATCCTTTGTCTTTCGCTTCCGTTTCCGTTTACATATTCACGAAAGACCCTTGAATATTCAATGTTAGTCAAGTTTGTATAAGAAGTAGTGTTTATATATGCATATATATATATATTTATTGTAATAAAATGAAAACGAAATTTCATTTCTCACTCTTAGTACGGCACTTACTTAAATGTAAGTATGTATGTATACGTACATATATGTATGTGTACCTGTATGTATATATGTATATATATATATATATATATATATGCATGCTACTGTACGTCTGTATACATATATGTATGTACGTATACATACATACTTATATATTTATTTATTATAAACAACATAAGATAATTATTTCATTTACAAGTGGTTTCTTGAAGGCAGATGTTATATCTGTCTTTTTGTCTGTACCTTTCCGACGAAAATACTTCGTGTGTGTGTGTGTGGGTGTGGGTGTGTGTGTGTGTGTGTGGTGTGTGTGTGTGTGTGTGTGTGTGTGTGTGTGTGTGCGTGTGCGTGTGCGTGTGCGCGCATGCAATATTTGTATACAAATTACAGATTGCTCTTCTGTGCTTTGCGATTTTGCTAAGAATCTTCTTAGCGCTGTCACTGGAAAAGGTCCAGTAGTTCTAAATATTGTAGAAACTCTGGCATTCGTAGAAATGAGATACGCTCTAATAGGGGATATTTTATCACATATTGTTGACGGCATAATATATACAATTTGTAAATTATAATGTAAATTTTATTAGATTTATTGTAAAAAAATTGAAGTGACTTTTGTGGTTATAAAAACGGAAAAGTAAGGGAAAAGCAAGGGCTCGATGGTCCCAGAAAAATGGAAAGCGGCAAGGTGATGGGATCTAGGCATAGGGCGCTGCGGTATTGGGGCTGCGCCTCAAAAGCGTTCCCGCAGCGTGCAATATCAAGCCACACCCACTGCAACAGCCACCCCACCTCGCGGGGCTCCATCCTCAGACGGGCTACTGACGTTCCGATCTTGTGGAAGAGCTCAGCAGTACGGTGACTGGTGCGAAGAGAAAGCGACCGGGCAATATATATATATTTCTGCAAAGAATATAGATCTATAACGCTATATAGAATGTGTCCATGGATGTTTATTTTAATGCATATTGAAATATATCCCCCGTTTATTTTATGTTAAAGTATTTGTATATTACCGCTCTGAAATATAAATCCTTATTATTTCTTTCAGACGTTTTTGTGAAGTAGTATTTTCATTATATCAACGAAACATTTCTTTCTTACAATAATATATATAATAACCATACTTTCGAATTTAAATCTTAATGTTATATTCTTAATGTAGATTCCTCAAGTTATAGAAAAATAGTGTAGACATCTTCATATATGTTCTAGTTTGTACTTGGCATTATGTTTATACCTACATAAATATATATATGAAAAGAGTCAGGACCCCAACGGCTGAGCTCCGGGTGTTTCGACACACATATATATATATAGAGAGAGATTTTGACATATGTACTTGTCTATACCATACTAATTCAAACTGCCTGAAGAGGTCACAGCCAAAGATGGCTGTCACTGAAATATATATAGCAGTAATAAACGAAGCTAAATTTTAATCATTTGACTGTTATTTAACTTTATTTTATATATATATATATATATATATATATATATATATATATATATATATATATATATATATATATATATATATAGTAATAATATATGAGAAGACTAAAATCCGAAGAGGGCTCGATAAGGATTATATATATATATATATATATATATATATATATATATATATATATATATATATAATATTTATATATAAACCCGTAGAGCAAATATTTATTATAAGTTTAAACATTCACCCTTAACGGGATCCTCTGAAAGTCAGAAGATCCTGTTAAGGGTGAAAACAGCGATTCTTTGCTCAAACTTTAATCTGATCTTATAATAAGTGTGCGTGTGTGTGTGTGTGTGTGTGTGTGTGTGTGTGTGTGTGTGTGTGTGTGTGTGTGTGTGTGTGTGTGTGTGTGTGTGTGTGTGTGTGTGCGCGTGCGTGCGTAATTTGGCATTATTAGATCGTAGAGTAAGGGATTCGAAGCAATCACAATAGTCCCTGGTTTGAGCCTACTTCATAGCGTCTTGTACATGAGTCTTTTATTATATCCTCGGGCTGAACCAAGCCGTGTAACTAAAATGGGTTGGGTACCTACCAGGTTGATTGTAATTGTAATCCAAATATTCGGCTTTATCACTGTGTATCGCATTGATTCTGTTTGGGGTATACATTGAATATATACGTGTTTGGGAAAAACTTGGCCACTTACACATATTAATACAAAACAATGATCCGGTAGTTTTGTTAGTGAACAACTGAATACTCATCACGGAAGTGACGGACATCTATATACCTGTTTGTAGTGGTTATATGGTGTGTGTGTATATGAATGTGTGTGTGTGTGGTAGAAAGAGCATGCTCTATATGTTATTTCCCAATTCTTGTTGTTCTACTAGGAAGCAATAACAGTAATGTATCTAAAATCAATATAATATATAAATATTTGCATTGACATGCCTGAAACACGAGTTGTATTTGTTCTTTTTATCCCAATCTTACTTTATATCGAGATTGTATTACACATAGGAAGTTTGTTATGTTATTTTTGATTTTGTTTAGCTGCCCTACCGTCCCTGAACAGGTAGGGGTGTACTGGGTAGGAGTATCCCGTGCTTTTCATTGACATTGCGTATTTATGTCCACCATACCCAATATGTCCTGACATGACATGCTATCAAGACGTTAAGATATATTAAAGACAATTGAGTTACTTCTTTTAATAGATGGATAAAATATATTTACATAATTGTTTCTACGTTTTGGCACAAGGCCAGCAATTACCCAGTGCATTACTGGTACTTTATTTTATCGACCCCGTAAGGATGAAAGGCAAAGTTGACCTTGGCGGAATTTGAACTCAGAATGGCAAGGGCCGTAACTCTATACGTCAAAGCATGGCGTCCGACCCTCTACCAATACTGCCAATTTACATAATGATCCATCGAAAGCTCTTTCGATGGATCATTATGTAAAGATGTTTTCGCGGATTGGCAGTATCGGTAGAATGTCGGACAACATGTTTTGAGGCATAGGGTTATGGCCCTTTACGCTCTGAGTCCAAATCCCGCCGGGGTTAACTTTGCCTTTCATCCTTACGGGGTCGATAAAATAAAGTACCAGTAATGCACTGGGGTAATTGCCTGTCTTGTGCCTAAAGTAGAAACAATTATGCAAAGATGTTTTGTTACTAACGTCTCTTATTGTTTCATACTCACTTTATTAGTCTTATATTTCAAGATATTCTGAAATATAAATAGGAAGATTTGTATATTAATTTTTGGACGACCACATTTTATCGAAGTATTTCAATCCCATGTATTATATATATAATTGTTTCTACTTTTGGCACAAGGCCAACAATTATCTCAGTGTATTACTGGTACTTTATTTTATCGATCCCGTAAGGATGAAAGGCAAAGTTAACCTAGGCGGGATTTGAACTCAGACCATAAAGGGCCGTAACTCTTTGTTGTAAAGCATGGCGTCCGACACTCTACCGATACTGCCAATCTACCGCCCTACATATATAATGGTTTCTTATATAGGCACAATGCCAGTAATTGGGGGGGGGGGAGTGACTGGTACTTTATTTTATCGACTTCATAAGGATGAAAGGCAAAGTTAACCTCGGCAGGATTTGAGCTCAGATCATAAAGAGCCGTAACAGTATGCTGCAAAGCATGGCGTCCAAACCTCTACCAATCCCAAAGGTAAGGTCTCCTTCCGAGGAAAACATGCGTAAAGATCGGCGGATCACTCTGGATGTTCTCTGCATTTTGGTTCCTGAGGTTTCCCGAAGCATCATCCACAGGATTTTAACGGAAAAGTTGCAATATCGGAAGGAGACCTTACTTTTGGGATTGCCCTCGTATGTACATTAATAGTTTAAATAAAACCAAAGAGTTAGGGCATTTGTACACTTACAATTGTTTCTAACTGTATTCAGCCACGTAGCATGGTGTCTGATGCTCTACCGATACTGCCAATCCACCAGCTTTATTTAAAGTATGATAAAACCAAGCATACATTAACCGTGTAAAACGTGCGTCCATCCCCATGGAAGGGGCTATGTCTATCCAGATTCCATTTGTAGGGGAATATCCTTCTATTTATAAGCGAATCAATAAACACTATTCGGTTTATCATTGGCATGTAACGTATTCGATTTCTAAAGCTACATGTTTGGAATTCAAATTCTACTGCAGACAACTCTGTCTCCAAACATGGCGAGCTGGATGACATAATAAAAATTGAGCCCTTGGGTCAATTTAAATGACATTATCCATCTTCCAAATTCGATATCATAGATATCCTGAGTAAATATTTGGACTGAATACAGAAAATAGGAAAACATCGGATAGCATCCATTTTTATTTTATATTCACTTATATAATTTTATATATTTATCTATTGACTAAGCATTCTTTATGTCTACTGTCGTTATCTTTCAACTTATCAGGGATCGATAAAATATTTATATATATATATATATATATATATATATATATATATATATATACAACTATAACTATATATATTTATATATATATATATGTATATATATATACAACTATAACTATATATATATATATATATATGTATATATATATATATATGTATATATATATACAATTATAACTATATATATATATATATATATACATATATATATACATATATCTATATACATATATATATATATATATATATATATATACATATATATATACAACCATAACTAAATATATTTATATATATATATGTATA
>OZ024755.1:30481352-30483852 GCA_964016885.1 Eledone cirrhosa
TATATATATATATATTTATATATATGTGCATGTGTGTGTGTGTGTGTGTGTGTGTGTGTGTGTGTGTGTGTGTGTGTGTGTGTGTGTGTGTGTGTGTGTGTGTGATGGAGGAGTAGTAGTTATTGATGTCGAATTGGATAAAACGGCAATGTTCCTTGTTCCATATGCCGTTGAACCAATCAATCACCGCAAAAGAGTTATTCCACAGTGCAAGAGGGGCCAAACTCCTAATTTCGGGTATAATTCTATCTAAAATCCTCTTACTAAGTCTACCTAAATCAGACATCGTAGGGTTAATTAGCCGGATAGAGGGGTTGTTGGCGAAATTGGGTTTGTGATCCTTCAGGGTAAAGTGTGGGGGGGGGGGTCCGGTCCTGAATGTTGAGTTCAGAAGTGATCTTAAACCCAGCATCGTTGATGTCAGTAACTGTTTCTACTTTTGGCACAAGGTCAGCAATTATCCCAGTGTATTACTGGTACTTTATTTATCGATCCCCGTAAGGATGAAAGGCAAAGTTAACCTCGGCGGGAGTTGAACTCAGACCATAAAGGGCCGTAACTCTTTGCTGCAAAGCATGGCGTCCAACCTTCTACCGAGACTGCCAATCCACCTGACACTCCGATTGAATTTCCGGTAATCCTTAGCTACAGCATAATAAATAAATATATATATATACACATATGTGTGTGTATATATATATATATATGCATATATATATATATATATATATATATATATTGTTATACTTTGGGAGGGTCATGTTGCCAATAAGAAACACACGCACCAGTTTCTTTCACTTCAATTTATTATATATTTATAAATTTATAAATTTACAAATCTACAAACTTATAAATTTCTGGTTGGTTGGTTGGTTCCACAACCAGATAGTTGTTTATATATATAGTCATAGTCCTTTCGTCACACACTCTGTGACCTCTTCACACAAACACACACAGACACCCGGATGTGGCACATGCGCAAACTGAGCACACAACACACACACAGAAACAAAATGGCGTAGGATAGAAGAAAGAAAAGGCACAGAAACGAAGAAAGGAATCCCCAGTCACTGAAGAGGTCACAGAGTGTGTGACGAAAGGACTATGACTATATATATAAACAACTATCTGGTTGTGGAACCAACCAACCAACCATAAATTTATAAGTTTGTAGATTTGTAAATTTATAAATTTATAAATATATAATAAATTGAAGTGAAAGCAACTGGTGCGTGTGTTTCTTATTGGCAACATGACCCTCCCAAAGTATAACAATATCGGTTTCAACACACGATTTCAGATTCAGAAACGATATATATATATATATATATATATATATATATATATATATATATATATATATATATATATATATATACATATGCATATATACACATATATATTTATATACATATGCATATATATATATATTATATATATATATATATTGTTATACTTGGGGAGGGTAATATTTGTGTAATATTGCCAGAATTAATAACAGAACACACTCACTGTTTGGTTGGTTTTCGCTTCTCGCTTCTGTGTCTCTTATATCGGTAATCTAACTTAATCGGTCCTCAATGTTGCCATATATATATATATATATATATACAAGGGCTGGGTGTGAATCCGTATAAACTCTTTTTCAGACACACAGTACATTGGACACATCAGCATATTTACTGTGAAAACGTTAGATAAATGATCACCGTTTTACAGAAACTAACATATCTAAATATAGATGTTTTGGTAGTCGTGTATCGATTAAAATTCAAAAGCTGGATAAGCGAAAACATTAGGACTTGCTTCACTGAAAAGAAGTAGACAATAGTGTACCTCTTGAAGAATCTCACCCTCTCTCTCTCTCTCTCTCTCTCTCTCTCTCTCTCTCTCTAACTGACATTCTATTTATGTATGTATGTGGTTGTGTGTCTTACCTATTTGCTTCTATATATTTATACACACATACATACATACACATATTTATATATTAAATATATATATACATTAAATATATATATTTATATATACTCATTAAATATATATATATATTCATTAAATATATTAAATATATATATATATGTGTATATAAAAACAAAAGAATTGTGGTAAGGAACCAGATGGACCATAACACACCAGAGTACTCGATACTTAGGGTAGTAGAGTGGGAAATAGGAAAAAGTATGACCCTGACAGCAGAGCTCAAGCCGTTTCGACGGCTATTTCTGGACCAGAAATAGCCGTCGAAATGGCTTGAGCTCTGCCGTCGGGGTCATACTTTTTCCTATATATATATATACATTAAATATATATATATATAGATATAGATATATACATGATGTAGTGGCCAGGATATTCCGATTATGATTTGAAAGTCTTGAGATCGATTCCCGTTGACGCAGTTTGTCCTGAAATAAGATATCATATTTTACATTGCTGCCGTCCACTCAGTCTGCTAAAAATTAATTATATCAGTCGACCAGTCTTACATCATGTGTCA
>OZ024755.1:30486352-30496352 GCA_964016885.1 Eledone cirrhosa
TTCTGGTTATTTTCATGTATGTGGGGAAGAAGATGTGTTGACCCGTTTTTATGTGGGTGAACCGAGTGTTTTTGAGCCAGAGTTTCGCTCTTAAAGAGCACTGACACACTTCCATACTCTTTAGCTCTTTGGAGGTATGCCACGTCTGACTTGATATCTTTTAGTGCAGCTTCAATAGTGCTTGTTGGGAGCGTTATGGATTTTTTGGTAATAATGTCAACTGTTCAGTAGATTAATTTCTTTTTCTGTGTCATCTCTCTTACTTGTAGGGGTATGTGTATGTGTAGGATGTCTCCCTCAAACGTCACATAGTTGGAAGCTTCTTCCAAATATTGGGACTTCAGTAAAATTCCATGGGGTAATATTTAAAATCCTGTTGCTTAGCAATGGTTGCTGCAAATGAAATGTTGTTATTGTTGTTGTTGGTGGTGATGATGGTCTCATTCGTTGAGCTGTCGCTGATTCCTTTTGTTGTATTGTTGTTGTTCTTATTTATTGTGTTGTTGTTGTTTTTACTTGTGGTGGTGTTTGTATTTGCTACACATTCTTCCTTCTGTGTGGGGATACATGTGACGTTTGTGACGTCAGGCGTGTTCAATTGCTTACAAGCAACTGAAGCTTGTTCCTCTTCTAAATATTGAGGCGATAATGTTGGCATTCCTTTGTCCATGTTTACTACTATCTGCTGGTCAAGTAGGCATGGCTTTCCCTTCCCATCTTCTTGTATTGACAAAGAAGAAGGTGCCTTTGCTTCGGCCATTTTTTTTAATTGAAGTGTTTTGCAAAAGATTTTTCGAAAATATGTTGGATGTTTTTGCCCTGAGGGGCACGATATTTTGGAAGACTGATCAGATCAAAATTTAACCTGTCAGTCCCTCTACAAATTGGTTATAAAAATAAAAGTTCACGATGACGAATTTCTAAAGAAATTTAAACAAAACTTACCGAGTAAATTTAACACATACGTCCATCCCAGAAGAGTGAGAGAGAGAGAGAGAGAGAGAGAGAGAGAGAGAGAGAGAGAGAGAGAGAGAGAGGATGTCAAAGAAACAGATAGAAAGAGAACTTAGATAGAATTCTTCTTGTATGTAATCATCGTTAATGAAGTTAACGAACAATGACATTTAGTTTCTCAGAATTTCAATAATGAGGCAAAACAGCGCCGAGAACATCCGCGAAATGTTGGTATTTTGGTTCTCTGCCAGATATAAATGCGAGGAAATCTGACTATCGTTTGTTGTAAACAGTAACTCCATAACTCTATTTTATTATCATTATTCCAATTAATGCACTGGGTAATTGCTGGCCTTGTGCCTAAAGTAGAAACGATTATTCCAATTAACTATAAGTTTTGGAGAACTGATTTGTATATATATATATATATATATATATATCAAAAGAATATTTTGAGTTAGAAGCTCAAAGTAGTCCCTTACAATTAAAATAGCTCAAGGAATCTGGTCTCTTATAATTTAAACACATATATGTATATATCTGTGTTTATCTCTCTTTATTATATTGAATTATATATATATATATGTGTGTTTATCTCTCTTTATTATATTGAATTATATATATATATATATATGTGTTTATCTCTCTTTATTATATTGAATTATATATACATCTGTGTTTATCTCTCTTTATTATATTGAATTATATATATGTGTGTGTGTGTGTGTGTGTGTGTGTGTGTGTGTGTGTGTGTGTGTGTGTGTGTGTGTGTGTGTGTGTGTGTGTGTGTGTATCTCTTTATTATATTGAATTATATATATATATATATATATATATATACAGAGAGAGAGGGGGCGGAGGGGGGAAGAGTCAGGATCCCTGCTGTCTTAGTTCGGATCTAGCTGCCGAATACGGCCGGAGCTCAGCCGTCGGGGTCCTGACTCTTTTCCCTATTACCCAATCTACTACCCTAAGTATCGAGTACTCTGGTGCGTTATGGTCCACCTGGTATCTTACCACAGCTTCTTTGTTTTATATATATACATAAGATAGTGTCGGAGCCCGACGGCTGGGCTCGGTGTTTCGACATCTAATTCCAGAGGCGGGTCTGGAATTAATTGACTCGCTCTGAGAATTACGTTAATAGTACACAAATCTGTTGCGTGCTAAGCAATGTACACATTCTTTACAGGATCACAGGCTGTTCCGTTGATCTAACAACCGGAACACTCATGGTTGACACCGATGGGGATCCATTCAAAAGCCATAACGTTAGATTTCTTCCATACTGCGCAATTCTAGAATAGTTTCCTCGTTGCCGAATGGTCTGACACTAAGTGAAGGTTGTTCAAATCAATTTTGTTTGTCAACGTTCTCAGTATAATATCCAATAGCTTAATACACTACACATCTCTGCCAAAATATAATAATTTGTATTCTTTTTATCTCTCAGTGCTTTAAGTCAGTGGATGGTGAAAAAACTTGGAGCCACCCTTAGGTGTATTAATCGATGAGTATTGAACTGAGTAATTTGTTTTGCATTCATTTACTGACCAAAAAGGACAACGAAAGCAAAGGCTTCTGGGCGAGAAATTACAACGTATTTTCGTTCCTCAGATTTTGATATATATATATATATATATATATATTATTTCCAAGCCAAGCTTCGTGAGCATCCTTCTTTGCTCGGATGACATCTTTAACTTGCTGATGGAAACATGGTGTCCTCCTGTCACGCAGTGCCACACCAAGCCGTTTTCATCCGCAGCATTTGACAACTGGAATAGAAACTGTCGAGCTGAACAGTTTCCACTTCGCTTCAGCGTCCTCAGTTTGTTCAGACGTTACTCTGTATCTTCAGAGCTTCCTTATCGGCCAGCTCGGCATAATTTCTCCTGAAGGTTAAGCCTATCCTACGTGGTTTGGGAGTTTTTTTTACCTTAGGTAGTCTCAGTTTGCAGTAACAAGAGAGGGATCAGCTCAACCCGTCTCTTAACACGAACACTCTACACAGAATTGAAGACGTCACTGACTATAAAAAAAATATTTCTGAACTCATTTCCCGATTTCTACAATGCGTACTTATGGCTATCTTTACGTTGAAAGAAACTGTTCATAATATAGAGCCGTTTATTAGAACAAAAGTCTAATAAGGCATCTCTGTTCGCACTTACACCGTGGGTCCCCATTCCTTTCAGAGATACCTTCCCATGTCAAGTGATGAGTATCAATATGTGCATTGAATTATCCCTTCCTATTGCTACTGTTGCTGTTATTGTGGTTGGTGAATACTTACCACAATTTAGCCAAAGCTTAATTAAATGCACGCAAGCCATGTCCGCCCCGATAAACATTTTCTGACTTAGAATTGCGAAAACTAAATGTTTCCATTTTCTAGATAGTTTTTATGGAGAGACATGTGCCAGATATTTTTACGACATCACATATGTCCACTCCCTTGATAATTCTCTATTCATATAACGAGTGTTGGTGAAGGAAAGCTTTTTGAAACGGAGAAAATCGGCGTCGAATGCTGTTCTGGAGAATAAAGACGTCACAGGACTCCGTAAATATTAAGAAAAATTACGAACGAAAGAAAAATGTTTCGATTCAGAGGAATTTATTGTGATCGAGATGTTTAAAGAAGATTCTATGGGGATGGCTGTGTGTGAAGAACACTTTAATTTTCAAATTTGTCCTTGCCATGAATAATTTCTCTTTTCTCAACTCAAATTCTTCCATTAAAGTCGAAATCGTTTATCATGCTTATTTATTCTATCCAGTGTAACTAGAACCATCCTACAATCCAGGCCTATCAATTTGTATTTAGAATCCATATAAGCCATCAGCCCTCATTATTTGTCACCAAATAGTTGCTATTAAGAAGTGAATCTGTAATCGCACGATCTAGAAAATCTCTAAATTCCAAATAAAGAATCCGATTACTTTTGAATCAATCACATTATTTCACTCCTGAGGATACATTTTGTTGCTTAAACCGTTTCTCAGCTTTCTGTGTAAATCAAGTGTTCTTTTTTGTGTTTACTTTTTTTTTTTGGTTAGCAAGATAATAATTTTAAGTCCCTGACATTAACTCAGTAAGGTGTATTCCATACACTTCTTGTCCCATTTATCTTACTTAACAAAATCAATATAAAGCACTAACACTGTAATGTTTGGATTCTTTATTATCCTAAATCAATTATATCGTGAAAAAGATTCAACCATTTACGAATTTACAAAATTAGTTACATTAATGTTTCGTTTCTATCTTAATTGTACTGGTTATTATGAAGTACTAAAACGTTTCACTACACTTCAGCAACTAGCTGATAAATATTCTTTCTTTGAACTTATGCCCAGACCACAAACGTGTAGCGAAACGTTTGCTACTTCTAAGTAGACAGTACTTTTACTAAATAAGCGATACATAAATATAATAAGTTATATGTGATATTAAATGATTGAAATTACACTGACACGATGTAATTGCTTCCGCTGCAACATTAATCTTATATCATCTCACTTGCCAAACAAGTGAAGCATGAAAATTACAATAAATATTTTCGAGCTAAATATATATATATCAGATTAACCTTTAATTGTCTAATGAGAAATTATAATCTGAAATCATTATTTCATCCTTACGAGGTCGATAAAATAAAGTACCAGTAATGTACTGGGTATTTGCTGGCCTTGTGCCAAAAGTAGAAACAATTATTTGATAGTGTGTTATTATGGGCGGTGGATTGGCAGTATCGGTAGAGGGTCGGACGCCATGATTTGCAGCAAAGAGTTACGGCCCTTTATGATCACGTTAACTTTGCCGTTCATCCTTACGGGGTCGATAAAATAAAGTACCAGTAATGCACTGGGTAATTGCTGGCCTTGTGCCAAAAGTAGAAACAATTATTTGATAGTACGCATATGTGTATATGTGTGTACATGTGTATGTACATATAGATACATTTATATATATGAGTATATAAATATAAACGTGCAAACACAGACACACTTACAAAAATACACACTGACAAACATACATTCACACAAACACATACATACACAGCATAACAAATGGAACGCCAGCCACTATTTTACTATAATTTTTTCACCACCACCACCCCTGCCTTCCTTTTATACACACATATATTCACGAAGGCAGTACAAGTAAAGAGAGAGGAGTAGTATGAGGTAGTCAAACTACCCCTCTCTCTTTATGTGTGGTGATAGAATCACAGAAATATATATATATATATATATATATATATATATATATATATATATATATATATATATATATTTATATATATACACTAGAGTGAAATATGAGAGATATTTTGTTACCCTTTCTTGCAGATCCAGCCACTGTATTCTGTTATTGTTTTCAATCCAATGGCGTCTCTAAGTTATTAAAGATATGTTTCTTTTATTTGCCACCAGGGCATCAATAGTGGGACAAGTACAATGGGGGGAGTTTACAAAACAAGGCGTCCTCAATAAGTTATTAAAGATAGACATGTAATTCTACACAGTTAAAGCTAATATGAAATAGAACAGTAGGGTAAGGTAATATATATATATAGCTTAATATATAATAACATAAATTTCACCTATTTCTCTAAATAGTGATGACTGCATCACTCTCTAAATGTACAACATTGCACATGTATTAGCGCAGAAAAATAAGATTCTTTCGAAATCAAATAATTCAGTAAGTTTTAATTGTGTCTCTTCTACAATAGACAACATATTCCAGCGTGTTTTCTTTTCATTTCGTACATAAATTCAGCTAGATATATTGACGCTTGAAGAGAACAATGCCTTTATTGGGAATATATTATTGCTTCGCCAATATCCGGTATTTCACACTAGCAAAGAAAATACCGAAAAATAAACACGAACAACCCAATTACAATTGTAATCCCATAGCATATTCATACATATAGGATACTAGTATATGTATGCGTAGCAGAGCGCCTGAGTCAGAAAGAGGTAGAGAAATATAGAGAAAGCCGATGACAAAAACATTGAGAGAGAGAGAGAAGAGCGAATGGGCAGAAGACTGTGTCGATTTGTCGTTCTCGGTGTGTGTTATATATGTTTGTATGTGTATATGTGTGTGTGTATTTCCATGTGTGTGTCTGGGAGATAAGAGAGGAGGGGACAGAAAGATGAGACAGAAAAAAGGGGAGAGAGAGAGAGGGAGACAGAAGTGAAGTGATTATGTGCATATATGTGTTTATAAATTTAAATGTATTTGCTGATAATTCTCGCACAAAATGTAGTTTTAAACAATTTGAAATAATCCTCGAATAGTATAAGCAATTTATTTCCGCTCCACTACCAATTCAGATTACGTTTTATTACATCACAGCGAATTATTCAAACGCTTCGTAGTCCAATCTGATAAAATAGTAAATGTACATCTTCCCCCGGAGAGACTGGCGAACCAAGTACTTAAATGGAACCCACGGGGAAGCAGACGGAGAGGGCGACCCAAAATGAACTGGCGCCAGACAGTTGAGAGGGACCTGCGAGCGACAAACAGACAATGGCGGGACGCTGTGCAACTGGCTGCTGACCGAACGCGGTGGAACACTATGCTTGCCTCATGCGTCGCAAGACGCGGGAGCTTCTGAGTCTGAGTCTGAGTACTACACAAAAGAAGGAGAAAAGAGATACTCTAAAAGGGCCGTTCCATCTCCTGGGATTTGTTCCTATGAATAACCAGGTCTTCTCCAAGGTGGAGCTTAGAGGACCTGCAGCAGCAGATTGTTTTACTTTCAGAATTTCAGAAAGTAACTTATCAGAGATATCCGGTATTTTATCGCTTAAAGCTCACCAGCTCTAGTTACTATGGCGAACATCATCTACGATACTTAGATCAACGATGTACCTTCTTTTTTAATACAACTAGTATGTGTAGCGTGCATATTGCTATTATATGCAAATATATATGCATGTAGATATGATACATCAAATAAAATCGTAATTGACAATATGCACAGAAATTGAAGAGAGACTGTGTTACACTCTCTTCTGTAATCAGTAAAGTAATCCATGATATATTTATAAAAGACGATATTATATATAAACTGCATTACGGTGAAATGTAATAAAACTTTATATAACGATGCAAATATATGGATGTTTATATAAAGGATGTAATAAGTGTTATGATATAGCGAACGCTAACCGGAACTGTAGACATTTGAAAATTTTAAAAGAAGTGAATCTTAAAATAAGCAATCATTATATATAAGAATATAAGGGCGGTGAATTGGCAGTATCGGTAGATGGCTGGACGCCATGCTTTCTAGCATAGTTACATCCCTTTACAGTCTGAGTTCAAATCCCGCAGAGGTCAACTTTGCCTTTCATCCTTACGGGGTCGATAAAATAAAGTACCAGTAATGTACTGGGTAATTGCTGACCTTGTGTCTAAAGTAGAAACAATTATATATAAGAATATTTATGTTTAGTCAAGAGCTACGAAATTTAGTAGATAAATTATGTAATATTCATTCATTATTGGCAGTATCGGTAGAGGGTCGGACGCCATGCTTTGACGCATAGAGTTACGGCCCTTTCCATTCTGAGTTCAAATCCCGCCAAATTTAACTTTGCCTTTCATCCTTACACTGTCGATAAAATAAAGAACCAGTAATGTACTGGTTAATTGCTGGCCTTGTGCCAAAAGCAGAAACAATTATTTATTCAAAGTAATCTAAATTATTTTACTAACGGGATAAAAAGATATATTCAGGACACAGTCCCGCACTCCTCCCTTTGTTATATTATGATAGCTAACAACGTGAGGACCATTTAGCCTCTCTTTAACTCGCATAAGCTGATAGATATATAGAGATTATTGTGGCTGTTTGGCCCATGTCAACTAGGATAAAGTAGGCATAACTAAAAACGTTTATTCCTCTACTTTCAATTATATTGTACCCCATACTGCATTATCAAATGTCTGACTACATTTTTCAGACATCAGTGTTATTTTTCAGAAGTCTGGATGCTAATTTATGCAGATCGAATGACCACATAGATCATATTGTTTCGGTTTAGATATAGTGTTTAGCCTCGAGTCGGTCTGTTTCAAACAGAAATATGGTTAGCGCTATTGAAGTAATGACTACAGCCTCAGCTTTCAGTTATATTGTACCCCGGTCTGACTTTTATCTTGCCCTTTTTTAAGACCGTAAGGAGATTTATAGAAGTTACCTTGTCAGCTCGTTGCAGTGGTGTCTTGTCTATAAGTAGCGTGTGACTTCCAAAATTTAATACATTGCTATATCAACGTAATGGAAATATCTATGCATGTCAGTATTTTCCACGTTGCTTTCCACATATGTAACTGAAGTTATGCTTATTAGTATATCCTTATAAGGAGAAAATAATAGGTTACTCTGCTAAATTTGTTGTTAATTCAACAAAATTGTTATATCATTTTGAAAAAAAAAGTAAGCATTTATTTTAGGATGTATTTTATGGGCGTACTTTTATGAAGCTCAAATTAAGCTATCTTCTGAATTTTGGGGGTGCAGAAATTCTGTGTAAATCAACATTCTTGTTGGACCAACTGAATTGTCAGCAATTTGTTAAAGCATCTCAACCTAAGTAAATATAATCCGCCTGGTTGTATTTCTTCTAGGTATGAATAAACCAGAATGTTGTTAGTAACTTAATACGATATTTAACTATCTGGTTCAGTTGTCAGACAATTACCTTTACATAATTATCTTCGTTTCACCTTGTTTTCTTTTAGTTTCTGCCAATTATTTTTTGTCGGACAGAGATTCTGGGAAAGTATTATCTACGAAACTTAATCAAAACATCTGCTTGAAATTCTTCAATTTGAAGAAGGAAATTTCTTGTTATTATTTCCGTTTGTTCACAGTTGAATCCTGATATGCCGTCGATTTAGTGCTTCCGAATGGGTTTGTCTCGATTTCCACTGCCATTATCTATGACTTTTGACATCCGACTCAACTTCCTAATATGTAAACTTTAGCGTTTATCTTACGTCGAAAAGAGAAAACATAAATGAACTGTGTATGAAAGTGAACGAATGGAAAATAGAAAAATATCAAGGTTATATTTCAATAAAGCTATAGAACTCCAAACATGATTGATTTATTGGAAATAAAATAAAGATGTCAATGAAATATAACATTTAATTATAATATAAACGGGGAAAAACAAAAAGGAGATACATACAGATGGCAGTATCGAAGAGAGACAAGAACCTGAACAACGAACTTCCTATTTTGCAAGCTAAAGCTATGTGTGTAGTATGTCGCTTTTTCCTGGATAAATTTATTAAGCAAGTGACATGCAAGAGAATAAAAAGTTACGATATGTTGTATTGAGTAAAAGTTTTAGATCAGCTAAATATCACAAGCTATCTGATTTGATAACTAGATTAATAAGCTTCATTTAATGTGAACTGCGGTGTAGATACTTATATAGGATGGGCCGCTAATATTATCAGGAATAGACATTACTCAGTATCATTTCTAAGAGGAAATGATGTATGATTAATGCCATCTTAAAAACGAAACAGGTATGTTACTTATAGCACTACAGGTGATTGTATAAGTTAATTACAATATAGTTAGGTCGTTATGCATTACTTAAAAGGAATAATATAATTGGAATTAAGAAACTGTGTTTGACTTGTTTCTATAACATGGTGACATTCTACTTTTTACAATATATCTTATACACAATTTATATACGTGTGTGGTCATGCGTATGTGTTGCAGATTATATGTGTTCGTGGGATTATATATGCAACTCCAGTTGCATTTTCGATTCCTTTTCCGTATACGTTCACCCGTGTAGGATATCTCGTTATTTTTATTTTAAAAAAAACTGATTTTCTTTATATATATATATATATATATATATATATATATATATATAACGATGAAAGTGTAGTAAGGAACCAGGTGGACCATAACGCATCAGAGTACTCGATACTTAGGGTAGTAGAGTGGGTAAAAGGAAAAGAGTCAGGACCTCGACGGCTGAG
>OZ024755.1:30503852-30518852 GCA_964016885.1 Eledone cirrhosa
TATATATATATATATATATATTGTTATACTTGGGGAGGGTCATATTGTTGTAATAATATTGCCAGAAATAATAACGGAACACACTCACTGTTTGGTTGATTTTCGAATCTGTATCTTTTATATCTCCATAGTTAATTCATTCGGCCATCAATGTTTATCATTGATTGACCAACGGTCAAAAATACAGATATAAATATATATATATATATATATATATATAGTATTTAGGGTACTATTTATGGTTATGTATGCAATAAAACCTTTGATGGCAATATATTATATATACACAAACCCTAAATAGTGAGAGATAGTCTTTAATTATATATATATATATGTAAATATCTTTAAGTCGTTTGGAAGCCTCGACAATGTAAATGGGTAAATCTCCGGGTAATTTGCATAGTCGAGGCTTCCAAACGACTTAAAGATATTTACTTATTGTTCCACAATGCTTCAAGCAAACTTCAATACTCTCTTATATATATATATATATATATAGTGACGAAACATAAGTCAATTGCATGAACTCATAATCCTTTATTTACTGCTATATATATTTCGATGATAGCCATTGAATGGCTATGACCTCATCAGGCAGTTAGTCAGTTCTTAGATATGCCAGCTCTGTGTGTATAGTGTTGATGGTATCAGAGCCTGTGGACATATGAGCTTGTTAGGAATATTTTGATGTTGTCAGCGGGAATAGTCTTGATGCTCATTGGTCAGTTTGTAGATGGTAGTAGGTTGGTATTTGACCTCAAAGAGGCAGGTGGTTCTGTAGGGTTCAAACCATCAGGCAAGATGACAATAGTTCCACATGACTGATTTTCACAAAAGGCATTCTTGGTCAGATATATTTTTAAATAAGGATAATAGTATGAAATAGATACTACATATAGATACTATATATATATAGTCTAACAAAGTTATTTCGTTGCACATCTGCAACATCATCAGTGGTACTATTATGTTTCCTCCTATTGTATTGTATGTCTACGCCATTTTTTATTTTATCTGTTTATTTATTTATTTATTTTTGTCTTCTTCTCTGCGCATGCGTTTGCGTGTGTGTATAGTGTTTGGTGTGTGTGTTCGCGTTTGGGTGACTGTGTTTTGGTTATTCTATTCTATCTTAGTTTATTAGTGTGTTTTTATATGTGTTTGTTGTTATTGTGCTTGTGTATATATTTATTTATTTATATTTCTCTTAAGTAAGTTTTGTTTGATTGGGTGTTTTTGTTATTCCATTCATTTTTTTTGTTTAGCTTTGGCTTTCTAAGCTCTATTTCACTGGCCTCTCTGATTTGCCTACATGCTGGGTCATTTCTATGTTTAGATATTATTTTAATTTTTATGTTGTCTATGTTGCCGTCATGTTGTTGTCTGGCGTGTATAGTACTGAACCATTTTTTTTTCCTTTTAATTCCCCCCAGTGTTGGCCTATTCTTTCTCCTATGCTTCGAACTGTCTCGCTTATGTATGTTGTTGTCACATTTCTGCAAGTACCCTCTGTACATCTTATGCTATAGACTACATGTCTAGTTTTACAGTTTATCTGGAGGTTTACTTTACATATAACACATTTCTTATTAGTACAGTGGGTTTTCTTAAAAGGGTATGCTTTGCTTATCAGAGATTTTATGGTAGGTCCTGGCTTTTCTACCACTTTACTCTTTAAGTGGGTCTTTCTCAGGGCCTTTCTACATTGGTTAGCTAATTTCCCTCCAGGGGTAGCGTCCACGAACATGACTCTCTGGTATCTCTGGTTTTCGTACCATGAGGTGGCTTTCCCTATCTTATGTTTAGTCCTATCTAAGCTATTTGATGATTTGCTCCTATATAATGGACAAATTGCTTTCATGTCCAGTTCTATAAGGGTCTTATACTTCTGCGTGGCTCGTTTGTATACTCTGATTCTGTCTCTTTGGTTGTAGCCAGATAACTGCATGCGGATGATGAAGTGTTGGGTGTCTTTCCATTTCTGTTGGGTCGCACATGCGGGACACGTTCTTCATCACTCGTACCAAGTCTGCGATCAGAATATTAAACTTAGCACTACTGGACATTGTTGAGTTTTTGAGTATCAGGTATTTGGAGGGCCATGGGTTTAGCGTAGTGTGAGTGGAGAATGTGGTCCCGCTCGTCTATAGTGTTAATCCAGCGTTCCCTGTCTAATACAGGTAGTCTACTGTTCGGGTGTTTGGAAGGGTAGTCGATAGTTACAGTTATACTCTGGTGTACGGAGTTAGCTATCTGCTGGATGCTTTCCATTGTGCTACATTCTAAATCCTATTTTTTGTACTCTCTTGTGAGGGTGTCCTTATTACTATATTAATATCGTCTACGTAACGAGAGTACATGATGAGGTCTATGGAGCTCTCTTCAAGGAGATCTTTGAGTCTCCTTTCCCACCATACCATAAACAGGTTGGCAACATCACCAGCTATGCTGACGCTAAAGGCTGCTCCCTCATTTTGGGTGTAGATCTTTTCGTTGAATTTGAATATATGACCCTTTAGGGTAGTTTTAATACTAGCCCCTAATGCATGCGCGACTATTTTTCCTACCTGATCATTGTTTTTGGGTGTCCGTATGGCTTTGGTCCACCCAATCCACCTTCCCATAGGAGTCTTTTTTGCCATTGAGGTTATGGTGTGTGTGGGGGGGGTCTACCCCTTATGGGTCTACTAGGGCAGAAACGGCTAGGGTCATGGCTGTCTAGGTACTCAGTGTCAAGGTAAGTCTAAGTAGGAGGCCCAGTTCATTTGTGTCGACATCGCAGAACTCCACCTCACTCTCACTGATTATTTCCACCACATTTTTCCACAGCAAAATCAATGTTAATGGATGGGTATAGTGATACCACGTCCTTACTACCTATTATGAAGTTAGATAGGTTTTTGTAGAAACAATTATTATGCAGGTATACACACACCCAACACATACAATATATATATATATATATATATATACACATATATATATATATATATATATATATATATATAACGAAGTAAGTGTGGTAAGGAACCTGGTGGACCACAGCGCACCAGAGTACTCAATACTCTGTTCAAGACCCCAACGGCAGAGTCCAGAAATAGCCGTCGAAACGGCTTGAGCTCTGCTGTCGGCATCATGAACAATTTCATATATATATGCAAAAGTTCTATTTAAATTGTTGGGATACAACAAGCAAATATTTTTATAACTGATATAAAGCACTCAACAAGTAGTATTTGGAGTAAACATACGATATTAACAAATGGAAACTATATTTATAAAACCATATTTATTTCATTATACATATTTCAAGGACACCAAGTTAAATTATGGTGTGCTTTCATCAGACAAAATATAATTATTATATTTTATTTATAATTATTTATTTATAATTATTATATTATATTTTGTCTGATGAAAGCACACCATAATTTAACTTGGTGTCCTTGAAATATGTATAATGAAATAAATATGGTTTTATAAATATAGTTTCCGTTTGTTAATATCGTATATATATATGTATATATATGTATAATTTGCAAAGCCCTTTAAACTGTATGTTATTACTCTGATGTCTATTCCTCGTCGAGTGCTTGGCTGCACTGCTGAAGATATTCGTTGGCTTAGCTGCTGATAGAACTTCGAATATGCCGCACTATTGTGTATATATATATATATATATATATATATATATATATATATATATATATATACAATAGTACAATATTCGTAACTGCACTCCTTGTTATTGTTTTTGTTTTTTACTTTTCCAATTTATATATATATATATATATATATATATATATATATATTAGATATATATATACGGATTCCTGCGCGTGCATGCGTGCGTGTGCATGCACGTGTGTGTGTTTGTTTACAGCATCCAACGTTGTGAAAGAAATGAACAACAGACATATGAGAGTAAATAATTATATTTATTCTATTTGTTGATCAGCAAAGCCAATGCCTTCTTGTTTTGACTGCATTTGTTCTGATGTATAAATAATGAGTAAAGATGTAAGGTTATTTTCTACCCGAATAGCTGAAATTAGAATAAAACACCCACCTAATTGAATGATTGACTGTAGCATGATTTATTAGTCATTTCGAAATAATCAGTATGAAGCACACGTTTGGTTTTAATGTTTTTAAATATTCTTACTTTAGTGAGCTGTAAATAAAAATATTAAAGTGGAAACATAAAAATAACAAAGAACGTTTTAAAACAAGACATAAATCTAAAGCAATAAGATCGGCATATAGACGATGTTTATAAAACTAAAGCTAATTTATCAACTAATGATCATGAGTGTATGTCTATCTTAATACCGGGGCAAGCAGTTTCTTCCTGTTATATTGATTAACGTTTCCCGAAACACTGGAATGCTTGCCTGCTGCATAGGACATTTGTTAGTGACCTGACCAGAATCAATGAAGCTTTTATGCTGTCTCTTGGCTTAGAAGTAGTAGAAATGGAAGGGGGAGAGGAGTTCATGTCGACTTAACCTGTTATAGCACCTAACATGTTAGTAGACATAGCTAAGTTCGTTCTTAATATAACGCATGCCATTGCACACAATCAGGTCTTGTGCAGATATGCATTAATTAAATAAGCACTTAAACTTAAGCAACGTTGATTAAGTGGTAGAATCATGAGTTGCCGATTATCTACTCCGTTAGTAGGGAGGGGATGGCAAGAGCTCTGGTGTCGCAGAAGATAGGGGAGGGGTGAAGGGGAGGGTGATTGGGCTTTGAGCCTAGGGCAAGAGGGCAGAAGTGCTGCTCCCCACGGACAAGACGGCAAAAGCATTGTGCTTCTCACTATTTCCCTTATACTCAAGACATAGCCTCACCTTTCCTGACGTTGCGTATTTTCTAGCTACTGTCTAACATTCTAGTCAGAAGCTCACTGAAAACGGTTTCCTCGTCGCGCACGTATCTCGGACAAATCTTTTTCGAAGGGTCCCTGCCCGGGCGCGCCCGTGTCTGTAGAGCTTGTATATATATATATTCTGTAGAGTGTGTGTATATATATATATATATATATAGTGTGTTAGTATCATAAGAGAGAGTATAATTTGTACATTTTATTACAGCATTCCTTTATACGTATATATACATACATAAACATGTTATTTACAGTTGTATAAAAAAGAAGTATAATTGTTTCTACTTTTGGCACAAGGCCGGCAATTATCTCAGTACATTACCGGTACTTTATTATATATAATATATATTATACGACATTCCTCTCTCTTTCTTACTCTGTCTTTTTCGATAGATACATAGCTATAACGTCGCGCCCTTATAATATCTCTGTATGTCTGCCTGTCTGCATTGACTTCACTTCTAGCCAACTTTTAATTAATTATATATATATATATATATAATTATATATTCGTATACATATTTTCAACAGTAATACTGTACTATATTTTTTCAACATTAATACTATACTATATATGTTCAACAGTGATACTATACTATACCATACTATACTATATATTTTCAACAGTAATACTGTACTATACTATATATTTTCAACAGTAATACTATACTATACTATATGTTTTCAACAGTAATACTATACTATATATTTTCAACGGTAATACTATACTATACTATATATTTTCAACAGTAATACTATACTATATATTTTCAACAGTAATACTATACTATATATTTTCAACAGTAATACTATACTATATATTTTCAACAGTAATACTATACTAGATATTTTCAACAGTAATACGATACTATGATATATATTTTCAACAGTAATACTATACTATGATATATATTTTCAACAGTAATACTATACTATATATTTTCAACAGTAATACTATACTATATATTTTCAACAGTAATACTATACTATATATTTTCAACAGTAATACTATACTATATATTTTCAACAGTAATACTAGATATTTTCAACAGTAATACGATACTATGATATATATTTTCAACAGTAATACTATACTATATATTTTCAACAGTAATACTATACTATATATTTTCAACAGTAATACTATACTATATATTTTCAACAGTAATACTATACTATATATTTTCAACAGTAATACTATACTAGATATTTTCAACAGTAATACTATACTATATATTTTCAACAGTAATACTATACTATATATTTTCAACAGTAATACTATACTATATATTTTCAACAGTAATACTATGCTATATATTTTCAACAGTAATACTATACTATATATTTTCAACAGTAATACTATACTATATATTTTCAACAGTAATACTATACTATATATTTTCAACAGTAATATTATACTATATATTTTCAACAGTAATAATATACTATATATTTTCAACAGTAATACTATACTACACAGACGCCTTATCGTCTGTTTATCCAAGCGAAGCTAGGTACGTCAGCTATATATATATCTGGATGCCGTAGAACATGCCAATGGTAGCCGAGCGCCAGCCGGACGGACCAGTTAGTATATATATATATATATATATATATATATGCGTGTATTTTTGTGTAGGTGTCTATATATATATATATATGCGTGTATTTTTGTGTAGGTGTCTATATATATATATATATATATATATATATGCGTATATTTTTGTGTAGGTGTCTATATATATATATAAATACATATATACGCATGTGTACGTCTGTGTAGGTGTATATATTTATATATATAATAATAATAATAATTGTTTCTACTTTTGGCACAAGGCCAGCAAATTACCCAGTACATTACTGGTACTTTATTTTATCGACCCCCGTAAGGATGAAAGGCAAAGTTAACCTCGGCGGGATTTGAACTCAGAATGGCAAGGGCCGTGACTCTATGCGTCAAAGCATGGCGTCCGACCCTCTACCGATACTGTCAATCCACCGTCCTTAATAATACTAATAATAATAATAATAATAATAATAATAATAATTCGAATAACGGTGAAGTGGAGACTGGAATGTCATGTGACAGACTCTCACCCAGCCGGTGCTCCCTGGCTCAGTAGCAGGGACCTGGCTGTCAACCAAATACTGCTGGTGTCGGAGGAAGAAGAAGGAAAGGAACCAGAACCAACTGGACGAAAGAATTGAATAGAACTGTTATGCAATGTTACCTGAAGAGTAACCCCAAGGAGAAAGGCTATAGGAAACGGATGCATAACATCTGGAACGAGATTGGTCTACTTAAATTAGATGAATAAAAATTGGCCGGGCAGGCTCGAGTAATAAGAACTAATGGGTGGATAAGCGAGCTGGAACTGGAGGAACTGAGCAGAGAGATTAGGTTGGAAATGGAGAGTGGAGTATGCCAGGCAAACGAGCCAGTGGGAAATGAAGGTGAAGAGGTTGAGAGAACGGAGGAACCATCAGAAGCAGACTATGATCTGAATGCTGAAATAAATAATACCTGGAACAAAGATACGGCCATTGAGGAGATGAATGCTGACGGGCTAGGACAAGATTTGGTTGATATCCTAAACTTAGTGGTAGATGAAATGAACAATGATAGTGGGAAACCTATGAACCTAAGATTTGTAGACAGGAAAAAGTTAAAAGAAACAACAGCTAAGGTAAACAAAGTCATGCCATACCTTGAGGCGAGGAGCCTTCACCAGTGCAACAATATCCTCAAAGCAACAGCAAATGCGGTGAGGAAATTACTTGGCATAAAAGCGAGAGGAAACAACAAACAAGAAAGATCAGAACCTTGGGGGAAGAAACGACTGAATGGTCAAATCAGGGAAATGAGAAATGACATTGGAAAGCTTGAGTTCCTACTGAATGGGACACTAAAAAACATAGACACTAAAAATAGACTGGAAATAAAGTACAAAACTAGGAGGAAAAGGCTAAATATTATCATAGAGGAACTGAAGCAACGCATTGTAGCAAAGAGTGCAAAAATTAGGCGATACGAGAGCAGAGTCAGTCAGTATAGACAGAACTGCATGTTTGACAACAACCAGAAGATGTTGTTTGGACAGCTTGAAGGGAAAGAAAGAGGCAACGACTTGATCCCTGAGGCGGAACAAACTAAGACATTCTGGAGAGGAATATGGGAGCAGGATGTTAAACAGGCAATGTGGATTGAGATAGTACAAAAGGAGATTAGTGAACAGGCACACCAAGAAACTGATTTGAGTATCACAGTTGAAACTCTTAAGGGGCAAGCCAAAAAACTAACCAACTGGAAATCACCAGGCCCAGATGGTGTGCAGGGGTATTGGATTAAAAATGTAACATCCCTCCACCCGAAACTGACAGCCATGTTCAATGACTGCTTGATGTCAGGTGAGGTACCAGAGTGGTTGACAAAAGGTACCACAGTTCTGGTAATGAAAGACCGAATCAAGGGTAATGATGTTACCAACTATAGACCTATCACATGTCTGTCCGTAATGTGGAAACTGTTGACAAGCATTGTGTCTGAGGAAATCTACCATCACCTCCACACAAACAACTTGTTACCGGACGAACAGAAAGGATGCCGAAAGAAGTCCCGTGGTACAAAGGACCAGTTACTTATTGATAAGATGGTGATGAGGAATTGCAAGAGGAGAAACACTGGTCTTGCCATGGGATGGATAGACTACAAAAAGGCATTTCACATGGTGCCTCATTCTTGGATCACCAAAAGCCTAGAGATCTTCAAGGTGGCAGATAACATTAGACAGTTGTTGAGCAAAAGTATGAAGTCCTGAAAAACAGAGTTAACATCAGCTAGAGAATCCTTGGGAGGCGTGAAGATCAAGAGAGGTATCTTCCAGGGAGATAGCCTGTACCCTCTGTTGTTTCTCCTTGCACTGATGCCTCTCACCATTATACTGCGAAAAGTGAGAGCAGGATACAAGTTGGGAAAGGGAGAGCTTACCATCAATCACCTCCTATTCATGGACGATCTTAAGCTCTTCGGGAAGAGTGAGAAGGAGTTGGATGTGCTTGTGGACACTGTCCGTATTTTCAGCAATGATATATGTATGCAATTTGGTATTAGTAAGTGTGGAGTCCTTGTGATGAAGAGGGGTAAATTGAGCAGAAGCAACGGAATCCAGGTACCAACAGGTGAGATGATAAAGGAAATTGACACTGAAGAAGGATACAAGTATTTGGGTATTCTGGAGGCTGATGACATCAAGAACAAAAAAATGAAGGAATTGATAAGATCTGAATACATTCGGAGAGTAAGGAGCGTATTAAAGTCACATCTGAACAGTAGGAATGCCATAAGTGCAGTAAATGTCCGAGCTGTGTCTAGTATTAGGTACAGTGCGGGAATTCTGAGATGGAATGTTTCTGAACAAAAAGAAATGGAGAGGAAGACTAGGAAGCTATTGACTATCTACATGTTCCACAAGAGGAGTGATGTCGATAGACTCTACTTAAGGAGATCTGAAGGTGGAAGAGGTCTTATCAGCATAGAGGACTGTGTTCAGATGGAGAAAAACAACCTACACAAATACGTGACTGATAGTAAGGAGCCAATGCTCAGAATTGTACTGAAGGAGAGGACAATAGATCAGGGATGTCCAAGGAGGAAATAACAACAAGGAGAAAGAGCAACCTTTATAGTACCTTCTTTGAGAAAACGGAATTCAGAGATCCACAGACATGGAACTGGTTGAGAAGAGGAGACCTTAAAAAGGCTACAGAAGGAATGATAATGGCTGCGCAAGAGCAGGCCCTCAAAACGAAGTGGCTGAAACACCATATTTACAAGGAGGAGGCTAGCCCACTGTGCAGGATCTGTGGAGAAAGAGAGGAGACTGTGGCTCACATTGTATCCGAGTGTAAACACCTAGCCCAGACTCACTATAAAGGCTGGAGACATGATGTGATGGGCAGGGTGATCCACTGGCATCTATGCAAAGTAAACAATTTACCACATTCTGAGAAGTGGTATGAGCATAAGACAGAGTGGGTGATAGAAAATGATCAGGTGAAGGTGATATGGGATTTTAGGATAGAGACGGACAAGAAACTGGAACACAATAGACCTGACCTAGTGGTTTTGGACAAGGAAAAAAGATCGTGTCTGATTGTGGATGTGGCCTGCCCATTCGACACGAGAGTGCAAGAGAAGGAGAGAGAGAAAATTAACCGACCAGGACTTAAAGTGGGAGGTAAAAAGGATTTGGAACGGCAATGAAGTCAAAGTGGTCCCGATTGTCATAGGCGCACTAGGTACTATCTCAAAGAGTTTCCAGGGATGGTTAAAGAAAATTGGCCCCGCCACGCTTTTTGGAACGCTTCAAAAGGCATGCTTGCTGGAAACAGCAAGAACCCTCCGATACGTCCTGAATATCTGAGGCTGCAGGTAGTGGCTTGATATTCATTTCAACAAACTTTCCAGTTAAATAACATCAATGACTGAAACTCAAAGAATAATAATAATAATAATAAAATAGTAGTTATCAGAAAATGAAACGGAACGGAAAAAATGACTATTCCATATTTTGATAAATTTCACTCTTGAGACTAAACAAAATAAATAAAAATCATTTTATATTTCGTGTAGAGTTTTATTTTCTAATAAAGAGCATCAACTAAATGTTTTTAGCTGACAACGAAGTAGTTGTTAAGTGAAATAGATTGAACTTTGAGCTTTGATATATAAGCTTCTAATCGCTTGAGTAAACTCATGATGTACGCAATGAGAATTTATCCTTCTCAATATCCATTGAATGTAAATTCAAAGTTAAAATTAAATTAATAGCTAATGTTAAGGTGAATTATGGTCAAAGTTTTAAATGGCGTATTGCATTCTGGAAAACATGAGGGAATTTCAGCTTTCAAACTTCTAATAGTAAAGAATGCTAATATCAAAGTGAACAGATCAATTATTATCCAGTCAATCACACAGGTCATTTGTAGATCAGTAGATGCTTTATGAAGGAGAATAGTCGGATGATGGAGCTGCCATCATGTCGGCGAACCGATACGCTGCGGGTCACTATCTGGAACCTCCCCGAGAGACCGGCCCGCCTAGGCTTTTGTGTTTCGTAAATGTATCTCTTTACCTTGGCAAAATGAATTTTTTTAATTCTTTAAAATAACTACACTGCACAATATACGATGCTAGATGCATGCCTATGTCTCGAGTTGTATATCACACCTTTGAAAACAATACAGCTTTAATATTTATCTTGAGTGATAATTATGGCGTTCAGGGTATGTTTTCTGTTGCGCCAAGGGCATACGTATTTCTACTATGCTCTGTCGCACCAAGAAGACATATCTATCGCCCCTACTGCACTGGCCTCGAGAACAAACAAGATATAATATTTAGAAGATAATCAACCCCACAGCACATTTAAGGCTTTTTAAAGAGTCGTCGCTTGTATTTTGAAAATCCCTAATTAATGTTAACAATAATGTGTTTCTTTTTCTTTTCTCGGTCCTTGTAATCATCACCATCATCCGGCGGCCTCAGTCAAAACCGACTCAACATTTGATCTCCACGTGGGTCTGTTGTTCATTGCCGTTGCCAAGTCATGGATTTCAATACCAGAATCTCTGGAGATGACATCGGAGTAGGAGAGCTTGCGCCCCCTGTTATTAGTGCCTGCTTGTGGTTTCCAAAGCACTAATGATGACACAGCTTCGTAGGTGGCACGATGGCAGTGACCAGCAAATCTTACTCTCCTTTTAAATAATAATAAGCTGCATCCAACAAATGTTAACTATTTTAGTGGCGTGTATGATGTAACTAGCATACAAATATACAATGTGTTTATGTGAATAGATTAAAAATGCGAATATTTAATAGGTTTGAATTTAGGATTCGCTGTGTGAACTGGTAGTGAGTTACCAGCACGGCGCTCCCTCAGCAGAACGAACCAACGAATAGCTTAAGTATTCTCGCCAGCTATTTATTGACAACTCACCAGTTTTTTTCACAAATAGTACCACGTGATCAAACAACACGTTCTAACAAACTTATGCTTATCTCGATAAATACTAAAGGGGGGATTATTTTTAAAATTCTCAGCCATTGTGTTTACAAAATAGTCAACATTAAAAAATTAGTTGCATTGTTAAGCTGAGGAATCCTAAAGCCCTTCAAATGATGTAGTATACTTTTGCCAGAAAAATGAATAAATACAAATATGTATACTTATGTCGCTGCCATATGACATACATTTTTTCCCTCGTGTCAGACACTGTTAATTTTTATACGTTAATTTATATACACAGCTCTTTCTTTCGTTGTCCTTGTTTATCGATCTTTCTCTCTCTGTTTACATTGTTCTATCTATCTATTTATCTATCTATTTATCTATCTATTTATCTATATATTTATCTATTTATCTATATATTTATCTATCTATTTACCTATCTATTTTCTTATCTACCTACCTACCTCCTTCTGTAATTGTTTTTGTGAGTGTGAGTGTCTGTATATGTGTATGTGTATGTGTGCGATTAACTTTCACATTTGCACGTGTTTAGACATAGGTTTAATACTCTCATCAGGCAAATAAACTTATATAACTTTCCAAATCTCAGCTTTCAAGCCTGGTTCATATAATGATTTACTTTATCGGTAACAGACTTCCAATATCTGGAAACAAACAAGCGAGATTTTATTTATCGTAGAAAACACTGATAAAAACAATCACTGTTTAGTTATCCTACGTTGTTGTTCGTCCTGGTAGAAATAGCATTCAAACATCTCTTAAATCACATGCTACCTTCTTTTGAAAAAGGTCAAAGACACACGGGATGAAGTGGTATGACATAAACTATATTGGAAAAGATGGAATGTTAGCAGCGAGAATATTCCATCTTTCATCATAATTCTATATGGTCAGCATTAAACAACAACATAATTAATTATTTTATATTAATTACCATAAAATGGTAACTGGTTATATATATTTAGGGAATAGAGAGTTACGTATCACTATTTCAGCTACCTATATGATGAGTATCGATCATTACTTCAGGATAACTCAATACTTTTCAAAAACAATGTTCACTTCGTCTACAGCCGCTGTCTGCATCTCAATCTGAAACCTATGTATTCTCGTGCCATCCGCAGAGTTACTGTCAACAACATTGTTCCATGTGGTAATATGATCCAGAATAAAGACCAGAGATGTCCGCCTCAAATCATATCCTAATATATTTAAAAACAAAGGACATACTGGCTTACGTTGTCTTTGATACACTACGCCTGAATTAAGACAGAATCCTCACGTCTGAAACTCATTTGATCCGTTTTCTTCTTGATTGCAACAGATCTGAAGGAAATAGCGATGTTTATCTGTATCACATTTATACTGGAAATGATTCACTCATTCTGGCTTTGTAATTCTTTATTCACGAACCATGTAATGTTACATAAGGGAATCTAAAAACCCAAGCATCTTAAACCTGATGATACTTCACTTCTCTTTTAGATAGTTTTCTTACAAAATATAAACAACTATATATATAAACAATTTGAGCGACTTCCGTCTGTCTCTCACACAATGTGTGTGTGTGTGTGTGTCTGTGTGTGTAAAATGAAGGAAGGTGATGTTGAAAAAAACTATAGCAAAACAGCAGCTGGCATTCCATTTGCTGAGCTGTGTGTGCCTGTGTATGTGTATTTGTGTGAATCTATGTTTGTGAGTGTGTATTTTTGTAAGTGTGTCTGTGTGTGCATTTATATTTATATACACATACATATAAATGTAGGCATTCGTATACACACACGCACACACATATATACACATGCACCTCAGCGTGTTGAAAAAAATCCTAGTATATTATATTACATCATTTAGCAAGTATTGTTTTAAAAGACCCTGCTTGTAGTATATGTACTTTTGCTGACGCGCACATGCATGTATGTGTATGAATTCACATGTAAACAAATGTCATTTACTCAGATGGAAGATACTAATGAAAGGGGTCAATAAATCACCCCATAGTTGGGGACCTAGCTAATTTGCTTCCAGGAGAGTAGACTCCACTAAAGACTAACAAATACCAGGTTGTTGTGTTGTTAAAACGGATGATAGATGAATCTAACACCGACGAACAGGAATGTTTGTTCCCGAGACCTAATTTTACCAAGGCTATAAGAGAAGACATGATGTCCTGCATCCTGCAGTAGCATAGAATTCGAAACCACTTATTTGAGAAATGAAATCCTTAACTGTGAGCGACAACTGTATTGATACATATATATATTTGGATATGTTTATATGTATTATTTGGATGTATTTAAAAATAACTCACTAATCACTCGAATTTACGAGCGCAAAATTCGATACTAGCCTTAGCTCTTACAAAACAAAAGATAAAAATATAAAATCGTTAGATATACCATTAATATAAAGCATCCAATACTGATCTTAATAGCCTAAACTACATGAACATAAAATACACCACCATGATTTGTATCAAAACCAATTTCTTTCTTCCATTTTTGTGTGTTTCTGTATCATTTCACTGATAGACGTGTCACTGATCTAGAGAAGCTTTCATTCTAAAATAAAATACATTCCCGTAATTCATTTTTCATTTGCCACACATTTTAAACTTTTGACGAGTTACATTCATTTCTAGGACATTGAATTAATGAGTATGTTTACGTTTTACAAGATGTAGGTTTGTTTTATTGGAATAATCGAAATTGGGATAAGACTAAAGACAGTAATTGGTAGTATAGTATAGTTGACTTAAACTCTATAAAACCAAACAAAACAAAACAAAACAAAAAACACTGCACGATCATGTCTCGGATACCCTTTATTATAAATCAGCTCGGAATCTTGAAAAACAAAAACAGCAACAGCGAAACAATCTCACCTAAGACAACAGTTTCGCAATTCCCTTACCATCCTCCGGGAAAACGCCTTCTCCATTCTGTCTGCCGGGACTGTGGAGAGGCCAGCACGTGGGACCCCATTTGCTCACTATACAGAGAGATGGGTGCGATGACGGTTGGAGTTCGGCTCTTCCGTGTTCAGACACATTGCACCTGCCAAGAGTGTATT
>OZ024755.1:30523852-30533852 GCA_964016885.1 Eledone cirrhosa
ACCTAATAGAGAAATTATTTTCAAATAGATAAATTTAATGGTGCAAAGGGGGATCATACATTTACAAAGATGAGGAGAAATGCACAAGAAGGGAAGAACAATTTGAGAGATAAAATGGCGTACGAGAAATATAGGAAGAATGTGAAAAGGAACCTATGAGGATGAAAGGAAGGAGACAACAGTAAGAAACCTAATAGTTTTATCTATTCGTAGCATAAGGCGAGGGATAGAACTTTGGATAGAATGTTTCGAGGTATTCGTTCCAGTAATCTGAAACCTGAATTCAAATTCCGTAGAGGTCAGCAGCCAAATATTGAGGACGATTCCACCTCTACTCAATCTTTTCTTTCCCGTGTTCCCGTTTCCAATCTTTCTTTCTCACGTGGTTTACTGTCCTGGAGAGGGATTGGCTCCATCATATATATATATGTTGATTTAAAACTGCGCTATCCACAAGTGTTTTTAACCTTCATATCATGTCTTCCTATTTTTTCTGATGAAAACACAAATGTTATTGCATGATGATATTTGTTTTTGAAATGCGCATAATAAAATACATGGAACTCATTTAACCATCTTTTGATCTTATATATATTATATATATTATATATATATATATATATATATATATACATACATATATACGAAAATTGTAAACTTGACTGTCACCACAGAATATGAACCTGAAGATTGCGAAAGCATGAAAGTACTTGTTCAATTAACACTTAACATTTAATATTCTACCATACTATTTCATTCTAATACCATTATAAATTTTAAAGGATTGTAAATAAAACGAGTAAATCCGACAAAGTTGGAATTCCTTTTATTAATATAATCTTCTATGCACAATCATACACACCCGTGTATATTTATTTATTTATATATATATATATATATAAAACGAAGGAGTTGTGGTAAGGAACCAGATGGACCATTACGCACCAGAGTACTCAATACTTAGGGTAGTAGAGTGGGTAATAGGAAAATATATGACCCCCGACGGCAGAGCTCAAGCCGTTTCTGGACTGAAATAGCTGTCAAAACGGCTTGAGCCCTGCCGACGGGGTCATACATTTTCATATATATATATATATATATATATATATATATATATATATATGTAGGAGGTGAGTTTTATTGTAGTACAATAAAGCAATGCAGATATCGGATAAGAAGCACTCTACAGTTTGTAGGACTGGAGTATGCATAATATAAGATCAAAAGATGGTTAAAGGAGTTCCATGTATTTTATTATGCGCATTTCAAAAACAAACATCATCATGCAATAATATTTGTGTTTTCATCAGATAAAACAGGAGAATATGTTGATTTAAAACTGCACTATCCACAAGTATTTTTTAGCCTTCATATCATGTTCTCCTGTTTTATCTGATGAAAACACAAATATTATTGCATGATGATATTTGTTTTTGAAATGCGCATAATAAAATACATGGAACTCCTTTAACCATCTTTTGATCTTATATATATATATATATATAGTAATAATAATAAAATTGAAGACTAAAATCCAAAGATTCTTGTCTTCCTCCGGTTGCAACGTTTTTTGAAATATTCACTTCTGCGTTCACAGATTGACTTTGTTAGTTTCAGAAGATCCCATTAAGGGTGAAAGCAGCGATTCTTTGCTTAAACTTTAATCTGTTATTTTAATAAATATATATATATATATATATATATATATATATATATATATATATATATATATATATATATATATATATATATATATATATATATGAAAATGTATATATATATAATTATTTTAGATATCAGTTTAACAATGATAATAATAACAAAGACAAGTCAAATGCATGGATCAAAAATGAATTTGCTATTGAAAGTTTTCTGTGGACCACCTGAATTTTCCTGTGGACCACTAGTGGTCCACATGGACCAGGTTGAGAACCCCTGGTCTATATATATATATAAAACTGAGGATGTCTGTCTGTGTGTGTGTGTGTGTGAGTTTGAATCCCTAAAACTAGAGAAACACCCAACCGACTGTTTTCAAACTTTACACACGTAATACTTATGTTTCAGGGAGTGTTCTGAGCAAAAATAAAAACAAATTTTCAATGCTCTAGGGACCGCATTAGGCGATTTAGCGATCTCTCTCTATAATTCTTAGTCTTTCTCTTTTTAGATAGATACATACATATAACGTCGCGCCCTTATAATATCTGTCATTATGTCTGGCTGTCTGCATTACGTCACTTCCCTGAGGATGTCTGTCTGTGTGTGTGTGTCTGTGAGTTTGAATCCCTAAAACTCGAGAAATACCCAACCGACTTTTTTCAAACTTTACATGTGCATTACTTATGTTTCAGGGAGTGTTATGCATATAAAAAATTCAACTTTTTCATCCCATAAGGCCCGCATTAGGTGAAAAACTGCGTTTTTTCAGGTTTTCAGGGGGTTTTGAGGCGTTACGTCAGACCGATTTCCTTGAAATTGTAACTACGTATTAGTCAGTCTCTTCTTCATACCGTGAGCAAACAAAATCCAACTTGTTTATGGCCCTTGCCATTCTGAGTTCAAATCCCGCCGAGGTTAACTTTGCCTTTCATCCTTACGGGGTCGATAAAATAAAGTACCTGTAATGCACTGGGTAATTGCTGGCCTTGTGCCAAAAGTAGAAACAATTACTTTCATGAACAGGATTGAGAAGCGTAACCAGGCTGGAAGTGATATCACGACTCGTAGGGGTAGACTCAGTCGGCTGGAATTTTCAGATTACACATGGTATTACTTAACTCAACAGAAGATGATCTGCGATCTGACCTTGATAAGTTTTATGACGAATGCTGCTTGGCTGGAATGAAAATCAATGCTGCGAAAGCTGATACACTCGTCCTCTCAAGCAAGCCTGCGCAGTGCACTCTACATGTGAATATAGTTCCACTGAATCAGGTGAAGAAGTTCAAGTATCTCGCAGTCGTGTTCACGAGTGATAGAATGCAAGAGGCTGAATTGAATTAAGTGCAAGAATTGCAGGAGCCGGTGCTGTAATATGCTAGCTTCAGCATTTGGTAATCAGAAGGAAGGTAGGAGAAAAAGCCAAACTCGCTATTCAATATTCGGTATTTGTGCCAACCTTTACCTATGTTCATGAATTGTGTGTAATGACTGAGAGAATATGATCGCGAATAGAAGAGCTAAAATGGAGTTCCTCAGAAGGGTCTTTGAAGTAACGTTACTCGATCGAGTACGTAGCCGGAGATCAGAGAGTCACTCCACGTAGAGCTGCTGCTACTTCTCCGAATTGAAAGATCACAGCTCCAGTACTTTGGCGATGTGATTACAATACCTCAGGAAAGAATCGCTGGACTGATTTTACGGGCAAAAACCAACTGTCGAGTAACCTAGTGTTAGACCTCGATCAAGATGGTTGGATAAAATCAATTGTCTCGGATATTCTCGCTTGGGCATCCAGCAGGATCAGCTGGAAACGGTTGCTTTTGACTGGAGTCGCTGGAAGGAGTGTTTGACGACTCTGTCCCTACGCCCTTCTCAACAATAAGTGATAGAACAACAACAACAACAACAACAGCAATTAGGAGGAGGAGAAGGAGGAGACACTCAATTATTAACATTACTAATCGGTTTTTATTTCTTCGTTAATGCTCATGCAAAAAAGATGTGAAGTTTTCATATATATTTTCCTCGTTAACATTGTAATCGAATGACATGGTAAGACATATGTACATTAATCATCTCTACGTATTATATTAATCAAATATATTTCAGATAATTATGCAAATAAGAACACCACAGAGAACAGCCTCTATGATTGAACTGTAAGCCATTTTGATAAAGGAATTAGAGAAAGCAATCGAACTCATTTTGATATAAAAGAAAACAAAATATAGAAGACTGATTTAAAAAGAATTAATAAATAATCCTCTCATTTTAATAGAAGTATTATGAGATTAGTTTGAATAAAATATATGACTATTCTGATGCTGTTTTCTCCATCACTAAACACTTAGTTATTGAATAAGCAAGTGTAAAAATATGAATAAATAAAACAAATATATTATCTTTTTAAGGTAGAAGACAGAAATAAATGTTTCAAATGCAAAACAATCTTAAAAGATTCTATAGGAAAGAATTTTTTGTATCAATTTTTAGTGTACCTTTTGCACGTAATTTACAACAGAATGAGGAAAACTATGTAAACAACATTTATAGAAGTAGATGAATACTTGTGTCTTTGTATCGGAAATGTCGGCGGGGTGTAGTGAAGAATTGTGTAAATATATTTTTTAAAAAGGCGCCGCAACATTTTTTTGAAAGACCTAAGTGAAAGGAAAAGTGTGTTAAATGAAATTTCTCGCTGATATAAAAGCAATTAGTTTTATTACTTATTGCCTTCGACATCAAAATACTAAGAAGTAAAATATTGGCCAAACATACGAATGAAAAGAATGTATAGCAACTATAATAACAACAATCTATATAACAATAAATGTACAGTATTTTAGTCCGTCTGCCACACAAGGGCTATGGTCAAATAAACGTGTTCACAATTTTTGTTTAGAATCACCGGAAAACAAATATAAAGCTCAAGAGGGAAGTACATATTTTAAATCGTTCTCTACCAATGCAGCTGTCTATCTTTGGTTGGTAATGTTATTGCAAAACTTTTACTTACAAAGTGGATATTCCCTCTTGTATTTTAACGGCAATGTGGTTTCAGATCAGGCCGCAGTACCATGGACATGGTTTTTTCGGCTCGTCAACTCCAGGACAAATGCAACGAACATAGCATAGCTCTTTACCAAACATTTGCCAACTTACCTAAAGCTTTCGACGCTGATAATACAATTGCTCTCTCGACTATTCTAGGTAAACATGGGGGCCCACCACAGTTAGAATTCAACGATGTTAAGAAATACAGAATATATTTTGTCCCTAAATAGGCAAGATTAAATCGTTGCGGGAATCTAACACTGAGAAGAGAGAGACTTAAACAGGCTTAAAACCAGAATTTCAAATGAAGGAAAAGTTAATTTTATCACCTGTCCCAGCACTTTAGTAGTATTTCTTTTAATCAATAACGGAAAGACATGTTCTTGGCAGGATTTAAGCTCAGAACGTAAATAAAAGTTAACTAAAAACTGTAAACAATTTTACCCCACACATTACCGATTTAAACATTACCCGCCACTTCCTGTTTCATCCTATATAATAGAAGTGACATAGGTTTACATTGAATTCTGTACAAGATTCTCTCGACGAATTAGGTAAACCGAGCACACTTTTACAAGTAAATTAAAACGGGGCCTTTCCGTAAATTGTTATGTATACATGGTTTCACTTTTAATCAGGATGCCAATTATATGGCGGAGAAAGAGAATGGTCAACGTCAGTTGACTCTGTAATAATATATAGCAAAACGACATAGGATACGATAAAGAAAGAAGTTTGGTTTTCCATTAGTTTTCATGCAGTCCCATTAACACAGAGATACATATACACACAAGAACACGGGCACATAAATACACAAACACACATACACAATACACATACACAATACACATACATGTTTGAATCTATTAAGTACATAGGCACATACACACACACAGATACACACACAAACACGAACACACACGCTCAAACGCATAATATACATACATGTTTGAATCTATTAAGTACATAGGCACATATATACACACACATACACACACGTAATATATATATATATGTTTGAATCTATTAAGAATATAGGCACACATATATATATATATATATATATATATATATATATAGATAGATAGATAGATAGATAAACACATAATATATATATATGTTTGAATCTATTAAGTACATAGGCACATACATACATATATATATATATACACACATACATATACTGTTGCATGGCCACTCCACACACCACATACATACACACACACAAAATATATATATACGTTTGAATCTATTAAGTACACACACACACACACACACACACACACACACACACACATATATATACTGTTGCATGGTACACACACCAGCTCCTTCCACAAGCCACTCCACACACCATTTGTACCACGCTATCTATCTTTAATCTCTTCCCAAACATATAGATATATGATATATGAAATTACTCTATATGCGGTGTATGTGCGTACACATAAGCATGTATACATGTATATGTATACTTATTCTTATAGGCGTATCTACACGCTACATATAGAAATTGCGTGTAGCGATATATTTCCATAGGTTCAAGTGATGTGACCATCTTGGCGACAGATTAAATTGCTTTGCGGGAGTTATACCATTGTTTTATTCCCTTTGACGTCCACGGTGAACCTCATACTTCGTCGTTCGGTGGTCAGTGGTTGTATTGTTGTAGCACAGTATATGATACCTTGTGGTGTCTGTTCTGTCACACTCCGCCAGAGCCTATCAATGACATGGGACGTGGTGTCTTGCAAACATATTCTACCGTTGTTCTCCCTGTACACTATCTAAAGACGGCCTCATCTCTGGTGTCGGCTTCCATGTTTACACATTTGTACATCTATACGATTGACCGAGTTCACATATAAGAGTGTGCTTATACACCATACACATGTTTGCGCCTACACACGCACACACTTAGACACACATATATAATTATGCTAATTGGGAGAGGAAATGGTGTATATATATTATCAAATGATTCTATGGACAATCTTTATAGTATATATATATATATGATATTTATATTTATATATATATGTACATGTATATAGAGGCACACACAAACGCACACACACATATATATATATATATACATATATACATGTATATATATATATGTGTGTGTGTGTGTTTGTGTGGTTATGATCTTGGGTTCCTTCCAGATATCCGGGGAAGCCTGGTACCCCAACTATCTTGATAGAAATGTTAATACGTCCCTCTAAATATTGTGGTAACATCTTTGAATTGGCTAGTGATTGGGGACTTTCTTCCTCCTTTAACACAAAACACCCAACTGAATTCATCCAACACGACGAAATGATTCTCTTTTCTTAAATCATTCGGAACAACTTCTAAAACTTCCGAATGATCGTTACGCATTTTTCACATAATTTGCAAGGTATAATTAGTCGTGTGGTAAATCATGTTCGGTCGTTTTTTATCAATTCTTTAATGTCCATCTAGTGCAGGGATTTCCAAACGCGGAACCCATTTTTTTTCAGAAACTTTTGGGGAACCCCAAATTCTAATATTGTTATATGGTCGTAATATAAATATACTCCTCTAACGTTTTTCACTGAATCCCAGAAACTAAGGATCTAGATTAATTCGCCCACTAGTGTTAAACTTATGTCGGCTGTAACAATGGTTTATTTGCTATCTATAGTTATGTTATTTTGTTGGTGGCTTCCTCTACGTTTTCGCTGAGTCTGGTCAGCCTCCCGAATTTTGGTTCTCCTGGTAGAGCTGCAGTGAATCTAAAAGGGTCCTTGAAACCCACATCCATTTTTATACCTAATCTTCCTCCACATCGAAGGTCTTTCTACATCTCGGAGTCTATTAAGACGTTCTCCGTATTGGTTCTTTAAATCTTTGATGCCTTTTCTTTCATCGTCAGCAGATAAATACTGTGTCTTGATGAAGTTCCTGATATATTCTCTCAAATGGTTGATTTCTCTTTCTCCACTGTTGTGACTGTATTTATTTTTCACACAGCCATCTCTGCTAACCTAGCTTCTAATATGACCTTGATCGACGTGGATTCATTTCTTAGTATCCCTTGTTTGGAACGACTTGATTTGTTCTCTTTCGTGTTCGGCTTGGTTCTCTGGGCTGGCATCTTGTGAGGGTGTCATGAGATCATGAAATGATACAGCAACTGAGCAATCTCTGGTTCAGGAGGGTTGCCTCCCTTCCTGTTGCTCTCGTGCGTCACACCAAAGTGCTACAACTGGGTGTGTGTATTCATTCACATAAAATTCTACATCTATCTATATGTGCGTGCGTATATCACTGTGTATGTGTATATCTATATTAATTAATTCTATATTAGAAAGGAAAGCAGAGAAATACAAGCAAATACTATATTGTTTGGACGCCATTAATAATACTAATATTTCTGCAGATCATCGACCTTGCCTTTAAATACGTGTTATTGAATCACTCTTACGTTTAAACGATAATTATCTTCCGGGCATTCTGTTTCGAATGAAACAATAGAATTAATGAATCGAATCTTTTAAAATATTCAAAAGTCAAATGTTTAGATGCAGCTTAAAATAGAATGTGGAAGTTAATGGTATTTGCCAAGGCAGTGGGCAAGTTATCAGAAATTCAAATAACCTGCTTTATTCCTTGACATGGAAGTTGAACATTTACTTTTCGTCTTGGTCTTCTTCCGTCTAGATACACAGGATGTGATACCATCTGTTGTATCTGACCGCCCTGTGGAGATAGGATCAACATATCATGGGTAAAGGTTGACACTTCAAATTAAGGCTGAACTGACAAAGGGCGAAAGAACTCATAAGAGTCAACGGCCATCTAAAAAAAAAAAAAAAAAAAAAATTTGGCAGTATAGGTAGAGCGTCGAACAACATGACTTTCACTCTTACGGGGTCGATAAAATAAAGTACCGGTAATGAACTGGGGTCGATTTAATCGACTTTTCCCACGCCCAAAATTGTTGGCCTTGTGCCACTATCAGAATATTATATATCCATTAATATTATTATTATTGTGGTGGATTGGCAGTATTGGTAGAGGGTCGGACACCATGCTTTGGCGCATAGAGTTACGGCCCTTGCCATTCTGAGTTCAAATCCCGCCGAGGTTAACTTTGCCTTTCATCCTTACGGGATCGATAAAATAAAGTACCAGTAATGCACTGGGATAATTGCTGGCCTTGTGCCAAAAGTGGAAACGATTATTATTATTGTCGTACTTGTTGTAATTATTATAAAATAATGATGAACTATTAAATCAGGAAGAAGATATATTTAAAATTAATGAATAAGTCAATTGTATTGTTATACAATTGTATTGTTATACAATTAAGTCAGTGACAATTCTCATACGTTAATGAGCAAATACAAACGTAAATTTTCAAATAATTAAATCAAGAATTTCATAGTAATTATTAATGTAACAACATATAATAAGAGGATTTCCAATGTGAATAATCATAAATGTTACTTTTTTTTTTTTATTAAACAATTTTAAACCTTTAAATCAGAACAATCTCCATGGCGTTCTCATTTGAGAAAGAGAAATAAATGATTTATTATACAGAAAAGTTTGCACAATGCTCACTATGTGAATAACAGTTAATAATGAAGCTATTAAATCTGAAATTTAGTGGCTTAATGACAGCAAAATAGTTAGAATAAATAGGTTCTGGACAAGAATACATGATATGAAATGAGAGGTGAGAGAACGAAGGAATTTGTGAGAATATGATACTGTAAGATTACAAGTAGAGCAATGGTAGGGAATAATTAGATGTTCAATTATGCACTGATGAAGGACGAAACCCAGAAACATTAATGTCTGCAGTTCTCTTTACATGCCAACACAAGAGCAAGAATGAGGGGCTCATTTTACTGACATGGCTTTAAAAATGAGGCTGTTTGCATAATTGCAAACGAATCGAATATTGTTATTAATATTCGAAAAACTCAGATTACATATATATATATATATATATATATATATATATATATATATATATATTATATATATATATATATACACATATTGTTATATTTTGTGAGGGTCATATTGTTATAATATTGGCAGGAATAATAACAGAAGACACTCACGGTTTGGTTTGTATAATTTATATTATAAAAATATGACCCTCCCCAAATATAACAATATATGTTTCAACACACGATTTCACATCAAAAGCCTTGCAAAACACACACACACACACACACACACACATATATATATATATATATATATATATATAGGAAAAGGTATGACCCCGACGGCAGAG